>JAMXBB010000001.1:14588890-15113246 GCA_024138015.1 Lumnitzera littorea | reverse complement strand
CACGCGCATCTAAAAAATAAAGGGCATGCAACTACGCGTCTTTTGCCTCTTCAAAACAAACAAGGCCAAAGGCCTTGGGCTACTACTTGTAGACTAGGTTTTTAAGCCTAGTCTAAACCCCAATCCCCCTTATATATATATATATATATATATATCTTATTAAATTATATATTTTTATATACATAAAAATAAATAAATAAAAACGAAAAAAAATTCCTTCTCCTTTATTATTTTTTTAAATCTCTTATTTTTTTTAGGGTTTTCTTTCATGTTCTATTTTTTGTATATTTTTTCTAAATTTCTTATTTTTTTTTTGTGCTTTTTCTGATTTTCCTATTTTTCTGTATTTTCCTGAATTTCATATTTTTGGGCTTTCTTATTTTTCTATTTTTTCCTAAATCTCTTATTTTTTGGGTTTTCTTTCATTTCTTTTATTTATTATTTTTTTTTATTTTTTCCTAATTTAAGACCCTATAAACTTTTCTAAAAAATAAAAGGGAGGCAAAAATTAGGTGTCTACATATGTCGAGCTCTATTTTGTTTTTCTTAATTTAATCTATATTAGCTCAGTCTACTCAGTATAAATTACTTGATATTAAATTAAAAAAAATACATTTTTTTTCTTTAAAAAATTTTTTTGAAGAAACATTTTAAAAAATTAGAGTCGCCAACCATTAAACTGATAAAAAATGAAATTATGGTTTTTGGATGGAAAAATCCTAATTTAGGTACTAGTTTATAAATTTTCTAAAAACATTATTTGTAGAAAATTAAATCAGAAAATCTAAGTTTAGAAACTAACCTATTAAGAATAAGTCACCATGTAAAGATAAAAAAAAAAAAAAACTAATGAGCTTTATTTTTTATAATTTTTCTAAAAATGCTAAATTATATATAAATATGCAAAATATAACTAAAATGAATTTTTTTATTACGAATATCTCAAGAAAAAGGAAAAAAGAAAAAAAATTTATTTTTTATATGGTTGCCCTGAATGTACCTACTATTTGCTAATCGGAATTAAATTAACATAGTTCTTTTTAGAAAAGATTTAGTTTGTGGATATTTTCTTAATTTGAAAATCGAGCCAAATTTATGTTTATTTAACAATTTATTAATTTAAAAAAAACCTAAAAAATATCTAATTTCACAAACCTATTTAAAAGCTTAACTAACTAAATCTTTTTTAAAATTTCAATTAATATTTTTTTAAAGAAAAATCACTACATGTTAAAAAAAAATATCTTTCCTAAATCCTACATGTAAGATATACTAAAATATTTATCTTCTCAAAAGATACGAATCTTAGAGGAAAGATACGTAATTTTTCAAAAATGTGATTTTAGCTAAAAAATGTAATTTAACCAACTTATCAAAAAAATTAACAATTATCTAAAAAACATATAATGAATGATATGATAATTAAAAAATATAATAACAAATATGCATTAAAGAAACAAATTAATAAAAATAATTAAATTAACTAATAATAAAGAAAAAATAATAATTAAATAAAGAATATAATTTTTATTACTTAAATGAGTTGAGTTGCGCATGATCGACGTATTTGTGTTGATCGTGTTGTGATTGTCTAGACTACGTTCGTATGCTCAATGTATGTATTGGTCGTGCTCATGTGTGGCGTTGTATATGATCAGGTGAATCGAGTATGTCAGTGTATTGTGTGTGTGGGTGTAGATTAGGTAGTAGTGTGTTGGTGCTGTGTGTACAGCAAGTGACGTGTAGTGTGGAAGTAAGTGATGTGCAATAAGGGATGTGCGACAATGTGTGGGACAGTAAATGTTGTTGTTTGTGTGAGTGTTAGTGACAGAATGAATGGCATGTTAAGTGCTCGATGAGAGAGCTTTAGCCTATATGGGTGCTCAATGAGAAAGTGTTAGTGTATGGGAGTATAGTGTGTCATGCAATGTATGAGGGGCAGCTGTAGAGTGTAGGTAGATTGTGTTCGTACAGCGGGTCGAGAAGTGTATGCTGATTGTATTCTGTATATGTAGTAGAATGGCGGCTGTAGTGCAATGTGTCGTGTATACTATGGAGTGTAATGTGCAAGTGTAGGTTGAAGATTGTGGGGATGTGTAGTATTCATGTTTATGGAGTTTGGGTGATTTGAAAACAAATGTCCCATTACATTACTGCTGCATTCCTATTTATAAGTCACATAATCAAATCTTTTGAATCTTTTAGGATATAGATTAAATCTCAACAAATCCTAGATACGAAAGATTCGATAACAAATCTCAAATACAGAAGATACGATTTAAATTCTTTGAAAATTCAATATAGTTTCTATAAACCCTATTCTTATCTAGGCTCTCTATTTTTTAGGCCTAACTTAGTCTAACTTGATTTAGCTTAATAACCTATTTAATAAATCTTAAGTTTATTTTAATCCAATATAAATTAGACAAAAATATATTTTATATCAGATTGGAACAAAAAATATTTCAATGAAACCCAATCCTTTAACGACTTAAAATTTACTAAATTGAATGTACACAATTATTTGATTCCATCATAAATGACTCAACTCGACTTAACTTGATACGACTTGACACTTTATTTTTATTATTTTTGTTTATTTTTTAAATTTTTTTCTATTTTAAAAAAAAAAATCTCTTTTTTTTTTCTTTTTTCTTTTCAAACATGGCCCAATAAAAATACTAAAATAAAATGGTAAAAATGAGGTGTCTACAGTATACCACATCATAACACACCTAAGCATGTTCCTAAAAGATGACATGGCCATGGTGGCTAAACTCATTCCCCACTTCAACTCGATCAAGTTGGAGGAGTTGCAAACCGAGTTGTTAAACAATGATTGGAGTTAGAAGAGATCGAAGAGGATGATGAGGAAATAGATGCAAAAGAGTATGGAGAGGAAGAAGAAGAGGTTGAATATTATTAAGCACAAGAGCAAGGACGCCGAGCTTCCCAAGGACTAGATAATGTCCAGTTCTAAATCTTACCCTTCAATGGAAGTGGAGATGTAGATGAATATTTAGAATGAGAAGAGAAAGTATTTGACTACAATAGATATATAAATGTAGTCAAGGTTTGGCTTCCTGCACTTAAATTTTCTAAATATGCTATCATGTAGTGAAAGAATCTGAATGTAGCCAGAATAAGAGATGGAAGATGAGGTGTACAGACTTAGGAAGAGATGAAGAGATTGTTAAGAGAAAGATTTGAGCCTTAGACCTACTTATAGGATGTGTTTGCAAAGTTGCAAGAACTTTGCTAAAGAAGTCGATCTGTCGATGATTATGTGAGAGAATTTCATATGCTGATGATCCCAGCTAACATGGATGAACCCAAAGCTCATACTGTGTCGAAGTTCATTTCTAGACTTAAATATGAGATTCATAATGTTGCAGAAGTACATAGGTTCTATACATTGGAAGAGGCCATTAGGGTAGTGTAGAGGGTTGAAAAGCACAAAAGAAATACTGTAAGCCGACTTATGCCAATATTTTCTCGAGCCCCTATTTTGCACTGACCTGCTTATGTCAAGTTGAGGAGAACCTTCCAAGTTAAGGAAAGATATAACTAACCTAATGATAGCCGACTAAGCTAGTAGAGCCGAGCTAAAGATAAGCAGACCTTGAGGACATATAAGAAGGGATAGACCTTTGGATAGAAGATCAGTGAGGTGAAATGTTTTAAATGCTTGGGTTTTAGATACATAGTTGCTGAGTGTCTAAACCAACGTGCCATAGTACTCCAAGGAGATATAGTGGATAGTATCGATGAAAGTGAGTTAGAGGAGGAGAAGAATTCTAGAAAAGTTGAAGCCGAAGATGAAGAGGAGACCTATGTCTATACCGACCAAGGAGAAGTGCTGACCTTAGTACTAAGATGAGTGCTGAGCTCCTTGCTAAACTTCGGAGAAGATTAGGGAGAGAATTTATTCTATACAATGTGTACCATCAAGGGACAGTTGTGCACCATTATTGTAGATAGAGGAAGTTATACTAACGTCATTGTATTATCCTTTATGCAGAGGTTAAGACTGCCGACCTCTAAGTATCCTCGACTTTATAATTTACACTGGCTTCATGATAAGGGTACTATGTACATCACAGAACAAGTGTCCATACTTTTTAGTGTTGGGAATGTGTATAGGGACAAAGTGGTGTATGATGTCATCCCCATGGGAGCTTTACATTTGTTGCATGGACAACCTTGGTTATTTGATTGATGTGTTATTCACAACAGATATAAAAATACCTATGCCCTTGTTAAAGATGAAAAGAAGATTGTATTGCAACCCATGACACCTACTCAAGTGAATGAGACTCATAATCAGCTTATCTAAGTTAGTAAGAAGAAAGCCTTAGTAATGAGTCATAGAGAGCTCTGAGCTATTGAGAAGATTGATGAGCCTATGTTCTTATTGATTAGAAAACTTTTGGAGATAAGATATTTGGAAGAAGTGCTTAATGAGATCCGAAAATTGATTGATGAGTTCTCCGACCTATTTTCTGAAGAGTTGCCTAAAGGATAACCCCAGTTTGAGGCAACAAACGTTGTATTGATCTACAACGAGGCATTAGAGGTGTGTAAGTAGGTTTAATGGACTAACCCAACCTAGCTCACTTCGACCTGTGAGTTAAATGGGTCAACCAATTCTGACCTATTTTATAAATAGGCCAGAATTTAACAAGCCCAACCCAGCACACTTTAACCGGCGGGTTAAATAGGCTAACCCACAAATTTTTTAATGTAATTAATAAATATTATATGTTATTATTATGGGATTTTTCTTGTAGTAAATTTGCTTATCGAACTTCGGATGAGGGAGTCACTCACGTTACACTCCCTATGAGGCTATGAATTACGATCTGAATCCAAACACCAAACATTCGAAAAAAACCTAAATAAGTGTAAAACGCCAACTACAAAACGTAAAATAAGATTCTAGTTTCTACGTTCTTCCAAATTCCAATCTTGAAGTACTTACCTTAGCATGAATATGTGAATAGTGATGTACCGATATTTATCCAAATAAAGTAGAGTAGAATATTATGTTATGTTTAGTCCTTCTCCTTGGTGCAGCGTGCAGTATAATGACAATAATAATAAATATATAAATAAATAAACAAACAAATAAAATTAAATTATTTTTTAGTATTACATAGATTCAAAATTTTTCAATAACCATACAAATAAAAATCCATTGCAAAATAAGCTTAGAGAAATATGAAGCATGCATTAATAAGAACATCTAAAATCAATTGCACAAGCTATACAGACAAGGACAAGTTAGCTAGCTTGTCTATTATCCAAATCCTTAAAGCATAGTTTCCTTCAACTAAAACAGGGCAAGAGAATTTGTTCAAATCAAGTATAAGACCATTCTAGATTCAACCATTGAAAAATGACCTCATTAACCTTTTTTAAAATTAGCATGTTCCTTAAGTTTATAATAACCACATAATAACCTTTAACCGAAAACATATCTAAAACCAAATATGACAAAACTCCAATATAATTAATCATTCTTCATCAATGACAACATTTCAATCCTCCCTTGATAATGTTGCTTTAAGTCCTTGTTCACTTTTATCTACAATTCACAAAATAGCACATAATTAGATGGAAATATTAGAAAAAAAAATCATAAATCAAGATTACATTTCATTTAAACGGAAAGACTACCTTCCTAATTATATCCTCGTAACCAATTACGTGTGCAAACTAAAGCTTCCACATTTTCAAGAATCATGTTACTATGATACTTGGTAAAAACATGGGTACCAATACTAATGGCAGATTCAGAAGCAATGGTAGTAATTGGAATGCTAAGAACATTGGAAGCCATTATGCATAAATCTAGATACATTTGTTGTTGAGTCTTCCAATATTCTAATACATTTAATTCAAAATAAAAAGTCATATCCATTACCGGCTCTTCCAAATAAAGATATAAGGAAGATTTACTGGTAGTATATACCTCAATTTGATAATACTCCTACATCATAAAGGAAAAAAAAAAAGTAATTATCATTGACCATTAAGAATTCGTTGAAGCATTATTAAAAAATATATAAATAAATGAATAAATTGGTTAAACTTACATCAAGTATGGCGAAGTTAATACCTAAACTTTTTTCGATTCCTAAGTTCCCTGCTGGTCCTTTCCCTTTATCTGTACATATAAGTGTTTAAGAAGATTCAACCTGAGAAGTATTACATATTGTATTTCTTCCCTTACTGCTATCATACTCTTCAAAGAGCCTGTACAATTCACAACTAAGGGGATCGATCTTAAAGCAGAACTTCAAAAAATTGAATTTCATCTTAGGATAAAAAACGACTCTAAGTGGAAGGATAATGCTATATTCCCTCAAATATTTATCAAATTTTTGCTTCATCTTAACAGGCATATTTCTTATGACAAAATCTTCACTTGTTAAGTTCTCATTTAACAAACACTCTATTCTCCACACTTACAAAACAAATAGATTTGAAGTTAGGTAAGAGGACCTAGACATTAAATTCGTAATAGTGTAAAAAGGACTTGGAAATTTGCACAATTTTTGTGCTCTTTCTCACTCCTCTATTGATTGACAATATTTATAATTACAATCATTCACTTGAAAGTACGAAAAAGTACGCTGATACTTTAAAGCACTCTCAAACATGAGATAAGTCAAGTTCCATTTGGTTGCTACATCTAAACACAAACTAATACCAACATCAATATTACCAACTTCATCGACACACTTCTAAAATTGTTTCATTTGAATTTCAAACCCTTTTATATACTTTACACTCTCTCTTATCTTAAGTAAAGCCTCAGTAGCTATTGTCAAGTCATCCTTAACGATCAAGTGAAGAATGTGGGCACAATATTTGATGTGAAGAAATCCACCACCATACAACATATTACCTTATAAATTAAGTTAATCTTTCAAAAAATCTTACATATAATCATTAGCAGATGCATTGTCTAAGTTAAGAGAGAACTTTCCTATCAATGCCCCAATCTTTCAAAAAATCAAACATTTTCTTTGATAATTCAAATCCTGAGTAGGGGGGAAGGGGCATGCAATAGAAGGAAAGAATTTTATTATTTAGCTTCCAGTTTTCATCTACAAAATAAATAATTAAACACTTGTAATCCTCACTAATGCAAGTTATCCATAAGCCTGAGGTCAAATATACTCTACTAGGAATTTTTTCCAAAACATTCTTCAACTTCTCCTTTTCGATCAAGTACAATCTCCACACATCAAATGTGGCTGTTTTCCTAGAGATAAGCATATAATCAAGATTGAAATACTTTATGAGTTGTAGAATCCTCCTATATTCAATAAATAAAAAAGGTATATTGTGTTCAATTATTGTCATTAACAAAATTTCATGGCTAACTTTATAGTTCACTTTTCTTGACTTTAATTTTGCAGATTGATCAATGATCATTTCACCACATCACGATACTTAGGAAGCAAATAACACTTTTTCATGTGTCGAATTAAAGTAGATGTCCCATTCTTAGACCCATCAATAACACATTCATTCTTACATCCATTACATCTAGCCCTTTCTTTACCGTTTTTTCCTTTTCTTATCTTTGTAAATGCTTTCCAAACAAGAGAAGTATTTGCTCTAACTCTCTTACTTAAGGTTCTTTAGACTCTTGAGATGTTTCGGTAGTAGCATTAGATGGCATACCACCAGTATTTCCATGTGCTTCTGACTCATCATCCACATTGATATATTGGATAGTTGTATCATTACTACTATCGATAATCTGATCTATTCTAAAAATTGAAACACAAAAGAGAAAGTAACAATTAATATAATGAAAATATAGAGTAAAATATGAAAATAATAGTTTTTTTTTAACATTATTATATCTATATGTTAGATTCCAAGGGTTCTCTTGATCAACAATCTACCACCACTGTCGAGTAATATTTAAATAAATGTTCTTGAGAATAGAATATATATATTCATCTTCTTGAGAAGTTTGGATTAAACTATAACATGCCTCAACTCCTATAGAGAACTCTTAGAATTTGAGAACTTGATCTCTAGAAAGACATGGCAACATTATTACTTATATGGAAGAAATTGCAATATTAGTGATTTTAGGAAATATTTAAACACGAGATAAGATTATAAATTTATAATCCTTAATAACTGTGGATATGGATATATGGCATACAATCGAATTGTCTATAGCACCACAAGGAAGCCTCTATTCGAGGTCGTCTATGGCCTCAATCCTACTATTCCTCTAGATTTGATCGATACCCTGCAGTTGTTAAAGAGATTCAATTTGGAGTTGGACGAACCTAAGAATTGCAAGAGCTACATCAGTTCGTAGCAAGGAAGAACACCAAGTTCAACTAAAGACAATAAGAGATCAGTAATCATGACCACCGAATTGTTTCTTTCAAACCAAGAGATTTAGTATGGATTCACCTTGGTTGAGAATGATTTTTACACCGAAGATAGAGCAAGTTATCTCCACGAGCTGATGGTCCATTCAAGGTCTTGAGGAAGATTAACTACAACGCTTACCAAATTGAATTGCCTGAGAATTATGGTGTTTCCTCTACCTTCAATGTATCTGACCTAATTCCCCACCATCTAGATGAAGACCCAACAGATGCTATGATAGAGTAAGGACTAGAATCCTCCTTAAATTTGAGAACAAATCTTTTCAACCCCCTAGGTAAATGATAGGAATCAACTCCCCAGACTAGTTATACGTAGCCAAATTGAGGATTGCAAGGACTCATATAAAGGGTATTAGCTTGATGCTCCATTCAAGATAAGGATTCTTATTTTGATCTCCACCTTTTACATTACTGTTGACCTGAGCATCAAGCTCTCATAAGTTCCAATACAGTCTTCGAACTACTAAGCATAAATGCTGACTAGATGAGCAACCATGCCTATCACGAAGGTCTTAACATGATCCAAACAGTATCTAAGTAGACTAACCCTAAACGTTTGGCCGAGCTAAACTGCCAAAACGCCTAAACTACAAAGGATCAAAATGTTTTCCACTACTTGAGCTTTGACCTGAAGCCAGCCAAGTTAGCTTTGACTGATGACCTCCTTCTAAACTTGTCTAAGCAGGACCCTATAACTATCAAGTGGCCTCAATACTCATTTCAACTTAACTAATTGCACAACCAACCTCCAATCTCTTCTCGACACGTGTCTTCCAATACATTAGTCTATAATGGTTCTTTACTTTTTCTTACAGTGTATTATTTACCCTTTTTACCTTTTAACAATGTTTTAGGAATCCTTTTATATATTATCCATTTTGTCTTTTCAGTATTTAATATAACCTTAATGAGGCCATATAAATACCTCATTACCTTTGTACGTAAACAACAACACATTAAGTTAAAATGTTAAAAATTTCCTTTCTGGGCGACCTTAATATTCTTATTTATCCCTTAACTCTTATTTATTTCTTTTAGGAAGAAGTAATGGCGAGTGACTCCATAGTTAGGACCGGTGAGTCATATCCAGTAAATTATAGGCCAAGTAGAATCAATTGGTTTATCATATCAAGTTAGTAGCTGCTTGGATTTTGCTAATCTTCTTTTATTTTCTTTCGACTCCTTTTGTTGTAGTGTTTCTCCATGTGTACGACCCCGGATATGCATTACCTAAACAGTTTAGTGATACTCAATTGTAGCTTACCCATACTTAGAAGAAGAAGTCTTTGATTTTGACCCGAGGTGAATTAGTCCAGATCTTAAGATCGGATAAATTGTTACTTTTGCTAATTAGATGGTGTTAAAGGTGAGAAACAATGACTCGTCACTTAAGGAAGTGCAAAGGTTGATTGATGAGTTTAATGATCTTTTTTCTAAAGAACTACCAAAGGGAGTACCCCCATTTCAAGGGATTGAACATTGCATTAACCTACAGTTTGGAGCTACCCTATTGAACAAGCCAATTGACAATATGAATGCTAAGTAGGGACATAAACTCAAGAATCAAGTGGAAGAGTTGATAGAGTGTAGATATGTAAGGGAAAGTTTGAGCCTATGTGTAGTACTTGCTTTACTTATTCTAAAGAAGGATGGTTCATAGCGTATATGTATTAATAACTAAGTTATTAACAAGATTACCATCTAATATGAGTACTCGATACCAAGGCTCTATAAAATGTTAGATGGGCTTTATGGTGTAAGGATTTTTTTCAAAGATTGACCTAAAGAGTAGATGCCACCAAGTATGAATGAGACTTAGAGATGAGTAAAAAGCTGCATTCAAGATGTAATATGGTCTCTATGAGTAGATGGTTATACTGTGTAGCTTAACTAATGCGTTGAGCACATTTATATGGTTAATGAATCGTGTGCCAAGACCACTTATTGGGAAGTGTATTGTTGTGTACTTTGATGACATTCTGGTGTATGGTGCCAACCTGCATGACCATGTGGAGCACCTAAGATTTGTCTTTAACATACATGGAGCTGAGTAGCTCTTTGATTATCTCAAGAAGCATATGTTTTGTTAGAACTAAGTAGTATTCCTATGATATGTAGCTTGTGGAGAAGTATTAAGATTTGGTAGGAAAAAAGTTTGAGCAATACTTAATTGGATAACCCTTAATAATGCTACTAACGTAAGGAGATTCCGTAGTCTAGCTTAAATCTACAAGAGGTTCAACTGCAACTTTAGTATCATTGTGGTCCCTTTCATCAAGCTAACCAAGGGGAATGTCAAGTTTGATTAGGGAGACCAAGCCTAGAGAAACTTCGAGGAGATTAAGAAGAAGCTGATCATGGCCTCTATGTTAACTTTAATGATTTTGGTAAGACCTTTGAGCTAGAGTGTGATACCTTAGGCATTTGTATTGGGACAATACTAATGTAAGAAAGACGACCTGTAGCATCCCATAGAAAGAAACTTAATGGAATTCCATGAAATGACTTAGTATATGATAAGGAACTCTATTCCCTCATCAGAGTTCAAAAGGTACGGTAGCATCACTTCCTACCTAGAGAGTTTGTTATATATATAAATCGTGAGTCCTTGAAGCACCTTGAAAGTTAGCAAAAGCACTTTCAAAGGTAAACCAAGTGGGTAAAGTTTATTGTGAATTCTCCTATGTCATCAAACATAAAAAGGGAAGTGCCAACGTTGTTACTAATGGCCTATCGCATTGGCATACACTACTTATGACCATTTATACCAAGTTAATGGGGCTTTCACTCATTATCGAATTGCATGCTTAACACTTTCAGTTCCCATTATGAATAATTGCAGGAAGTTTTTATGGGTAGTTCTTACATGGTGGATGGATATATATTTCATAGGGAAGTTATGCATTTGAGGTGTTCCATGAATGAATTACTGGTCAAAGAAGCTCATAATGGAGTAATATCTAAACACTTTAGGGACAAGAGGACAAATGGGCAATTGAAGAGGATCTTTTTCTAGCTTGGTATGACAAAAGATGTCTATATGATTATGGAAATGTATGAAGTGTATAAGCGAGCTAAAGGAAGAAAAGAGCCTTATAGGGAGTATCTGCCACTATCGATTCCAACCTACCCTTAGGAGGACTAGACTATAGACTTTGTCATGGGTTTACCCATTTCATCTCATGCCATAAAATTGAAGACTCTCTTTATATTGCCAACCTAAGTTACACAACATTCTACACGTCTCTTAGTGAGACACCAAGTTCTTCAGCTTCTTTCGAAAAATGTTATGGAATAGATTAGGCATCAAGCTCATGTTCAATTCCATAGGCAAACCAAGGTAGTCAATCGAACTCTAGGTGCCTTGCTTTACGTTATAATTGGTAAGAATCTGAGTATGGGATTTATGTTTGCAAAGCTCTTCAGCTTCTTTTGGAACAATGCTATGGAAGAGATTAAGCATCAAGCTCATGTTCAATTCCATAAGCAAACCAAGGTTGTTAAGTGAACTTTGGGAGCCTTGCTCTGTGATACAATTGATAAGAATTTGAGTATGGGATCCATGCATGCCTATTATAGAATTTGCCTATAAAGGGTCAATCCATAGTATATTGGAAAATCTCCTTTTAGAGTTGCTGATGGATTCAATCCCACTATTCCTTTAAACTTTGTAGCCATGCCAGTGTTAATTGAAGAAAACTTGAGTGATGTTGATGAAGCTCAAGATGCACCTACATCACAAAGTTGCCAACTAGATTGCAAAAACTAATGCTAAGTAACAACAATAGGGAAGTCAAGGAAAAAAGGCAATTTTCTTCAAGTCAAGCAACCTTGTATGGAATTCCCTCAACAAGGAGAGATTTCCTAAAGAAGAAGTAATTATCTCATTGAGCTGATGAACCCTTCAAGGTTTTATAAAGGACTAATCATAACTCTTATAGGATCAAATAACTTGAAGATTATGGTGTTTTTATTGCCTTCAATACAACCAACCTTAGTCCCTACTATGCTAAAGACAATGAACTTAGCAAGGAACTTCTAGATTTGATGCTAAATCCTCAATACCCTTAAGGAGATGATGATAGTCAAGTCCCTAGTTAGTATGTAGACTTCAGAACCTCGTGCATCAAATTATAGCCCATCAACCGCTAATGATGAGATTCCCTTCATTTTTCGTGGTCTTAGTCACTTTCCTAACCAATTATCCATCATCGTGGCTAAGGCATCTACTTACCTAATCTCCAACCAATCAACTTGTTACCAACTCCACCAACTTGCTTTTAGCTTGCCCGACTTAATATAGCTTGGCCTATTAAATTTGTTAATTCTTATCTTTTCGGTAGATAAACTTTATGATCTATTTTTCACGAAAGCCAACTATGTGACCAATATACTCAGAATTAGCTCTTTTGTCATATTTGCTAGAAAAGTACCCAACGAGACATTGATACGTGTCCATAGAAACTATCCTTTTGTCGGCGCCTTTTGATAAGACATTCCTTTTATGTAACCTTAAAAGAATTTACTGCAAATGGTTCTCTTATATAATGAACGACAGATAATTGATGCCTAAGTTTTGAAATATTTACCTTGTTCTTGTGAGTTCACTCCAAGTAATGCTAACTCTTATAAATTCTCTTTAGATAGGAATTGTGGTGAATAATCCTAATTTTCCATTTGTTGTCATATCAAGCGAGGCCTTAAATTTTGTAGTATTTTAGTGGTGATATCCATTCAAGTAACTTATAGTTTTAGCCAATGTTTTCAAAACTGGACCAACTTAACCGGTTTAACTAGAACTAACAATCACCATAAGCAGGTCCTAAAGTGTAGAGTGGATATACCATGACTTGTTAAGAGTTGTCCTAAGTGGTCCAACCATGACCTAGGCAGCTTAGTCGGTTCTAACTGGCCCAAATGTATTAATAAAGAACTCAAACTTATTTTAGCTTAAAGCCTAAGAATAGGCCCAATTGTAAGCCCTTAGAAAACCCATTAAAACCTTGATAAATGTGAATACATTTAGCTTGTCATCATTTATTTATAGCTATTCCTATTAAGAGATATTCCCTCCTTAATTGATGTGGGACTTCACACTAACATCTTCCAAGTTTATAAATGCATATCCTTTGGTATAATCTACTAAATATCTTAGGAGAGGTGAATTAAGGGACACATTTGAAATTGTTTAGCAAAGTGTGTGCTACATCATCTTGCACTTTAGGATTGGCTGCTTTTGCTAGACAATCAACATAAACAACTTCCATTTCTTCTCCAATGCCATACTTGAGTTCAAATAGGAATAAGTCCTTATCCCATGTAAAATACCATTCTCGATGGTCTCTTCTATGAGCTTTTAAAGGAAGTTGATTTTTGACAATAACCACTATCTCTTGAGATAGATGAAGGAGCATTAGAGCCAATATTGTTGTAATAATCATCACCTAGTTCAGTTAGTTAAATCTTCATATAACTCCTTTAGGCTGTGATGGAGTCTTGACCTTCCCTCATAGGCCATCAATCTGTAGATGCTTAACTCGAGTTAGACTTTGAAGCCTTTAAGACTTAACTTGCTAAGTCCTATCCCTTCAACTGGCCAAGGATGAGTCCCCGTATTAGGTTAGGTCCATACTGTACCTCTTCCCAATTCAGCATAAGGTTAACATGTTAGTTTGAGCTACTGATGTCCAACTCTTTGGCCTTCCATCTAACCTCCATGCTTTTGACTTTCTAGCTCGCTCCTAAGCTGCTAAGCTTCAAGTTCCCGACTTCTGACCTCTCGAGCTCCGAATAAGCTTAACCTTAGTACTAGAGGCAAACCTTGGCCAACAGCCAACTTACTTTCAGTATGATCAACCTGTTCATCTACCATTAGACTTACCTTAGCTTAGAGGTATGTAAATGGGTTTTGGCCTATAGGCTAATTTATTTAATTCCTTTTTTAAATGAGTTTGGGCTAAGATTTTTTTACTTGTTTAAATTAAACACCAAATGAATTCAACTCGTTTAACCTATAGCTAAAGTGGCTGGTTTGGGTTAGCCCATTTAACATATTTATACCTTTAGTCTGTGGGCTAACTTCTTTAACTTACTTTTTAAAAAAATTAAGACTAAGGTTTTTTTGCCTATTTAAAAAGCGAGCCAAATAAACTTGTCTCGTTTAACATGTTGGCCAAAATCAGGTTGGGTTGGCCTATTTAATCCACTTACACATCTCTACCTTAACTTGGACAAGCTTAGTTCTTTGTTACATTTGTGCTAGAAATACAACACCAATAGACTTTCGCTACGTATCTCTAACAATGTACTTGTATTCCTTTTTATCCTTTATACTCTTTTGGGTATGTTTTAGGATAATGCAATTGTGCTTACCCTTTTTTTAATTTCTCTTTCCCTCTGGTTGCCCTCAGAGGCTTACCATAAGTAGCCTCTTGTCTTGTAGCCAAAAAGACATAATCTTACTATTATCAAAATACAAAGAATCTTCTTTGACTTGTGAGTTTCTCTAAGTTTTATCTTACACTCTTATCAAACCATATACTAGCTATAGCTAATGGTAAGTGATCCTTAGTTTAAGCTACTATGTGATATCAACTCTTTAGTTAAGTTGTGTTGAGCTCTTTGGTGAGTTACATCCATGGAGTTGCTTCATCGTTACTACTATTTGTCGAGCTCTATTTTGGTTTTTCTTAATTTAATTTATATTAAGCTTAGTTTACTTAATATAAATTATTCTACATAAAATTAAGAAAACATTTTTTTTTTAAAATGTTTTGAAAAAAAAATATTTAAAAAAAATTAGAGTTACCAACCAATCAAACTAGTAAAAAGTGAAATTAAAAGGTTTTTCAGTGGGAAAACCTTAATTTGGCGACTGATCAGTGTATTTTTTAAGAAAATAATTTTAGAAAAATAACAAAAAAAACTAAATTCGGGGGTTAACCTATTAAGATTAAGTCGTTATATAAAAATAAAAAAAGTAATGGTTTTTTTTTTTATAATTTTTATGAGAATACTAAGATATATACAAATATGCAAATTATAACTAAAATAAATTTTTATTACGAATTTTTCAAGAAAAAGGAAATTTTTTTATATGGTTGCCCTGAAAGTGCTTACGTACCTACTAGTCGGGATCAAACTAATGTAGTTCTGTTAAAAAAAGATTTAGTGGGTAGATTTCTTTTATTTTTTAAAATTAAGTCAGATTTGTATTTATTTAATCATTTATTATTTAAAACAAAACTTAAAAAGATCTAATTTCACAAATTTAAGAAAACCTAACTAATTAGATCTTTTTGAAAAACTCCGGTTAAAATTTTTTATTTTTTTAAAAAACTCACTATGTATTAAAAAATATCTTTTCTAAATCTTATATGTAAGATACGCTAAGATACGATTTATATATGTATTTGCTTCAAAGATGTGGATCTTAAAGAAAAGATATACGATTTAAAAAAATGCAATTTAACCAAATTTATCTAAAAATTCAAATTATCTAAAAAAATGTAGTAAATGATATAATAATTAAAAAAACCTGCACTAAAAAAATTAGTAAAAAATAATTAAATTAACTAATAAAATAAAATAAATAATTAAAGAAAATAATTTTTATTATCTAAACAGATCGAGTCGAGTGTGATCGATATGTTCACATTGATCGTATCATGATCGTCTGGACTACGTCCGTGTACTCGGAGTGTGTATTGGTCGTCGTATGAACTAATTGTGCATAATAGCAGTAGATCGTATACGGTGTGCAGCATGCGTGACATTTGTGAGAGATCAGCGTATGGATTGTGTATGCGTTGTGTGTGAAATCCAGTGTGGCCATGTTAGTATGTGCGTGTCAACAGTGTTCGGTACGTGATCAGATCATGTGTGTGTGTAATCGTGTATATGAGATTGTGCAGTAGCGAATTGTATGTGTGTGGAGCAGTAGTGTTGTTGTGTATGTGTGGACAAATCAGTAAGTGGTGGTGTGTGCAAATTGTGTGTAATGAGGCGTAGAAATTAAGTGTAACGTCTGTGAGATGTGATTATATGACAAGGTAGGCGTGTCAAGGACGTATGATAATGTTTGGTGGGTGAGTGTATTAGTGCTCGTGTGTGGACAGATTTGGTGTAGCAATGTGGGCGTGGCATTAGCGTGTGTGCAATCAGTCGGAGGTTGCTATGTGTTTGTATCGTGACAGCGTAGAGTGATGTGTTGTGTATTGGTGAGTGGGTAACGTTTCAGGGGGCTGTCGACTTTAGTGTAGGTGCTTGGTGAGGTAATGTTGTGCATTGGGTTATTGTGTGTAATGTGTCAGTGTGAGTAGAGTAATGGAGTGAAGCAATGTGGGTTATGAGTGAGGGATGACTATGTGTGTTATGAGTGAGGGATGGCTATGCGTATTGTGAGTGAAGTCTTGTGTTTTTTCTTTTGTGATTGTGTAGGGATTGTGAAAATAAAACTTTTTAAACTTCACTGTCAAATTCCTATTTATAAGCCATACTACCGAATCATTTATATCTTTTTAGATATAGATTTGATCTCAACTAATTTTAGATACGAAAAATACGATAATAAATCTCAGATACGAAAGATATGATTTAGATTCTTTGAAAATTCAACCTAGTTTCTAGAAACCCTATGTTAATTCGAGTCTTCTATTTTTCGGGTCTAATTTAGTCAACTTGATTTAACCCAATAATCTATTTAATAAATCTTAAGTTTATTTTAGCTCAATATAAATTAGATAAAAAAAATCCATTTTATATCAAACTGGACTAAAATATTTTAATGAAACTCGATTCTTCAACGATTTAAAATTTATTAAATTAAATAGTTATTATTATCTGATTTAATCCCTAACAACTTGACTTGATTCGACTCAACTTAATTGAACTCAATATGATTTAACTCGATAATTTATTTTTATTATTTTTTCAATTTTCATTTATTTAATTTATTATTTATTTTTCTAAAACCCGACCTAATAAAAATATTAAAATAAAATTGACAAAAATGAAGTGTTTATACCATTATCCCTATCCTATTCTCTTTTCCTTATTACTGTGAAGGACCCATTACTCTCCATGTAAGCTTTAGTGATTACTCAACTCTTAAAAACACCATGTTGTAATTAGCTCGTTGAATCTTCATTGCACTATGAAAAAGATTAACTCACTCTAATTTATAAAATCTAAGAATTGTAATGGCCTTTTTTGTTTTCTCAATAATGGTTCATACACTTTTAGAGTCTGTAATGTAACTAAATGGTACATGAGGGGTATGTATGTGTCTATATATATATATTAATGTTGACAATAAGGCAACGATCATTAAATATTTAGTTTTCTTATACCTTTTTTCCATGTTGTAAAAAAGGCTAAATTTTTCTCGTCAGAGATTAAGAAGTACCTATATAAAACCACAAATCTAATAAAAGAATATTCATGAAAGAGTAACGATCAATACAATACTTATTCCATTTTATGTTTTTAGATTAATGAATAGAGTAGTTTTAATTTTGTTAAACTTGTAATTTAATGTAATTTCTTTTTTTTTTTTTAAATATGACGTATATCTTTATCTTTTTGTTAACCCCAAATTGACCATTGTTTGAACCCTACTCAATCCCTTGACCCTTACCATCTTACATGCCCCAGTTAATGCTTACCTTGGGTTTAATAGCATTAATTTTAGTTGTACTGTGACTTAAACTTATTTCATTTTCTCTCATAGTTAGAAGGATTTACTATCGTTTTGTTGATTAGATTGATATTTTTGTTGCCATTTCTCAAGGCTTATCATGTTTACACGGATGCATGTGATTACACATGATATAATTGCTAAAAAGAAAACATCACGAGTTTGAAAGTAGATGGATTTTGCTTTGTTTTGTTTTTATCAAAATGTAAAGAAATAATTTGTAAAGATGTGACTTAATAGTCAATATGATATAATGAAATAGTAAAGATGGAAAGGGTTACTATTTTGATATAAAAATTTTGCTACATGTTCCATTTGTTTTACTATAAGTTCTATGTATAGAAGAGCTTTAGTATTATAAATGAGTCACTTTTCTAATATTACGTAAATTTAAAATTTATGAGATGATAAGAAAAATTTATATGTTTTTATAGTATATTCTGTACCCAATTTATTTTATGGAGCACAAGATTCTAATGGTTTTAGGATGCTATATGACAAGTTTCAATTCTAAAATTTAGGAACCAATATTTTATATGATAAGGTAAGAGTGGGCTTAATACTTTATCTACCAACTCAATCTTAAAAGGCACTAGAACCCCTTATTATTTTTAATATTATAGATGTATAAATCGATGATTATAAATGTATAAATGAGTTAAACGAGCAAACTCGACCTAGGCCACTTTGGCTTGCGAGTTAAACGGGTCGGGCTCATTTGGTCAACTTTTAAACGAGCTAAAAAATATTGATTCCAATCCGCTTAAAAAGTAGGTTAAATGAGTTAGTCTACAGGTTAAAGACATAAATATATTAAACAGATCGATCTAAATTAGTCCATTTTGACCCATGGGTTAAACGAGCTAGACTAATTTGGTTTACTTTTAATCAAGTCAAAAAATTTTGGCTTTAATCAATTTTAAAAGCGGATTAAACGGACTAATATGCAAGGCAAAACCTACTTACACATTTCTATCGATCATGGATAATCATGAAATTTAAATATTTTTCTGTGTAATTTCATGGTTTAAACTTAATTTTTTTTTAAATAATGAGAAGCTAAATATCTGAATTTTTGTTATATGATTATTTAATGTATTAAGGCAGCCGTAAAAAAAAAAAAATCTAACAGCATAGTTTAGAAAATTCTGTAGTTTTCTGCGGTGGCCGGATTGGCCAGTTGCATGATGGAAACCCGCTGGCCGTTGGATGTCGTATTGAAGTTCAAACGACGGTCCTAGATGAGCTACTCACGATCCCATGGATCGACTACCTGAACCGTCGATGAAATTCAATCCAAAGGACAGAAAACGTCTTACCAATATCCAAGAAACCGAAAATCCTCGCGCCAAACTCGAAAACTTTAAACCCCCCTTTTCATCTCCTATAAAATCACCTTTTCCACGCTAAACGCACGCCTACCCACGCATTCCTTAAACATTTTACTGTCTCTTATCGTATTATTCGATTTACTTCTAGGAAATTCTAACATGTCAGGAAGAGGAAAGGGTGGAAAAGGCCTTGGAAAGGGTGGTGCCAAGAGGCACAGGAAGGTCTTAAGAGACAACATTCAGGGTATTACCAAGCCTGCGATTCGACGTCTTGCTCGAAGAGGTGGTGTGAAGCGTATCAGCGGTCTTATCTACGAGGAAACCAGAGGGGTTCTTAAGATTTTCCTTGAAAATGTCATTCGTGATGCTGTGACATATACTGAGCATGCTAGGAGAAAGACCGTGACTGCCATGGATGTTGTTTACGCGCTTAAGAGACAGGGAAGGACTCTTTATGGTTTTGGGGGTTAGGAAGATACTTACTTTTCTCTCTCTTGTATTTGGGTTTTAGGGTTTCATGTTAAGAAATTGAAAGATAGGAACTTGATTCGGTGGATCTATCATGTGTTTGATATAATGTCTGGTATTTAGTTAGAATTAATGAAAGCAAAGTTTGCTTTGATTATTTATCTTTTTGTTCATTATTAATGATAATTTTGTTTGATTAAGACACTGTTTCTTTAAACCTTGCTGGCAACTAAAGAAGACTCGTTAGGATTCATCAAAATACATCCAATATTTATCTGCTCTTATTGTACTTATAATACAACAAACTTACAGATGTGTGCTCTACATTGAAAGGAACAATCGGCAGAACAGCAACACTAAATGATTTTATTTTTACTACCTTTTGCTAGCATCAGGAGATCATATGGTGTGGCCATCTTCTCTCGGCATATATATGTTCCTTTCCGTTATCCATGGATCATCGTTCCATAGGTATGATGTTTGGAAAAGCAAATTGCGACATGAAGGGCAAGTTTGATGTCCCTCTCCAATCCAACTGCCTAAGCAAGCTTGGTGAAACGGATGAAAGCAGTTTGCTGGCTCTCTAATTTCATCACTTCCCATGATCTCATACAGGCACATGTTATTTCCCTCTTTGTTGAGATTCAATTTTTTCAGGAATGTAAGGAATTGTGTTGTGGGAAGCCTGTTTAATGGGATGGAAGTGTATGTAGGAGTAGTTTGAGGATGTTGATCTTGCTCACTCATGTGCTGCTCATGTGTTCAAAGCCATAATCATGGTCAAGATCCGGTACTGCAGGCTCACGAAAACCAAGATTCTTAAGAAGCATTCTCATGATGAATTTGAAGCAAACCTAGTAGGTGCAACAGAAGTATGACGCTAAATGTCTTTGTCATTCCTATGCTAGAACAAGGAATTTCCATGACCTATGAGCAAAAGAGATCAAACCTAAGACCCAATAATCCTAAAGAAAAAAGTTAGTCCAAATTTGCGGCCAAGTATGTGAAGGAAAGTCTATATAAGAGAAGTTGATTTGGATAGAGGGACAATTCGTAAGTCATATGTCACTTAACGAGGTCTGTAAATATCCGAAGATATAAAAGATCCATCTGTTTCTATGAGCATGGAATTGGATCTGTGGAGACAGGCGTAACAAAGTACATGTCCATGCCGGTTTGATCGGTGACAGCAGACTGTCTTCCATGCTTAGGGGACTGAAATTTTCGTTTCGGCGGCATGGTATTTGTTTGTTTTATGTGATGGGATCCTCTTCCTATAGGACAGGCGCACATCGTCAACTTAGTGTTTGGAGTCTCTCGATTAGATTGTCTACTTCTAGAAGAGGATTTACTCATGACCCTTGGAAGTTTCACTTTATCTTGACGTTAATTGTTAACTCACGGTAAATCTCTAAAAAACTGCCCCGGGGTTTGGCCCATTGAAGAATAAAGATTTTCACACCAAATCAAGGCATCCAAAGACAGACAATTTAATGTTTTGATGCTTTGCCCTGAGTTTGAAGGTCTTTAGTTAGACTAAAATTGGAAAGCTACTAACTAATCTACTTGTCTAACTTCACATTGAACTTATGTTCTTTGGGTGCATTATGATCTTGTTGCTAGAACCTCATTCTTGACCCAAAGTTAGGTATTTATATTTGCATGGCATGAACTTTAAAATTGATGGCATGAACTGCATTGATTTATGAAGATTTATTAACCATGAGTTCATTTGGAGAGAATAGAATAGTCATTCTTATCACAATGTTTGCTTCATTTTTTAACTCGTAGTAGGAATTCCAATTCCTCATTTTGCTAAATTTAGATTCTTACTTGGACTTAATCTCAATTTAGCAAAAAAAAAAAAAAAAAAAAAAGAGCCCTTTACTCTTCTTCTCCATTGTTCACCATGACATAATTGACCATCACCATCTTGCACTACCAATATTGTATATTGCCAACACAACACATGACCACCATAGACACTAGTACCACCATGCATATAGAGATTGTCTTCCTCTTTTTTCGTTTTGATACTTATTGAATACGATTAGAGTTAGTTGATTAGGATTTGCACAAGGAAAAAAAAAATGGGATTGCAATAGTTGCTGGGTTGTCTAATGGTTAGATTTGTTAGTGGTTACATCTATTGGTGTTTGTTGAATAGTTGCAATGGTCATTGGTTGTTTGGGCATGAAGTTTGTTGGTGTTGGCAAGTGGCTATGGTGTTTAGGTTGCGGTTGTATGTTGTAGCAATTGTAACAATATAATGTGTAGTACATGACCATGGTGTTAAGTCGTGTGGCTTTATGGATTAAGGACAAAGACATAGTGAGGAAGGTAGAAGATGAAGGTGATCTGGTCATTTTGTTGCCTTACATATCTATTCTTATATGCTATGTTTAGCTTAAGTGAATAATATAACGAGGACTACAAGCTTATTTAATTACTAATGAATGGGGATTGTATTACTCATCTATTCTATTTGGTGAAGTAGAAGGGTTGTAATATTTTACTTTATTCAATTATTCTTTCTTATTTTATTTAGTATTTTAGTTATTTTAGCCATTGTTATGGACATGGTTGATATTATTGAATTAAAACCATAATAAAAACTTGTTCTTCTCAACTTCTGACCTTATTGATTAAATGGCAACAACCCTATTGAATCCAATTAGTTATGTTGTCATATCAATTAATTCATTCAAATCTATTTAGTTATAATTTATGTTATCACAATAAATTATAATTAAAAATAGTTTGGATTAGTTTTTTGGTACATCATATCCTTAAGATCAATTAGTTCTTATGCTTTGCTTTCTTGTTCAAACCCTAAAATAATAAAAACCATAAAAATAATAAAATCTAAAAATATCAAAACATTAAATTCTATATATTTCAAAGCTTTGTTGCGTTTTCACTCAAATATGGAACTTATCCATCTCCTTTTAGTATCAAATTGAAGGTTTTAATTGGGTATTGATAAAAATATTGCATGAATGTGGAAAAGAAGGGTTTGTCTTGTCAAAAATGAGTGGTGATTATTAAAGCTGCATGTTGTGGGTGTTCAAAGTGTTGTAGGGATGTATGTATATAGGGTTTTGGACATACGACTAAAAATGTGTGGGTGTTTGTTTGAGACTAAGGGTACGTTTGTGGCATTTGTCTAATGGTTATAAGGTACTCAAACAAAGCCTTAGGCACTTGATTAGGAAGCAGAGGATGCATGTGGTGTTGTTGTTTAGGGCATGTGCTAGTTAATCAAGGGTAGCTGATGGTGGTTCTTATTGGTGTAATGGAGTCAAGGGTACATGCATGGTACAATGAGGGGTGTTTGCAGGTGGAAGGCTTTGAGTGTGTAATGGTGCTTGAGTGGTGGCATACAACAGTGTACAATAGTTGTGAATTGCAATAATGAGTGAAGGTGCAAACCTTGTGCATTGGTTCAAATAATTTCAAGTAGTCTAGTAGTGTTTGTGAGGGCATTGAAGTGTATAAGGTTATTTTAGTTGAATGTAAATCTATAGAAGTGTCATATGCATGAGAGTGTAGTAGTTGTTGAGAATTGCAAGAGGTTAATGGGTGTTGATCCATTATGCTCATAGAGTGGACTGAAGTGAGTGTTACATGATTGTAAGTAAAGAGTGTGTTGTGCTTGAGTGTGGGGTATTTTAGAATAAAGAGAGGTTAATTGTTAACTTTATGAAGTTAGTAAGCGTAGATGAAGACAAAAAATTATAGGTTATTTAAGAGCCATCCGGTCGTGTGGCTTATTGTTTGTGAGTGGATAATATGTTGAAATTGAGGTTATTAGCTTTGTGTAAAGTGTGGTTGTGATTAAAGAAATGGTAAAGGCATGTTTATTACAAAAAGTACAGGGTATTCATTACATAGGGTGTAGTTTGTGTTGGCAATAGTGGGGACTTTAAAGTGTATTTTGATTTGCTTAAGGATTGTGAGTTAAACATGATTGGTAGCTACTTCTGTGAGGACAAATTATGCTTAATTAGAGTGGTTGATAGGTTGTGTAGCACTTAATTAGAGTGTTGTGCTTCGCATGGGGTATTTACTTAAGGATTGTGCTCTAGATTAGCAACTAGGTTGCTAGAGCTTCCCTTCTCATAAGTTATGAATTCTTTTTGCTCCAGCTCTAGTTTTTTGGGTTTCACTTCTTTCCTAAGTTTTTCTCTAATCTATCTATCATGATAATGTTGAGATCTACTTTTATCTTTGCTTCTATTTCTTTACCTTTTGAGCTAGCTGCACCACATCATCTAAGATTAAATATTATTTTACCTCAACTACATCTCTAATGTCATATCTAAGCCTATTAATTATAAACTTGAAAATAATTCTTTCAATCGAATCCTTGCAATCATACTTCATTAGTCACCATCACCTATATGATAAGTACACATAAAAGTTAAAAGCATGTTTCATGTGAATAATGGCAGTTTAAGACATTATAAACATTCGTATCTAAGATCAATCATCTCATATTTGAATATGATATTACATTAATTAAAAATTTCGGTGACAATTTGCAAAAACATTGGAAAGAATAAAAAAAACCTAAATTGATGAATTTTTATATCAACTTCTTTATCTTTGTAGTTTCATTTCCTTTGATCATATCCCCATTTTATCTTCGAACTCCACAAATCCATTTTTCATCATCACCTATATGACACCTTCAACAAATTGCCAAAATGAAAAGAAAAACATAAAAAATTTGGTAAACTACATTAATAAACTCTAGTATTGACTTCCTTACCTTTGTACTTTCTTTCTTTTTGGCCAACAACATTACACACAACTTAGGAAAAGGAGGATTCAAATCTGGTTGATTCTATTGAAAGACTAATATTCATATCATTAGATTACAATGACTTTAGTTTCTGTAGTTTCTTTCACTTGATCCATCTCTCTAGTTTATCTCTAAATTCCATAAATCTAATTTATTATCACCTATATAACAATTAAATGCAAAGATTAGTATCTATCAATTAAAAACAGATTCATACAATAATAAAAGGATCATGACAACTAGGCAAGAATAGGAGAAGGTGAAAGTACAATAACATAAGAGCGGAATGTAGACTAAATAATGAGAGAAGAATATAGAGAAATGAATGGCCCGTTCACTTCATTGAATGAAACAAATGAGGAATGTAATTAGAATTATTACTTAGGACTGTAATAAGCGTACAATATCGATTATTTTGTTTAGTTGGATTTATAAGTAACTTAAAAATAACTTATAATATAATATTAATAATTAAATTACCCTTGGTCCATTTTTTTCTTAACCAATCCTAAAGTAATAGGCGATGGTAGATGGTAATAACTTTGGGTTGATGGTGGTAGTGGTAGTAGCGATAATGACATTAGTTGGTGGCGGTAGTTGGTAGCAATAGTGGTTGGTGGCAGTAGGGGCGGTGGTGGTAACATTGGCGGCGGCGGCGGCAACGGCAACGGCAACGGTGGTAGTCAATGGTAGCAGTGGTCGTGGTAGTCAATGGTAGCAGTGGTCGTGGTAGTCAATAGTGGCTATAGTGTTGTTGATAATCGTTAAATTGTGATAAGGTCATTTTTGAGAAAAATATAAAATTTTGTAAGTAATTGTGATTCTTTAGTTGAAGTAAGTAATCCCTATTACTTGATTTTAATTAATAGGGATTCCTACGTAATTATGATTTAGTGAGATAAAATAAAGTGAATACCGTAATAAGAAATAAGGAGGAAATAGAATTCTAATGCATAAGAGAATATGAGATCATTTATAGTAATAGATAAGGACAATATTATAAGTTTACAGGAATAATGATATTATAAATATAATAATATTAAAGGGTGAACGATATATATAGCATTGGAGAAGTAATATTAAAGCCATGTAATATAAATAACAAATGATAAAGTATATGAAGTATTAATATATTAAATGGGCAACTCGAGCAATAAAGAATATACAGCAAATCCCCCTCTTTTGCTTTAACATTATTGTAAGTGTAATGAAGATAAGTTAATAAATTCGACGAGCGAGCGTTATCATTATGCTACCTATTAAATAGTGATCTTTAATCTTGACCGAGCAAGTGATAATTTTGCAAATTTCAATCCCTAGTGATTTGTTAAATCAAATGTACCATCAATGTCATCTCATAATTTAATTTCACTATCCATTTACTTTGGAATCTTTTAACACAAGTAGATGGTGAACACTAGTATCTACATATAACTTTTCTCATGCTTTATAGTGAGTTTGTTCCTTTTTAGATGAAGGTATTTAGGGTCATCGATATATACTAAAAAAAAAAAAAATCATATCGAAATATTCATTGCTCAATTATAATATCTTTTATATTATTAAGAGATGTAAAAAATGAAATCATATGAAAACTTACTGAATAGTATCCTGTATATAAGATGGGGTCATATTCAAACTATATGTAACTCAAGAAAATTATGTGTTCCCCTTTTTTTTTTTTTTTTGTAATTCCTCAATTACTTTATAATCAAATATGCACTATTAAATAATCATGCCAAACGTTGTAAGAGTACAAGTGTTAAGTCAACAAAGTATGAAAAAATGTGAAAAATAGGTCATGTGAACACACTAAAAAGAAAAACAAATGAATAAAGGAAAAAAAAAAAATTAGAATCCGAAGGTGTAATAGGTTGTGTTTTCTAAAATTAGTTACTTTATTTGTATGACTTTGATTTTTGGCTGCAAATTCCGTATCGAGAGAGAAAGGGATATTTGTTTTATCAATAAAGATCGATGTAGATACAAGTGCACCTTTATGTATTACCTTTTTGCCAAATATATGAATAATTTCTCTAAGCAACATAAGTTTCTCTCTTTGGTGCAAACGAGTTTAGGTTTTGAGGTGAATCATAATTAGCAATGATGACCACCTTGCTGAAGTTGCCCTCTCTAGTCTACCGTAGAACAACTTGAACGCAGGAGAACTTGCAAAACATACCCTATTGTCATATTTGGATGACTTGAGTTGTCTCATCACCATCATCCTCACTAAAATGTATTACTTCTTTCACAGAAAATTAATGAATCAAAAATATATTATGTCACTAACCAATATTAGTGCATAAAAATAAAGAATTCATAATAAAGATCGATATTATTTGAATTAAGAAGTTCAAAGAAGTTGCCCTATCTTTTTTTTCTTCATACCATTTGTGCAAATGGTATATTGTTGCACATTGCAAATGGCTAGAACATGATTTAAGTTTTAGAGATTAGGCATATTGTTTATTTTAGTTTTTGAAATTTTAAGGATTAGGCAAACGGATTATTAACATAATTTATACTGCATCTTGAGTGTTAGACATGTATATCCAACCTTAATAATTTAAATCAAATAATTGAATATGTTTTAGGCGTGTGATACATGTGTCCTCTAAAATGGCAAAAGTATAATCCTATTTCCAAAAGGATTGCCTCTACAACTTGAAAGGAATTATCGAAGTATTGGGGTTATTTAAATCTTATACAAAATATTAATCTTTCACATGTAACTCTCTTTATCTTTGTCATTCACCACATCCAGAATGCACAAACTTAATCAACTATTATGAATTTTACATTTAATAAACCCTGTCAGAAACAAATAATCCTGTGTCTCAAACTAATGAATATGCAACTTATTAATCAACAAAAGGATACTACAAGCCCACCTCTCTTTATTTCCCAAATTCGTGATGGCATTAGGGGGTCTAGATATATCGGGCTCGGAATGGTAAAGCCATATAGCTCTTCCAAAGAGGGCCTAGGCCTAAACAAATATTCTCAACGCTCTTCTCTTTATTATTATTATTATTATTATTTTTTTCTATCTTTGCTTAGTCGGTCTTTTTATAATTATTAATAAGGTCTCATTGTGGAATATATAATGTTATTGTTAGCAGCTTGAAAAGGAAACTTTCTGATACCCTTCGCTATTAATTATATACATTTATAAATAAATATAAATACATGCAAATATAAAGTGATTCTTTATTTGGCATGTGAATACGAATGGTGTAATGTATATTTATTGACTTAAAAAAAATTATATAATTATAAATTATACAGAAAATTATTAAAATACCATTGTTATCTTGAAGATACAATATAAATATAAATAGTAATATCACATACATCTTAGAGATATGAGATTAATTCATTTGTATAACATAGAAATGGTATATGAATAGTAATCTTGTATTTTGAAAATGTGATATAGGTACAAATAGTAATGTTTTTGCATGAAGATGTACTAAAGTAATCGTATTTTGATAATTTTTTTTATATAATTTTTAATTACGTAATACTTAGCAATTTTGATGGTAAGTATGTAAATTTTTCAGACTAAGTGTTTTAATATGAGTATGAGTATGAGTATTTTCCTTTACAGTAAAGGTTATGATGAAAGTTAGTAGGCGAAATTGTGGGTATAGATCGATTCAAAGATCCACAATAGTCTAACGTCTGAATTGGAAAAATGCGTAACACAAGACAAGCAATTGACTTGACAGTGATATTAAAGAATGAAACGATGGCTTCTCTTACTGATTTGATAACGGCAATAATAGTTGAGACAAAGTGCCTCATGCAAAAGTAAATGCACAATATCGATTATTTGTTGCAGGGACAAATAAATTATTTTATTTTATTCTCTTATGTTTACTATCATTGATAAAACGATCAATCTAGTAAAGAAAATCTTTATTGGTAGGTGGTAAAAATGAATTCATGCGTTTTTTTAATACAAATATATACATAAATGTACAAATTATGGATATTTAATAAATATTATTAGCACGAAAAGTGATGAGTTACCGTAAAAGAAAGGTGATGGGATAATGTCATCATCAAACTTGATATGTCAAAAGCTTATCATTGGTTAGATTTGGTTTTACATCATTATAAATGGTATAATAAGATTCAAGGTTTAGAAGGAATCATTATCCAAAAAATGTCAGGAAGGAATCTAAGGCAAGCTATGTTGCATGGATAGAGACACTAAACATAGCATTTATTCATAAAGCAAGACATGGACGGACGAGATAGAAAAGAACACATATGTATACTTCAAACTAAACGTTACAAGCGTTTGATTCTCAAAAATAAAGAAAATAGATATTACATAACATATAATCTGAGGAGCGAGCATTATCATTCTGCAATATCATGTGTTAAATCAAGTGATGTTATCCTTATAATAAGGAACATTTAGGTTCGTGTTTTAAATACTGAGAAATAGGCAAAAAGTGTCCTTAACATGTTCTATAATGTGGAAACAGTGAGCTATGAAATGAATGCAATAGCAGAGATGAAATCTTCGATTGAAAAAGAAGAATTGATAGCCGGAATTGTACAGCTTGTGTCTATCCTATAACAAGAGTTACAAAACTGATTGCTATATATACAAGCAATGAGTCTCCAACTAACTTCAAACTAACTCGCACGTGTACAACTAATATACTCACAAACATACGTGTTAAATAAATATGCGTATATTCTTGCATATGCTGCAAGACGTCTATATTTGCCATTCACGATTTAAATAATTGGACACGTTTTAGGTGTGCTAGACACGCGCTCAATAAAGTATCAGACACTGCATATCCCTTTTTGTAAGAAGCACTCGTGCAACTTATAGAGCCCGGGAGATCTACTCTTACCATTATTATTTGTTCTAGTCCCGGAGTGTTTCTCAGGGGATCTAAATCATATATTCACAAGGCATAACTACGTGAGATATCATCAGGCTTCTAAATTGCTAATTTCACACCTCTCTTTTAATTGGTAGCTGCATCATTTTTATCAGTAGAGAAAAAAAAAAAAAAAAAGATCTTCAAGAAACCTGGAAAGTATTTTGAAGGAGTATGAAATGGACTCGGGACTTAATAAATTAAACAAAGAAGCTGCTTTTACTCATCTGATAAAGATGGTCATCTAAGTGGAATACTAGGTGAAATATATTATGAGGATTGTCAAGAATGCTCTTCCAATCTATAATATATAGAAACCAAACTATTGTCTCAAAGTATTTGTTGATATAGATTTGAAAGAGATTGGGCTTCATGTTAACGAGTGGGCTTGCAAAAGAGAGCATAGTGAGGAGGCATCGAGGTGTTGTTCAGTATGGCAACTTCGATGTTTAAGTTAATAAGGTATTTAGAGAGTATGAGTACTTAAGAACAGTATATAGGCTCAAGTGTGCAAAGAATCAAGTGAATTACTGTTAGGTGTCGGCTTTATTTTTATAGTTGAGTAGAGCCAACGGTTGGAGAGAAGTTAGTGCCAGAGTCATATTCGCAAGTGTTGGAGAGGGGTCATTATGTTTGATGTGGTCCACAAATATAGGATTTAGTCATCTAACTTAGTCTTTCAACCTTAACTCAAGTCTTGTAGCCGTTAGAGGCCTCTTATAGTTAGATAGGCTATGTTTTGGGCCTGGGACCAAGGCAACTCATCGTAGGTCATGAGTCTTATCAAGTCGGGACAGGCTTGAGGAGCCCGCGTCCAAAAGGCCCTATTAACACCTTATCCCCCTAGCAGTTTCATTACTATTGTGAAGACAAGGAGAAGGGAAAGATCGGCTTCTCAGGCATGTGGTTAATCTGGTCTAGAAGTGTTCGTGTTAATGTTGTCGCATTGATGTGGCGATGATAAAAGTTCAGGCTGGTGAAGGGTTAAGGTGAAGATGTTCGGTTTAAATGACACTAGGGCTGAGCAGATGTGGTTCATTAGAGTAGGTTACCTTTTGGGCAGAGACAAGTGTGACAATTCAGAGAAAAAACGTAGGAGGTCCGACCTCTTTGGCCATTAAGGGCACTGAGTAGTTAGCCCTTCATCAAGTCAGAGTAGGATGCATGCTTGCTAAGCTGGATAAGCAAACCGGGATAGAAACTCCTTAAGTTGAGTTAGGAGTGTCGGGCAAAGGTGAAGATTTGGTAAATTGGGCACTTTAGCCGACAGGGTTGCCAAGTGGAGGAGTCGAGTTGATAGAGCCTAGTTGGGTTGACCATTGATTGAGTAGATACAATCTATTAGTGTTGATGCATAGCGTTGTTGGAGCGCTAAACAAGTTCTTTTGCGGAAGTGAAAGGGACCTTGGGAAAACTTCTTGCGAAAGTTACTCTTCAAATATTTACTTTATTATGCCCGTTTTTAGTGTAGTTAATGTGATATGATAGATGTCTTGTTACAGCAAACATACGTACAGTTGCGTACGTTTTGCCGTTCAAATATTATCGTCTAATCCGAGCTATCCCTATGTGTCCGCATCATAGTGTTTTAAGAGATTCATGCTTAGTCAAATCCCTATAACTGCTGATTTGCTTTCCAATGCGATTAGCCTATAAGTACCAGAATTAGTTTTTGAGATTACTCTTTTGCAACCTCTCTCTCTTCTTTGTTGTAATATCCTCCTTCTAAGCTTTCTTTTTCTCAAACTTTTCTTCAAAGTTCTACACATTTCTTTGCTTCTTTAATCTTTAGAATGTTTACAAACATAGGTAAGATGCCATTTGATGCATCGAAATACCATCTAACCAACTTTGAAGCCACTAAGAGTGATCTTCCCCATGGAGAAGAGGATAAAGGCACATCGCTGGCACAGCTAGATGATAATATGAGAATGGCATTGGAGGCACTGGATAGATCAAGGCTTATTAGTGCTATCCCAAGGAATGCTTATGTATATGCTCCCCTGCTAGAGGCTAGAGATCTATTCATCACACTTGGGATGGGTAGAGGTCTAAGTGGTTGAACTAATGGGAGCAAGCCTTCTACCTCCCAATTGGGTTCTGAGTAACTTCATAATTGGGCCAATTTTGGGTTGGGCAATACGGTTGCCTAGGAGGGAGGAGAGGGTGCTCTTATTGTCAAGGAGGCGTTTTCTTGTGTTTGAAAAGCGTTTAGAATACGGGCAGTGCCTTGCTTTGAGTGAATTTGAGAAGGAGCTCTTCAACTTCCATTGATGCTGTCCGATACAAGTGTCTCTCAATGGGTAGAGAGTATTGAAGGCTTTCTAGGGGCTTTATGAGTGCTTAGTAATAAGGGCTACTCCTGAGTTCTTCAACCATTTTTACATGTGGAAGAGTTTAGGTTGGTGGCCATACTTCTAACCTCATCTAGGGAGAAAGTTGTTCGGGGGCCTTGCAGACTCTGTTAAGGGTTGGTAAGACTACTTCTTAGTAGTTGAGCTGCCATAGAAGGTAGACTTTTGGACAAGATGGACTGAATTGGTTTGGACTAGGCCTAAAAAGAGCTTGAGCCTAGTGATGTTGAGGCTGCGAGAGAGATTCAAGCCTTTATGGCCCTAAGAAAGACCATAAAATAAACGCTGCGGAGACGGGGGAGAGATACTTCAAGTATCTTGTCTTTGAACTCTTCTCTAGCATGAAAAAGGCTGTGGTGAAGAAATGGACATAAGGTATAGGTTCGTTTTTCATGAACGGCTTTATTTGTCATGCTAGCATATGTAAAGTTGTGCTTTGTCTGACGTCTTCCTTAAGAAAAATGGGGGGATGGGAAGTGGGGGGGAATCTTCCTTATCTGTGCTAGTCACGGTGGAGTTGGTGAATAGTGGTGCTTTGTGCTTATTTTGTTTTTTTTCCTTTTTCCTTCTTCTTGACCACTTGTTTGATTCTTTGTAGGCAAGAAATTGGTTGGGGAGATTCCCTGTCCCTTGGCGTTTGAGCTATTGAGGAGTTGCTAAGCTAGGTTGAAGCTAATCATGAAAGCTTCCGACCCTAAGGGCAAGACCGTAGGGCTAAGATCAGGGGTTGGAGAGACTAGCAAAGTTGAGCCGGTTGCTTTGCCTTGGGGGATCCCTCTTAGTCCCCGGATAGAGCAATTGGCTATCGATCCCATGAGTATGCTTCTTCCTTCTACTGTCTCTGTCCTTACTTTTGCGCCCATTACTGTGGAGAGCGAACCCACCGATATTGAGGAGCTAGACGTGGTGATGCTTATCCCCTTAACAGGGGTGAGGAGTAGGGAGCTGAGGCTAGCGCCTCATCTAAGGTAGTTGGGTAGAAAAGAAAGGCCTCTTAGACCATTGAGAAAGTGGTGCCTAAGGCGAAGAAGAAGAACTCGATAGACGGGTGACTTGGTATGAGTGGCCTAAGGCTCATCCATGCAGGTGCATCGACAAGGTGGGTGATGAGTTTTTTGAAGTCCTTAACAAGTTTCATTTTCTAGGAATAGCACTAGACTCGTTTAATGATGCATCGTATGTATCCTAGAATGAGGAGCTCCTCTTTCATAGGTCCAAGCTTAAGACTAGGAGGGCTAGGGGGAAGCTCCTAAGGCCGTAGTGAGATGTTCAAGGTAATGACATCATGTTGCACCACCAGACTCTCAACTATCAAGTCTTAATGGGGTCTTATTCCCTTAGAGATTGGGCCATCCTCGAACACTTGTTGATGGTAGGAGGAGAAGATCTCGTGGAGATGGTAGGTTACTTGACCTCGCTCATGCGACAAGTAAGCCTTTGTCTCTTTCAATTGATGTGCTTCCTTATCGTAACCGATCTAACCTTAGTTTGTGTTTCTTTGCAATACCATAGCCAGGTATTGCTGCAACTCAATAGTTATGACGCCTTGTGGAAAGAGTTAAAGGGATTTTGGGTGGTGTTATCTAGTGTTGAAAAGGGCCCGAGGGAGGCGGAATCTTCCTTTAGTAAATATATGGACAAATTTAGTAAGGCTAATAAGCGCCTACGTTGCTCTTATGTGAAGATGGATGGGCTTAAGGCAAAGTTGCAAGAGGCAAATGGTGCCAAATTGATCTTGAGAAGAATGTTGAACAGGCCAACAGCCTTAGGACTCAACTAAATAATGAACAGAGGACCAAGGCTCAACTCTTGTAGAAGTTAGATTAGGAGAGAAGAGCTTGAAAAGGAGAACACTACGCTGAAGACCGAGTTGGTGATGAAGGCATCAAAGTGTGACAATGCCAAAGCTACATCACTGAAGCTAGCTAGTTAGAAGGTTGGGTTGGAGCTACAAATCTAAGACTCCAGAGAAGAGCTTTGAAGATGAAGGAGATCATTTATAAATTGGAGAGTGAGGAGGTGCTTAGTAACACTGTTGCTAAGAAGGCCATCATAAATTTTCAAAAGATGGACCAATGGTTGGAAGAGCTCGATAACATTTCCATTGAATGGATCGATTCACGAGGAACAAGGTACTCTCTGACCATCCTTGGCTCGATCTGAGCTTCCTTGTTTGGTTGGACTTACTAACTTTTTAAGAGAGGAGGGCATCCTAAGCATAAGAGAGAGAAGCCGCTCAGGCAGCTACCGAGCTTTGGGGCTTTCTTTCTATTGCTAAGGTCGGTCAAGAAACTTCTGCATCTACCTCTGTCTTAGTAACTTAGTAGGAGGTCACCCCTGAGGGTATTTCTCAAAGTGATCAAGGTAAGGGTGATCTTCTTGCTTACTTGAGTTGGTAAGTTATAGCCTTTCCTATAGCCCACGGCCAGACATCTTAGGGACAGTCAATGGATTAGCCCTCTAAGCAGATTGAAGTGCTAGGCTTTTTAGAGTTGCCAAAGTTTGCCGATTTAAAGCAATAGTTATCCCCCTTCCCTTTGTCTTGTACTTCAAGTTGGGATGTCGACCTTAATTTTGTATATTCCACTTTAGTAATGAAATTTGAATTTCTTCATGTACGTTGTTTTACGTACCTCAATTCTTGTTCAATGCCTTTTGCTTTGTTGCTCAATTCATTGTAACACAGCTTGACCATTGAAGTTATTCGTACATGAGGAGTTCCTCGACTGTATAAGGGGTGTTATCCCTTATTGGGATTGCTCTAAGGGAGTCGGGTTGGTGACATTTTGATTCGCCTGGTTAGTGGTAGTTCCTCAGGTAAGGAGCATTGCCCTTTATAGAGGTTACTTGAGGGAGGGTTAGGTAGGTGGTGTTTCGACTAGATCGGTTGGTAGGAGTTCCTCAGGTAAGGGGCATTACGCCTTATAGAGGTTACCCGAGGGGGTGGGAGGGGTCCCTTAGGTAAAGGGTGTTTCTCTTTATAGAGATTACCTTAGTTAGGTTGGTGGTGTATCGACTTGCTTAGTTGGTTGAGCTCCTTAAGTAAGGGGTGTTACCAGTTATAGAGATTATCCAAGAAAGGTTAGGTCGATGGCATTTCAACTTGCTTGGTTAGTGGGAGTTCCTTAAGTAAGAGGTGTTTTCCTTTATAGAGGTTACCTAAGGGAGGATGAGGTCAGTGGCATTCCTACTTGCTTAGTTGGTGGGTCTGTTCACCCTTTAGGGGTTAGAACCTAGTATGAAAGTAAGAGAAAAGAAGTAGACGTAGACAACTCATTTGAGAAATGGAACTTTCATTCATAATTTTAAAATTGTAGACACCCCATTTTTCCTCTTCTATGATTTTAGCTTTTTTATTTTTTTAGAATAGGATAAAGGGTCCTAATTTAGAAAGAGCACAAAAAAAAAAAAAGAAAATTTAGAAAAAAAATATAGAAAATTTAGAAAAGTAGAAAAGGGAAGTTAGTATGTATTATTTTGCTCGAAATTGAGTTTAGTGTTTAACTTTTATTTTTATTTATTGCTGTTTATTATATGAAAAGAAAAGAAAAGAAAGTGGGGAGGGGGGGAGGGCACGGCGGAGGGAAGGTTTCAGATCGGATTAGGTGTTAAACTTAGTCTGTTTGTGTTGGAAACATAACCTAAGACACTAAAGCAAAAGGATAAGGGGGTACGCAACTACAACGTACGCATGGGGGCGTATAACACGGCCTAAAACGTGACCATGCACCCTATTTCCTCCTCTAATTCCAAAATTCACGAACAGTAATGGGAGATGAACCCTGCGTGATCCCCTCACTTTTTGGAGTGATTGAACTGATTTTTTAGTCAAATTTCATAAAAAAAAATGTGGGGATTAATTGAGGATTTGGGATACTTTTGAATGGCACCAATTTTGCCTCCAAATTCATTCATATTCTTAGTTAAAAAGGGCATTGAAATCACTTTGAGCTTGAAATCCGAATTTTCAAATCCTCCATTAATGGAGGTTTCCAATCTTATTCAACCTTGGAGTATAAATAGAGCTTCCTAGGCATGTTACATCACAAATCTCTTCACCCATACTCTTTGTAAGCAAGAATCTAAGCTTTCTCTCTCTAACTTGCGAGCTTCACTTTCTCTCTCTAAAACCACAACTTTATGGTGGTTTTTAAGTGAATCCATTGTCTTCACTAGCTTCATTACTGTAAAAAACCTAAGACCTAATACTTGGTCAAATTGTAGTAGCCACCACCTAAATGGCCACGGTGGATTGAGGCACCATCACCAAGCCTCCTTTTGCTAATAAGATCCTCACGAATTTTCCATTACCAACTTGAAATACACTCCAGAAGCTACCGTATTGAAGTTGCTACATTCCTTCTCTTTTTAACCTGGATCTAGATCCATCTACTCGATCTAACTCACGTGTGATCTGTGCCCGATCCCTCTCTCTGACCTGCGTTTGGTCTGGTACCCACTTCCCTTTGTTTTGTTTTGCATTTTTTTCTTTTTTTTTTTTCGTTACATTGTTTTTTTCTTTCTCTCTTTATTATTTATCCATTGTACTCTATCACAAAAAAGGGGGAAAAAGAAAAAAAAAAAAGAAGAGAGAGAGAAAAAAAAAAGGGGGGAAAAAGCTTGGTTTGTTTTATTTATTTATTTTTATGTTTTAGTCAGGATAAAAAGGAAAAAATATAATAAAAATGAAAATAATAAAAAAAGTAAAATAATAAATAAATAAATAATAGGGATGTCTTCTCATTTAGAAAATTGTTTTTAATAGAAATAAAATAAAATGTACCATTTTCAAAACTAAGGCCTTTATTAGAATTTTAAAAATAAACCAAACTTTAGGACCTTTTTAGAAATTTTCTTTAAACTAACTTCAACTGGGTTAAAAATGTCTCCCTAAGTGGTGCTTTCTTCTCTCCTACATATTTAACCATGAAGTTGGCCAGCACTTATGCCTTGTAGGCCGTTCATGGTTGGTATTAGATTTCATATGCGCTCAGCTTCATTACATACTTTAACATCTATCCAGACATGTTCGGTTTTTGCAGCATTGTGCAGAGCGACTAGTTTGTGAGGACAATGATTTGGTGTACTTGGAAGTAGGGCCTTAGCCTATGTGCCAAGATGATAACGGCTAAGGAAAATTTTTTGGCTCAAGTATACCTGACCTCAAGCCTCTAGAGTATATGGTTGATATAGTAAACAGGCTTGGGCTCCCTTCCTTCTACTTTAACAAATACAAATGAGAGTGCCAGGTTTCTTACGGCTAGGTACAGATATAGGTCTTCCCTTGGAATAGGCTTGGAGAGGATTGGAGGGTATACAAGGAAGTCTTGTAGCTGCTTGAAGGCTGCTGCACACTTAAAAGTCCATTCAAAACCCTTAGGATTCTTGAGGATTTTAAAGAACTCAACACATCTGTTTGCACTTTTGGAGACAAATTTATTCAATGCGACCACCATGTTGGTGAGCTTCTATACGTGTTAGACTGAGGTAGGGGGTCTCATATCCCTATTGGCATGTATCTTCTTAAGTTTGGCCTTGATACCTCTCTAGATGTCCAGAAAGCCACGGAATTTTCTAATGCAGACCCTAAATATGCACTTTTGTAGGTTTAGCTTCATGTTGTGTCTTTTCATCTGGTCAAAGGCTTCTTAAAGGTCCTTAACATGATAGCTAGGTCACTTGCTCTTAACAATCATGTTGTTAACGTATATCTCCATGTTGTGCCTAAGGTAAGGCTTAAAAAATTTGGTCACAATTCACTAATATGTTGCATTGACATTTCTAAGACCGAAGGATATGATAGTAGAGTAATACGTGCTGAAATCGGTGATAAAGGAGGTATGAACTTCATCCTTCAGGTCCATCTTTATCTAATTGTAGCTTGAGAAGGAGTCCATAAAGCTTAGCAGGGTGTGCCTTGAAGTGGAGTTGACTAGCTGGTTGATCTTGGGGAGAGGAAAGCAGTCTTTCGGGTAGGCTTTGTTAAGGTTAGTACAATTGACACACATATGCTACTTTTTGGACTTTTTCTTGACTAGCACTACGTTTGTTAGTCAGCTCGGGTACTTCTCCTCCCTCATGAAGCTGGCCTTAAGCAGCTTTTGTACTTCTTCCTTGATTGTTGCCTGCCTCTCTGGGGTAAAGTACATATTCTTCTATTTGAGAGGCCGCGTAGTAGAGTTAATATTGAAGCTATGGATTGCTAAGTTGAGGGAGATCCTGGGCATGTTTGATGCTGATTAGGTAAACCTATCTGAGTTGGTCCGCAAGAAGGCAACTATCTCTTCCTTCACCTTGGAAGGAGTTTTGATCTCGACCTTAGTGGTTTGGTCAAGAGAGGGACTAATTTGCACTTCTTTAGTTTTTTTGCTTGGTTAGCCTCTCTTAGCCAGCTTCTCCTATAGGCCAGTCTCTAGAGTAAAGACTCTATTTGCTTTAGTAGCCTTGACATAGAGCTCTCGAGATAGCTTCTGGTCACATCTACAAACTCCTACCTTGGTGGGGGTTGGGAATTAAGCCTTTAGGTGAAGGGATGAAGTGATGACTCTAAACGCATTTAAACTTGGTCATCCTAAGATAAAGTTGTAGGTGGATGGGCAGTCGATCATGACGAACTCTACCGGTCATCGTACAATGTTATCGTCATTGTCAAGTTCCATGTCAAGAGTGATGATTCCCTTGACTTGGACAGTATTGCCATAGAAGCCAATGAGATTATGGTGGTATACTTTCATCTTGATGAGCAACTTGGTTCTCATCCTTTTGTATGTATGCAGGAAGAGGATGTCGGTGGAGCTGCTGGTGTCCACCATAATATTGAGGACCTCAAAGTTAGTGATCCTCGCCCCTATAACCAAGATATCTTAATGGGGGGTGTCTACCTCCTCTAAATCTTCATTAGAGAAGGAGATCGAAGTGTTTAAATTATGTCTCTTATCTCTAATTGCCAACACCTCGGATAGGGTGTTAGCTGAGCTGCTAGTGTTCGGTTGGCTCCTAAGGTGCGGCCCCTTAACAATTACATTTATTATGCTATTAGGGGCTCGGTCATTACAGCGGTTATCATTTTGCTTTGCTTGGGTGCATTCGAGGTACCCTATCTTTGTCATCATTGGAACAGTCGTTGTTCCTCTACTGAGCTACATATTCCCCCAAAGAAGCTTCGCTGAATAGTATACTTGATTGCATTCTTTAGCTGGAAACATTCATTGGCGGTATGGCCATGATCATCATGGAATTGATAGTACTTGTCTGAGCTTTGATAACTAGGGTTGCCCTTTATCGTAGTAAGCTTTTGCAGTAGGCCTCAATGGCATACCTTGAAATAGACCTGGGTGATAGCTCAGTTCAGAGGTATGTGCTATGTGTAGATGAGATGGGGGAAGGGGGTTTTGTTTGGCTCAGCGCTTCTTGCTGCTTGAGTCGTCTTCCTCTACCCTGTTTGGTACCTTACCGTTAAGGCAATCTTTTATGGACAATCTCTCCTTGTCTTTTTAGCTTGACCTCTCTTGACTGGTGTCGCACCTAACGCGAATGTTGTCCTCTTGGTCTATGTATTTCTAGGCCTTATTTTAGAAATCAGCCAAGGTCTTCAGCTTGCTCTTCGCAAGCAATAGGAAGAAGTCTTCCGAAGGTTGGATACCAAGTTGTGTGGCGTGCATAGCTACTCCCTCATCCAGCTAAGGGATCTTGCCCATAGCATTGTTGAACTAAGCGACAAATTCCTGTAGAGTTTCGCCTTTACTTTGCTTAATCAGATATAAGGATGATGTGTCCTTGGATGGGGGCTTGCTAGCCTTGCAGTGGAGGCTACACCTCCATGTCAACTTAACAAAGGAGTCGATGGAATTCTCGAGCAATTGGTTAAACCATGTTTGAGTTGCTTTCCTTAGTATACCTAGGAAAGCATTGCACAGAATGGCATTCCCATGGCCATGAAGGTTCATAAGGATATGGAAGTGGAGGAGGTGATCATCAGGGTCACCCGTGCCATCGTATTGGTTTAGGGTAGGAAGTTTGCTATTGAGAGGCAACACTTCAACCTAGACACCCCTAGTGAAGGAGGATTTGTTGCTGGTGACCAACCTGACATCGCTAACTACTTTGTTCCCCTGCTGCTCGGAGAGCCTTCTTACAATTTTGCGAACCTCATTAAAGTCAGCATCATCTATTGGATGAGTTCGGTACGCTGCAGAATATGTCAATACTCTATGGGAGTTAGCTACCTACTCATTGCTAGCTAAGGCTTGGTTGCTAGTGGCTACAGACCTTACTAGTTGTTGCTATATTGAGGGATCAGGTTGTTGATCCCTAGCATTCTATTGTTGTTGTTGGTGGTTATTTTGCCTAGTGTGGTCATTAGAAGCTTCTGGTGGATAGGTTTGCGCACTATGCTTCTTGGCTTCATCAAGACGAGCACGAGCAACTTGTTTTGGGCAGTAAACTCATCAACTAATGCTCTAAGTGCTCCAGGTGCTCCTCCATCATTTCCTTTGGTAGGGGCTGGTTCTTAGCAAGTTGGTTATTCACCAACTAGTGGTTTTTAGGGTTGTAAATGTGAGACATGTTGGTAGTGTTTAGGAGAGTTTTTAGCGTGTTTAGGTAGGAAATTGGATCAGTTTTCCATAGATGGTGCCAAATGTCTTCTCAAAATATTTACCGGTATGGATTTGAGAGAGATTGGGCTTTACACTAGTGAGTAAGCCTATAAAAGAGAGCACAGTAAGGGGGCGCTGAGTGTTGATTAGTGTAGCTACTTTGATGCTTAACTTAGTTAGGTATTTGGAAAGTATGAGTACTCAAGAGCAGTATGTAGGCTCAAGTGTACAAAGTATCAAGTGGGTTATCATTAAGTGTTGGCCTTGTGTCTATAGTAGAGTGGAGTCGGCAGTTAGAGAGGAGTTAGTGAGTAGAGCATATCCATAAGCATGGGAGAGTGGGGTCACTATGTCCGACATGGTTTGGAAGTATAGGAGTTAATTGTCTAACTTAGTCTTTTAGCTTTATCCAAAGTTTTTTAGCTGTTAGAAGCCTCTTATAGCTAGATAGGCTGTATTCTAGGCTTGGGTTAAAGGTGGCTTGTCATAGGCCGTGAGCCTCATCAGGTTAGGATGGGCTTGAGGAGGCCATGTTTAAAAGGCCTCTCAATACGTACTATCCATAGGAAAGAGGTCTAATGATGTTAATGTGATTTCGAAAGTCATGCATAAAGATGATGGTTGAGGTAGTCAACTTTTATCTCTTATAGGCGAATCTCAGTTATTAAAATTGATCTTACATGATGTCCTAACATATCTATATTGGAAATCTCATGCATAACTATAGATTAGATGTATAAATCTTGGAAACCAAACTCAAATGGTAATTTCTTGTTAGCTTAGCTTGGGAAAATGGATGGAAAACACCATCACTAAATAAGATGAAGAGTTGAGATTCAAGACAACTATATTACTCAAAATCTCCCATTTTGATAAATGGCAAACCAACTCATGGATATCCAAGTGTTCCTTCTATGGAAAAACTTGAAGAAACCATAATCATTTCTTTGATCACTTGTCCTTACATTGTTTGAATGATAAAATCTAGAAAATATTGTTAGTTCATTTTAAATTCTCTACAATATCATTACTCTTCTATTAAGGTATATTGGTTATGCTACTGACATGTTCGATATAGATGGAAAGAAACAAAATAAAAGTAAAACATGGGAATATAATCTTTAATCGTCGATGACTGAAGCGAAGAGAAGCTGTTTTACTCATGCACAAATTGAGAAGGCTATGAAGAGAAAGTTAAATTGAATGCCGAAGGTGAGTTTCTATCAAGGAATTGCGTGCCAGGGCTGGTTGAAGGAAAAATTATCTTTGGTCATGGTGCTCAAGTACAAGTAGTTTGAAATTTAGTTGTAGAGGCAGAGGTATTAGTATAAGTTATCCACAGAGTTAGTTTTATTGTGTCGCCAGATAAACCCCAAGTCATTGAGGTGGAAATAGACTCTTCTTTCTTTCAGGAGAATTACGAAGATCAGTCAGCGAAGCTCCGTTAGTTCCATCTTTCAAATTAAAGGGAAAAAAAAAAAAACGAAATCGGAAATATATGTAGGAGGAGAAAAGAAATTATAAAATTCCGAAAAATTCTTAAAGAAAAGAGCGTTATAAAACAAATAAAAACTACATATAAACCAAAAATGGATCATTTCAATTTCTTATAATTTTAAGAACCAATAGTTAAGATATAAGATTATTTTGAATTTTAAATAATTTTATGATATCATTATAACATCATTTATTTTCTCATAATTTGAATTATAAACTATATATACCAGCACCTTAAGAGTAAGTTAAGTGAAATCGAGAGGATAAAATTGAGGATCCACATAGATTCATGCTTTTTCTCTCTTATAAGTTTCTCCCTCTAAAAACAACCCTCTCAATTTCTCTTACCTCCTCTCTTAGCTTTTCTTCCCTTTCTCTCTCCTACACTATTTTCTTCCATGCCCAAACTCCTTTAAACCCTCAAACCTCTAGACCCCAAAAGGGGATCAGTGCTTAATCTCCTTGTCCGTTCCGGATAAGGGTAGGAGTCTGACTCCATCAAATGAGACCATGGTAGCTATGGAAAACCAAGACAAAGAAGACAAACTAAAAATAATGAGAAAGATCAAATCTTGAAATTGTGATCAATAGTTGAAAACAATGAGCAAAATAAAGAGTACATGAAATCGAAACACAAGTTATAATGCCTTAGACTCAGGACATTAGAGTTCGCCACGTGTCACTAATTATCTATTAACACATTAGGCTATACAGTTGTCTATAATCTCCATTATGATACTGAGTATTGACCAATATACATAGATAACAAATCTCCTCAAATAACTCAAGACTAAACTAACATCCCAATACATTATTTTGAAAATACCAGAGGCTTACATAATAAGATATAAATTCACCTAAGATTAATTGCTTTTTATTCTTAAAGTTGCTAACAAGAACATTGATAGAAGATCCTCTAAAACTACTGATCTTTCTCATAATAGTAATAGTAATTGTCACTCCCCTAATCATAATAGTAGTAAGCATTCCTGTAATTCTCGTAATTAATTAGTTCCTCATAAATTTCAGTAGTTGGAAAGCTAATGCCCACTACACGAGTACCATAAACACATGCATGTCATACATCATACCGATCACACGCAATCAACATAACAAAATTTCACCACAAATTATTATTATTATTATAATATAAATTTAAGTCAACACTTAATAAGAGGATGCTCATGATCTCGTCACACATTTTTAAAAAGAAAATGCCATCAATAACCTCAATCAACTACCAACATGAGTTTGCCTCTCATTGCCCTGACACCTTCCTAATATCACATTCTTTACTGATATGGGTTCACCATCTCACAATCTCGATACCTTCCTAAGATTGCAAGTTTTATTGGCATGGATTTACTATCTTAGGGTTAGAACACCTACATAAACTCTCGATCACTATTGATATAAATTCATTGTATCATAGTCTCGATACCTTCCTATTGATACAGGTTCACCATCTTGTAGTCTTGTACCCTTAAATCTATCCTAGATTATTTTCAAGTGCAACTTCACAAGGGATAACGCCATAGAAGGGTCATAGGGGTGCCCTTAGGGATTTGCCACTAGGTAGAGCAACATATAAGCAATAATCAAGTTATTAATAGCTAGATATTTACTAAGTTTATTTCTTATTTCTAATCCTAATAAGCATAACCAACAGACAAGGTAAAACACATATCCAAATCAGCAAGGTAAGGTTCAACTACACCGACAACTTGTTCAACATCTACGCTTGAAGTACAACGTATGATAAAAAGCCTTCTTAAAATGTTATCTTTGAATTGCAAAACACTAGCTCTATTCCTATGTGATTTTACTCAATCTTATGTTTGTAAGGTAAACAAATAACTAGGTAAAAGATTGCTAACTAGGGTTTGAGATTTGTTACAAGCTCTTAGGTTTTGTAAACTAATTGTAATAATAATTATAGGAAAGTAAGGAAAGGAAATATAAGCACAATGGAATACAGAGAATAGCACGGCCATGTTCTACCCCATGATGGTCAGTACGCCCTTCAGCATAGCTATGCATAACCCTGTATTAGTCTGTAAAACCGTCAGCAACTGTACATAACCTTGTGCTAACCATGCTTTACAATTTCCACTTTTCCTTTGATCTAAACTTCGCAATTTCACCCAAACAACACCTAATTCGACATCTATACGTTAAAAATTATCCAAAACACATTTAAACAAAAAACAAAGACACTCAGGTGTTTTCCAATCACAAAATAATTCTTTACTCAAATCAATAGGAATAGTTTTCGCTTGCCTTATTTCCCAAAAAAAAAAAAAAAATGGCTATAATAACCTTCTTCTATGCTTCAGGATTCCTTCAACTAAAACACAATAACAAAATCAAGGTAACTTCTACGGTCCCATCCATATTTTATATGGGACCGATTTCGCTCTTCATTATACCATTTGTTTAATACCTATTAGATCTAAATGGTTGAACTAGATTTAATGGACATTAAATCAAAAGTAAGATGAAGGGTAGGACCGATCCTGTTAAAATATGAATGGGACCATAGAAAAATCCCAAAATCAAAATTTGAAAATCTTTTACGATTTCTAAATCTTGTTAGGGATTGCTACTTACCAAATATGGTTTGCTAGATTAATTCTACTACCTTCACATTGAGATCATTCTCTCTCCTCCTATATGTACCAAAACGATAATGAATAAGAAAACAACTATACTTGAGAAGTCCTTTGATTAGTGAAAGAGATTTTTACCTATGCGACTAGTGTTCACTTGCTCCTCTAGAATAGAACTTAATTGCAAAAATTGCATGAATTACAACTTTAGGTTAATAAGGTTTTTATAAACTTTAAGGAAATTTCCCATTTTCCCCTACTACTTATAACCTATTTACTTTTTGGCTATCTCTTTCATTTTATTTATCCTTTTTATTTTTCTTTCCTTTTATAATAATTGTAGGTTATACACAAGTGTTGTTTGTCTATCATGGTATAGTCAACTGGATTTGTTGTTTTCCACCACCTACCACTAGCAGGTATGTACTCTCTTTCTAACTCTTTATTTCATTAGTCACTTTGAGGATTTATTGGATTCTTACTTTATGTTTAGTAAAGTTGTTATTTTTAATAAATTGGTTTATTTCTTGTGCATTTTTATTATGATAAGCCTTAACTATATAAATCTTGAAGGTATTATAATGGGAGATATTTTCTAGAGATTTTAATCTCCTTGGTACCACTCTAGAGATTTTAAGATTAATTTGAATCCTAGTTTTTTTAGGTTGTAAAGCTTGTATTTTGTCTTGAATTTGGTGATGGTATAACATAAGATACTTAATCATGTAAATAATTGGAAAAAGCAAAATGTGAGTTGAATTTACTTGGTGTATCATACAACAAAGGTCCTAAATGTTAGGTTGGGCATTTGCTTGCAACATAGTAGTTCGATGAAACTTAGTGCTATATAGTTGGGATGTTATTTGTCATATGTAAGTCTTCCTTTCTATTGGGTTGGATTTGTCTCTTGTAGCGTACAAAGGTTAATGTTTTTTCTTCATGTTCAACTTTTATTCGCTTTAGTTTTGTTTTATGTATCATTTAATTTTCCATTACAAGTGCTTACTAAATTGACAAGCTGTATTTTCTAAATGAAATACATCATTGTTTGATGTAGATTAGAAATGGCTTATTGTTTTGTTTGTTTCATGTTTTCTTAATGTGATTCTACTTCATACTAATCTAGTTTTGAGTCTAGTATTTAGAGTTTTTCTTGAAAACCATCTCGTAAGTGTGTTTCACATTCCTATCTAGATTATAATTTTGTTTAAAATTTATCCAACATTTGTGAGTATTGTATGGTTACCCATTAAAGTTCCTTTGGTTTCTTTTCTTTATTTATTTATTTATTTTTTTGTGGTTAGACATCTTCTACTGTTTATTGAGCTTCTCGTAGTAGATAAGAAATCTAAATATGTTGCTCCAAGTCTAGCCATAATTAAGAAGGAGGCATAAATTGTGAATCATTGGCCGTTGAGCACATGAACTTCAAATTTTACTTGATACAATTTATCCTAATTCACTTGATATATCCTAATAACTTATGCGATAATAAGATTGAAAATGGTGTTTTTTATTGCATAATGAGTATAAGGTTATATTTATGGATCCTTGGTATGGTTTGTTCTGTGAACATATTGGATTGGGATGATTTGTAATAAGGAACTTAGATAGGTATTACATTAGATCACGCAGTGTAGTGCTCTAGATATTGTTTTATGTAGTTGAAACATGATTCTTGCAATTTGTGTTATCACTATCTCTAATACCCTATGGGCTTTGCTAATACATTATGCTTTGGATTATATAGTTCTCACAACTTTTTCTCATGCAATGACATATTATTACAAGTTTGGACAAGTTATATTTTCTAAGATAAATAAGCTGAAATGAAGGATAAGTAAAGAAGTTTTTCTAACATAGACGTTGTTGAGATATTGTTGATTGGAGATGTGATGGTTATTTTCATATTTCTTTCTGGTAGTTATGGGAACATTTTATTTCAATTGGTTGTTTTATATTGTGGTTTATGATCTTTGTTACATGTGCACATTTTGATGGCATCTTTTACATGTGGGTGGTGAAGGCGATATTTTCATTCTTTTCCCCATTTGCTGCTTGCTTCATTTCATAAAGATACAGGACATGGAATCCTTATTGTAAATGATGAGTTGCTTGCCTCACTAATATTCTGATTGGTATGTTAGTTGTTTGCTTATTAGTAGGATAATTTCTACGTCATTGAAAAACGATAGATATTGCTGGAAAGATGTTGTCGTAGTGTTATGTTTAAAAAAGAAAAACATTTTATTTGATGTTAAAATCTTTGATGAGTTCAATTTATTACTTTTATTCTAAATATGAAAAAACGTAGTATTACTAATTAAATGGGCATTTTAATAATATAGTGAATTTCATACATACCTAACACTTTGTTCATAATAATGCATGTCTGAATTAGATTTATTTTTTGAAGAATTCTATTTTGTTTATTTTATAGCTGGCTTTGGTTTTTTTGCAATTATTCCTTATATTGGAAGAAGGTATTTAAGTTGATTTATAGGTAGTCATAAGTTTGGAGTAAACATTTTCGGCAACATATGAAGAGTTAAAATTGGTTAAAAAACATGGAATACTATTTTAGTGTACTACTGCTATGCATATTTACTTCATCTTTGATTTGATTGTGTTGTGATTATGGTGGTCTAGTCTTGTTTAAGATATTAGTTTCATTATAGATTTTTAGAGGAATTTTTTTGTTTCAAAATACTCTATTTAGATAATTAAAAGTCTTGTTTTCTTCTCCTTAAATAACTTATGTCAGTGGAGATGGAGGGATGAAAAAACACTTAGGTTTAGTTCACGAGTTGTTGTGGATGTGACTCGTACTATTCTTTTTATGTGTTTGCTTTTTATAGCTCTCTTTGATTAGCTTTTCAATCTAGGCTCTTGTTTTGTTAGGTGTCTGGCTCATTTTTTAAGTTTTGAGTTAGTTTTTTTTGGAGCTTATATGTTATATATTTTCTTTTTTCTTTTAATTTATCTCAAAATTAATGAAATCTAATATTTCACCCAAAAGAAAAACTTATGTCAATGGATGCTTTTTATTTTTGTCGCGTTGTTGCAACATCATTTTTGCTACCATTTTCGTTTATTGTAGTAATTTTTTATATTGGTAGAGCAGAAAGAAGTTTTGGGTTATCTACCTAATGGGATGTTTCACTAAATAACAGTTGTTTAGGCTGTTAATAAAATAATAACTTTTTCCCATGAAGGATGAAATGTTCCCAATTTTTTTACTTGCATTTTATTTTGATTAGTAAATCAAATTTTAATAATTTGTTTTCTCTAATTTATGAACAATGGTTTCTCAAGAGTCTAGCATAAGTATGTAATTTTTAATTTTGATGAGTTTTAATTAACTATTTGTAGAGTCCTCCTACTTTTATATACAACCATCCTAACTATATTTTAACCAAAGAAGTGCCTTAAGCCCTTAATTGTGTATCTAGGTGTATATTGTTAGGTAAAACAATAATTGAGTTTGTGGAACTTATCACCCTTCATATCCCAATGTTAAAATATGAGTGATTGTGGTGAAAATGATTTTATTAATTTTATATACATGGTTTTACCAAATGTTATATGTAAGTGAAAAATTGGAGTATCCATCATAAAATATGATTAGAATAAATGTTATATTCCATTTGTTTAATGAAATCCAAGTAAGAGTAGGAATTATGTATGATAATGTCTTTCGTGGATAGAAAGTTTACAAAATGTAAGATTTAACTATTCCATGAGTCTTCTCTACATGAGAGTATAGTAATATGTATTCATTTTTATATTTGTATGACACCATAGAAATATAAGAGGATGTCATAAGTTGAAATCAAAATAACTGGGTCATATGTTTACATTAAAGAAAAGGTAAAAACAATTAAAAATGTCTATATTTGAGAAGAGGTAGGATACTGGTAAAATGAGAAAAGGAGTCTCATGTAATGATTCTATTTCATTGATTCAGGTATGATAAGTATCATGTTTGCTCTGGTGGTGAAGAACATAGGAAAGCTAACTATAGTGATATGGTAACAGTAGCTATTTACTATTGAGAAAGTTTTCATAGTTCACTACATAAATTGAGACAGATTAATAGCAACTTTGGAATCTATAAGTATCATTTTTTCTCCAACTTATCTCTACACTTCTATGTTAGAAGTGCTTTTTGGTTCAATGCTAAAAGCCCTAATAGGTTTATTGATATATTTCTTAATTGCAAGTTAATAAATATTATGATTTTGTTACTAGATTTTATGAATTTGGCTAGGGGTCCTTCCATTTTGCACCCACTTACCTTTTTCTTTGCCTCTTTGATCTTTGTATCTATACTACCATGAGTTTTGTGTTTTTATGGATGTATTCATGCTAAATTTGTTTTATGATTTGCATTTAACCTGCAAATAGAGTCTCTTAGAGAGAGCATCAAACACATATAATTATTAGATAATAATCATCTTTCATCATCGTCTCTTTTTAGGTGTTGGACATTGTTGAAGAAATTTGTTGACTCTTGGGGGAGATTTCCCGTTTCATTGAATCATATTTAATCCATAAGAAACATGAATGATAAGTGAAAAAGAAAATTATATATGTCTCCTTTTAGTATAGATAAATTATGAGCTTTGTAGCATGAATTTCTTCATATTAATAAATCACATTATATTGCAATTATCTTAAAGTTTATTGCAAGCATGACGTGCAAAAGCTATATATTTTGTATTTGGTTTGTGGAAATCTTAAGAATTTAATCTTTCACTATACGTGTTTTAGATCAAGAAAAATCAACAAATGCCTAATGTTATTGAGTTCTTTAAAATGACTTGATATTGTAAACTAGGATCAGATGGTAGTAATGGTTGGGTTACTTTGCAATTGGTCAAAGATTTTGTAAGTTTATAGGTTAATTCATAAATAAATCATATTATGAAACATGAAAGCGCCGATTATAGTAGACTTGTCATTGAAAATGTAGGACAACATGTGCTAGAGGATTCTAGAGTTCGAATCTTTAGATAACCCAAACATTGCATAAGAGTTTGTTGATGAGTTTATAAGAGAAACTTTGAGGAGTAACTATAATCCTGGAAGAGGTTATGGACTTGCAGCAATAGGTAATTCTTCACCATCTAAGTTGTATCAGTGTGACTATATATGCTAAGTAAAATCAATTGTAAGAGACTAAAGAATGTCTTCCAAAACCATTTAAATTATTTTGGATATTGTCGTGAGCTTTGAGTAATTTATATTATAGTGCGTTTGTGTAAAAACATATTATTAGTATTTAATCAAGTTTCAAGAACTTTTTGTCAATTGTTAATATTTAAAGTCTCATATGCCACTTGTGATGAAACGATACGATTTAAAATGATGTTTTGCATGTCTAAACTATAGTTTCATCTATGCTTTGAGGGATGTTTTTGTGGTCCTATTTTGTATTAGGTTGGTTTTTAGATGACTCCTTAAGTTGCGTTTTTTGAGTGGTTAAATTATAGAAGATCTTAATTAGGGACCCCTTCATGAGATTAGGGGTTTTGTAAAAGTGTATTAACTAATATAATTTGAATTATTTGCATAATTCACTTACCATGCTTTGATTGTTACATCATCTCAGTTCAAAGAATGCTCTCAATTTTTTTTTTTTTTAAAATTGGTCTTTGTTAGTCTTTTTAGTGGTATGAAATTTTGCTAAACTAACTTCTTTGGATATTAAAATGTTGATTCTAGTTAATAAGTGGTAAGGTTGGCTATGACAATAAATCGGTGAGGAGATGGACCATTTAAAGGAAAAGGGTATTTCCTTATAGATCGTGATAAGGTAGATTTACTCTTCCTTCCTATTTTCAGATGGTTTGTTTTGTTCATGCTTGTCTTATTTATCCACTCTTCTTTGCTATAGATATTTGTGTCCATCCATAAAGAGAGAAATTGTTGTTTGGCGATCATAAATAAGCAAGTCTAAAAGTTTCAGAATTTGAATTCACTCAGAGGAAGGGATTCTCAAGTGCTAAAAGTACTAGTATGTTTTTCTATCATTTTCTTATATGTTTTTTTTTTAACTCTTCTATTCTGATGCATGCTTTCAATACTAATATGTAGCTTAAATAACATGCAAATGTATTTGTTAGCAGAATGGAATTCCTATTAATTTGATCAAAACATTAATATATTTTTCCTCCATAAACGAACTCCTTTTGGACCACATGTGCTTTTTGAATGTTTAGGTTTTTGTATAGAAACATTTTCTTTTTTTTAAAGTTGTTGGATCGATCTCACCATGTAGAAGTGTTTTGAGATTATATGTAAGGGATGGGACAATGTGATTAAAGAAAACCATCACCATGGTGTTGCTATGATGCGGTCATATGTTAACTGAAATTTATTAGAGTTGCATTCATTGTATTTTAGTGGCAATGTACATATGGAAGAGTTGGGCTATGCTGTGCTTATTTAAACTGATTTTGTCTTAATTGATTTACTTTAAAAAAAAAAAAAACAAAAGTTAGGGGCACAAATTGAAATATTATAATTTTTTTTAAAAAGGAAAGGAATATGTGAAACAAGTTCAACCTGAGTGCTTAAATGAAATGGATTGAAGGAAGAGGCCTTGGGTATGTTAATTTATGTAGCAATGAAGTGTAAAGCAAATTGGAGAAGGGATTAATAGGGAAATCATAGATGAGAGGAAGGAACAAGATGGATAAGATACAATTAGTCTTTGAATTGGGGAGAGCATAAAAGAAAATAATAATATTATGTTATGATGGTTTCAATGCTTTTCACTTATTGCATCTCTTTTGTTATTGATCAAATTTTGGTTTCAATACTTGGCAATTACTGCATCTCTTCTATTGTTAATCATAATTTTGGTTTTCATGTGATAAAGTGTCACATTATACTTATAGTAAGGTATTTTGAATATATTGATAGTAGAGGTAGATTCTATGCTTGGTAATCTCTTTAATAATAGGATCTGCAAACTAGGATGATCGTACAGGTATATTCTCTTCACATGATCTCTTCCTTCATTCTCCCCATTTGTAGAGCTACATATCAAAGAAAAAAAAAATAAAGAACATTAACAATGGTTTTCATGTCAAATCCTTCTTGAAACCTTTATAATTACCATTATGCGAGTCTTGATATATAAACTCCAGATTATCATATGTAGTTATTTCCTTTTAGAGTGCCATATACCTTCATAATTACCATTGAGGGATGTCTTACATCACCTTGTTTGATGGAAACTTTAACCATCTTTATCTCTTAGCTTAGGGCAATAGTAGAAAACTAAAGCTTAGAAGACCTTTGGAATGTCTTTAATAGTATCGAGGTATTATGTATTGCAATAGTTGATTTGATCCATCTACAAATCTTATTAAGAGGTCATTGTGCACTTGGCTTGATATGTCTTTTGTTTAAGACATATACTTTTTGTTTAAGACATGCACTAACAGGTGATTGTCTAATGTCAACTTGGAATTGTGATTGATTTTTTTTCCAATCATTGTTATGTACTTTATAAGTTTAAGATATTTTAAGGAGGAGTAAGGACTTGAAATAGTTTATGGGATGAGATGAAACCTAAAAAATTGATGTAAATATCTCACTTTATTTGAGGACACAATTATTATTTCATGTTTTGAGGTTTACGTGAATTGAATTATTTTATTGAAACCTATAATCTGTTAAGTATAACAGATTACTTTTAAAAAACATTTTTACTTGATTGGATTAAGTATCTAGACTTTGGAGATCATTGAGCCCTTATGAGTCCTTACTTGTCAGGATGTCCCATTCTTTCTTTAAACTGGTTTTTATTATTAGCATAAATAACGTTTTATCTTACATAGTCAACAACTAAGATTTAAAATATTAACTGATTTTCACGTTTTAAATTCAAGGCTTGCATTAGCTTTTAAACTTACTACTATACCATTATGAATAGGAAATTTTATGATTTAATATAAATGGTTTGTATCTATTTATGCTTACTCAAGCAATTATTTTACTTGGCGGGAATCTACCCAACAATTAAGGTAAATTGTCAAAAACCATTATTAGTTCACTCTCTCTTTGATTTTTTAAAGTAGTTTTCTCTTATTGTAATATATGATCTAGAGAGAATGACATTCCTCTATCAAACAATGATAATAATGGAAACAGTGAGGAGGATAATCGATGGAATATATAGATGGGATTTTGGATGGTTGGTGTTACGCCCCGAAGTCACAGAGTTGCAACAGTCCTGCCGTATAAACCATTCTATGATAGTAACTGGCCTCACAGTGCCTACCATAGACATGATCTACACAAGGCGTTGACGACTCCTCACTTTGAAGTAAACAGTTTGATTAATAATTATACAACAATTATGATAATTATCACAAGGTTCTATAAAACATAGATAATTATAAATAAGTCCACAGAGCTTCCCAGGAAGTTATACATAATCACCACAGTCTACTAGATTACATAATAACTATTAGTCTTTCATTCCTAATTACATGGTCATTCTTGTCACACATCATATTAAGTAACTTGATCCTCACACCCCTGGCTTCAAACGGACTAAGCTCTGGGTAATTGTAGGGTGGCATAATACTTGTAGTGATCACAAATCAGAACCTGCAAAAGGATCTATAAGGGTATGAGCAACTACAGCTCAGTAAGTTGAATTGGAGACTCATGAATGCATACAAGCACAACAGGGTTATCAAACAATTATTTTCATGCAATGCATTAATCAAGTGTCATCGCACAACGTAGTCCGGTCCGTTGTGAAATCAGAGAAATTTCACCCTCTCCAACCCGGGTTGAGGAGTTCCATGTTATGCAGCAGCTCACAACCAAACCCAGGTTTGTGTAATGGAGATCTCGCTCCTCCCGCGACTACCTTCGAACCAATGACTTCACCCCCGCCGCGACCTCCTCTCCTGTCACTTAGTTCGACTGAGGATGAAGAAGGGACCATTTTGCAATCTTGCGCTATCCCTTTCGAAGGGGTCGGTATTTGGTTGGAGAGTCCTATGATCCCCTAACGGGTTGCAATGCATGACATTTTCGGTTATTAAGGTCGACTAAGATTAAATTCCGGTTAGGGTGTTCAAACAAGTTCATACCAATTCAATCAGTCACAAATTCATTCACAGTACAAATTCCAGCACGAATTCAGATACATCAAACACATGCACAAACTATTTACAATCACAAGCATACACAATCCTAAGTCTCCGAGCACTACAAAATTAGTACTCTATTATAATAAGCAAAAACCCAACTTACTTGAATTTGCTCGATTGCTTGATCCTCAAGTTGTGAGCTAATTTGTTTCTAGGTGTCCTATAATACAAATAGGTTCTTTTAGTACTTATATTTTATGGATTCTTATTCTAATTCATATTGTAGCTTATTTTCCTCATGTATACCTATAACGTATTAATGATTCGTTATATTCTATTTCGAGGTTCGGCTCCTAAACTAGATTCTAGTTTTAATTCCTAAGTCTTAATTAGGCTCGAATCCCAATGTGACATTAATCACCTTACGCTCGGGTATTCAAATATCCTATTGGGTCATAATTTTGGTATTCTAAACTATCCGGTACACGCTAACCCTAATTGAGGTATCGGATTTATTCCCGAGGTGTAAAAATCTTACATTTTGAGATATTTACTTAAAATTAAATATTATTTTAGATTTATTATTTTTCTGATTTCAATTATAATATTATCTAAATAACCTTATTTTTTTTAGATTTATTAATTTACACTTTTATATATTCCTAATTTCTTATATTCTTTACCTAATTTTCCTAATTAACCATACTTAGTACCTAACGATTAGGATTAGGGTTCCACTGCAGAAATTAACTTCCCTAAACATCTAATTAAGATCCAAATCAGTAATTAACATCCTAATCACCTAATTAACCCTAAATCACCCAATTTTACCATCATTTTAGAGCTAAAAATTAACTTAAAAATTTCAAAAATTAATTTTAAAAAAATGGCTTCATAGCACTGTTATGCATCATATGAGCATCCTACAGAAAAATTTTGAACTCCAAACTACATCCCTAAGCCTATTTATTTTCCGGTTTAATCATGCTCGGTTTTGAACAATTTGTTAAGGAACATATATTTCCAGACATAATTAAACTAAATTAATATTTTTCCCTAGATCTACATATAATAAAACCTCAGAATAACAAGTTTCATAATTTTCTAGGTAAAATAAATAATTTTACTAAATTATATAAAAATAGGGTGAACAAATGACTAACCGATTCGAAGCTTTTGGGCTGTCCAAACCCGGTCCACTGTTGTCGGTCGGTCCAGGCGGTGGTTTTAGTGTAGGGGGGTGGTGGTGGTTTGGTCCCAGGTGGTGGTGGGTGGTGGTTTTGGTTCACTTGCCTGATCTGCACAGTTTTCTTTTTCTTTTTTTTTTATTTGTGGATTTTCTCTCGATTTTTTTAGTGTTTCGATTTTTCTCAGATCTCAAACTGGCCAAATGACTTCTGAAAATTTTTTCCTTATTTATAGACAAATGTAGTAATTAATGTGCATTAATTTGATGAGATTTTGCCCCAATTCCTTGATTTTTGGCTTTTTGTTTGTCCAATTCTTATTGGTTATTTTTTTCTTTTTCTGTCACGACCTGATCTTGTTGCAGCTTATCTTCTTCTGATTTTTTCTGACTTTTTTATAATTATTTTGTATTTTTCTTTAATTATTTGCTTAGTTTTCGACCAATTTTAGTAATTACGCGTATTTTTATTTACACGTAAATACATGTGGGGTACACGTGAACATTCCTATATATTATTTTGGTCATTCTAAAATTTTTAGTATACATATAATCTATCTCTAATAATTTATTAGTTATTATATTACACTTTTTGCCTTTTCGGTAATTAGCAATTTCTAGTTTCCTATTTTACTTCTTATTTTCTTAAATTTAAGTTTACAGGGTCATTTTTACTAGTATTTTGCTAAATAGTTTATAATTTGGGTTTGATCGGATCCTTTAGCCGATCGTTCTAAACCTTGGGTTTTAAACTTAAACCTACAGTTACTTGGCTTGGCTTTAGGGCTTATAGTTGGATTTCGTGTTTAAGACTTTGTGGCTGAATATATTTAAGATAAAGTGTATGAAGAATTTGAACTTTAGTTTAGGTTATGTTTTGTTAAATATACTAAAATACATACTAACTTTGATATTACTTATGGAGAACAAATCGTTTATTGTTTTATATTTGATCATATGTGAGTAAAACGATACTATACATTGACTAACGTGAGTGCTTTGACAGAAAGCATAGTGTCTTTTATAATAGCAACGTTGGCGTTTTGAAAGAAAGCGTATTCTCTTTTGTAATATAAATATATCAATGTATATAGAAACCTTATGGCATCATAATTATCACATTTACAAGTAATAAATTTAGTCAAATAGCAACTTTAAAACAATGTAGAGTGATGATTATAGTCACTATTAGATATATTGAAACATAGCTAATAGGATCAATTTTACAACATTTAAATGTAGCTAACTATCTTCATTAATTACGTTTAAATGTAGCTAATGTAAAATTTCTTTGACATCTTAATTAATGAGAAAAATGAATAAGCATGTTTAAATGTCATTGAAAGATTAATATAACCACATTAGACATATCTATATATTATATTGGTAATGTTTTTATTGGAGGAAAAACATATACTTACGTTCCAATGATCATAGATGACTACGTTTAAATGTCATCAATTATCATAATTAATCACCTTTAAACATAACCAATATATTACTTCTTTAAAATTTTTACTGGTAAGAAAATTGTATAACTACATTTAAATGTCGTGTAATACCAAAAATATTCATGTTTAAATGTTACTAATGGTCTCTTTTCCGCTACGTTGTGATAGCTATTTAATATTCTAGATACGTCTTAACAACACTTAAACATTGCCGATAGGTATATACGGTGACGTGTAATCATCGCTGATTATTAGATATTTAGCTATGTTTCCTTTTTCTAGTGGCAATTATTTTTTTTAACATAGTATAATTGATCAACAGCCTTTTGCGATGTCTTTGGGCTATGTCTATTAATCATAGTTAAACATCATTAACTATGTTTTTTCCTTGATCTGCAATGTTTATTAAATGTTACCCATAATTGAAATTCTTACAGAAGCCTATTCTATCTTGCATTGCCTATTAAGTTCTTACCGCTCCAACATTGACGGTGGTTGTTGATAAGCATTCAATATGTAGGCCTCATCATCAATGATTAGCGAATATCTCTTTACATCATAAGCATTGAAGTAAGCGCTTGCATTGAAGATTGGTATAAGATAGAGAACAAGAATCATGTGATACATCAATAGAAGAAGATGAATACTTCAACAATTGGAACAGCTTGGATGGAAGCTCAAGCTCGGGCTCAAATTTTACTCTCCAGAATGTACGAACACCAATGCAATGTGAGACTAATTAATCATTCTTTTTTGTTTAATTTAAAAATGTTTTGTCAACTAAAATAACTGTTTTCGTAATTACCAAAAAAGAAAAAGTGAAATGGTGTGGCTTTTTGAAAATTAGGGATTCACTTTTAGGCTTTTCAAGTTAAGACTGACAATTTTTTTTTTTAAATATAAATGGATAATCACGTAAACTTAGTGTTCTTCACCTAATTTAAAATTGTCCAACACACTAATGGTTTTCTAAAAAATCATATTAAATTACCGGAGTTGATTAGTGAATATATAAGCATCTTTAGGTTAACCTAAAAATATACAAAAAAATTTGTCCCCACTACCACCAATTTGTTCACATGTTTTTATTTTTGTATTATTATGACATTGTACTCCCATTGATGAATCATATTTTGTAATGTATAGTTACATATTTGTAACTTATTTTTTCCATTTTGATGAAATATTCTAAAATCCAAATAAGAAATTTTAGTACTTTGCAATTTTTTTTGCTTTGGCCATTTTTATTCAATATTATAATATAACATTACTCAAACCAAATGAATTATTTTGAAATAAAAAATAAAATAAATTAAAAATAAATTTTTCGATTCACAAGCAATAATATAAAATTTTCTATCGAATATAAAAAAAGGAGGAAAAGTCTACAGAACATTTAAAAAGAAGGAAATTTTCGAGAAAAACAAAACCAAACTAACAATTCAAGGTCTATTTGAATTGGTCTTAAACCGTAGGTTTAGGTGAGCCAACGATTTACCCCATCTAACTCTTAAATAGACGATTCAAAGACAAGTCCGCCTCGCATGCATGTCTAGCTAGAGCTTTAATTAAGATGACGAGGGCTCCGAAGTGACACGGACTATCTGTAACCCCTTTTTCATTCAAGTGACTGCATCCTTAACCTGTCATAAGTATCCGTCCACTTTCTCAAGGCAACACTCTTCCTAAATGCACCTGCGATCGCTCGCGCAGCCCATTCTTCCTTGTAAGCTTCTAGTAACTTTCCATATTTGGTAAACATTGCAGCAAAGTCATTAATTGACAGAGCAAATGCTTCAACTTTTGTCGCAGATTGGACGGTTTGTGTTGCAATAGGGGCTATTGGGAAGGGAGAAAAAAGGGCTTTCTTAAGCAACTCTTCTCCTAAGGAATCACCTTGTTTAAGTTCATTGTTAGGCAATCCCTCATTCACATCAATGTTAATGTATAATGAAACTTTGCCTTGTACTATATGGATCATATTGTAGATTGGATGTCCTTCTCGATAAATGTTGGTTCCTGCTTGAAATACCACTGGCCTTGCTCGTTGCCGCAATTCTTTCTTCAATTTCGAATGTAACATCTCAAAATCGTGTACCTTGACATATATGCAAGACGTTGCAGTACATTAATGAAGTCTAATAATAAATATTTTTGTTTACAACTACTCATACTTAAATTTTAATCTTGCTAGCTTTTGGCACAATTTCGTATATATATTAGTTAGTCAAAAAAAGGAACTACCTTACTGAACAAATTTTCGCATAAGTATGGCTTTATCTTCCTCTTTAGCTTCCATGGAACATTGTTGAGCAAGCTCTCGAGATTTACTTCACTCACTTTTTGCCAATCGGGATGTCGACACCTAGTGAGTTCTTCTCTCAAATGCCTGGGAAGATTAAAGAATGGAGCCCACTTGTGTAATTTTTCTCTTCTCTCATTCAATTCCGCTATTCTGGATGGCATTTTCGACAGCAAGTACATCTGAACGTGTAAAGAAAAAGCATGGACTGTTATAAGAGATGTCTCCGTTTTCTCTTATACATACATGCACGCATACGTACATACATACATACATACATATATATATATATATATATATATGATAAGATCAACCCACATAAACAGATCATTGAAATGATGAAAACAAACCTGTAAATTTCCAACAAGTAGAGCAAACAGAAGCAAACCAAGTAAGCAAATGAAAATTGCAAAGCATACATCCCATACGTAGTCGCCGACTTCGATACTTTGCCCCAACGAACTGCAAATAATTTGGCAAACACGTCGTAGTATTTTGATAAAATTTCACGAGTTCATAAATTCGGAGCTTACAAGGAATATTTGCAGAAAATACTAATCCATTAAAAGGTGACGCTATTGTCTGCCCTCTGCAGTGACGGGAGACAGCAAGTTGCCTAATTACCTATTCCACTTAGAAAGTTTGAACCACCACTTTATCATTGGATTTTTCTTTATATATATATAAATTTTAGATCTTATCTAACAATGGAAAGTAGTGTCAAGCGTTCAAGATGGACAGCCAAGAAATCCACCCTTTACTATATCCTGTAAAGATTTATGATAAATATTTAGAATTGATATTTATTTATGACCCTTTAAATTAAATCATTTCGGAAATTTTACAAATCTATATTTTCTCATAAGATTCTTAGAACCAATAATTATTTTCTCGTTTCCCTTTTTTTTTTTTTTTAAATATTATAATCACTAATGTCTAATATAGGGGAGTTTCTATGGTTCCCTTCATATATTTTGTGAGATCAATCAAACCCTTCATTTTATCTTTAAATTTGTATTTATTAGATTTAACTGTTAAAAGATATTCAAATCTTATGGATACAAAATGAAGAATGAGATGGACGGTTTGATCGGTGATGTAAAAATATAGATGGGAGGATCCCAATATTGCTATATTCTAGCCAATAGTGAATATGCTTTTTAAATATAATTACCAAAATAATGCAACGTATTGAATATCTAATAAAAAAGCAGAAAAAAAGTGAAAATTTACAAATGACCTTATTACATGAAACCTAAAATATATGCAGTACATTTTCCACGTAGTTTTAATTGGTGTATGTTCCAAAAATTTTTGAACGAGAACCCATCTTATGACACGTCGCCACAAGATAGAGTCCAACAAATTTCTGGATCAACTAAGTTTCAATACTCAGCTTGAGGAGAAAAATTTCTTGTCTTTTACTTATATAATTTTTGAAGGTTTCATTCAACAAATTCCCTTTTGAATAGTTATGACTGTTACATAATTTATTAATTTAGTATAAGAGAATACAACTCTTCATATTCATGAAATTTTGCTTACATACTTTGAAAGATTATAATTCTTTTAAAACAACAAATTATTCCATGAAAATCATCCAATAGTCACATGAAATGTAAATATATTATATATTTTTATATGAATAAATAATAGGATTGGCGTTATTATTCTTATAACAACACACACACACACATATATATAAAAGTTTTAATTACAAAATTTTTTTAAGTAAAATTATTACTTTAACTAATATGCATATTGTAAATCAATAGCAGTGCATAGCCTAAGATTTTACCTAATATATATAATTATGAAAGCTTTTTGCATATGAATTACGTATCCAAAATGACATGACTTTTGAAATAAAAAGGACCAACAAACAAAAAAAGAACATGTCCTTTACATAAAAAAAGTGGCAACCTATATATATTGAGAGATTTTACGGTCTTATCTTTTATTTTGATTGGACTTGTTTCACTTTCTATCGTATTATTTATTTCCAGTTTTTAAAATTTGAACAATTAAATTTACAATTTATTTAATGGTTTAAATTTAAATAAATATAAATCAAAGATGGGATAAATGATAGGACTAATCTTCTGAAAAATAAGGACCGGACAGTAAAAAAAATTCATGTATGTCATAGTGTAAAACGAAATAACTCTTGGCATTCATCATGTGGCATTCTTATATTAAAAAAAATGGAACATTTTCGAAAAGATGAGAAATTCCTCATATAAGAACCTATTTAGTTATTATATAAAACTATAATAGTACACAACATGCATTCATATATATCGAAATAATAGTTTTCACACTGGATTTATTACAATTTGTAAAAGTAAAATATTTATCATGTTAATAGTGCAAATATTTTTAAATGAACTTACTATTTCTATTAATTTAAATATATATTTTAAATAAATATCCACATATGGCTTGGATTCTTACATAGTCATAGTGTGAAGAAAAAAAGAGGAAAGATGAACTGACCAAAGGTTGTTTATGCCCCACCAAAAGCTTCTAAAGAGCTTCTTTATAAAACTCGTAGATCCAATGAGATTTGATTTAATTGCATCATTGTACATTCCATAGTCAAATGGTGTTGTACCATTTGATGTTGGCTGTGCAGCACAAATATCAGTGAGGAATCTATTATTTGCGGAATCTCTACTTTGACAGTACAAGGAAGATTCACTACACCCCATGTGGCCCGTACAAGCTTCTTTCATACAATCTATTTTCCGCTCCACAGCACGTAGATACCAAAAACTTCCAAGGATCTGTTTATTATCATCAAACTCAATCAAAGAATTGAAACTATGTAAGCATAAAATGAGAAAATATTTCATATTAGTATACGAATAGTCAGATGATTGCAATTTGAGTTGTCTAGTATAGATGTAATTAAATTATATAACTTATGATTGGCATATTAATTGTGATATGACTGACGTGTTTTGTTTTTGAAGAAAAAGATTATTCATCCTCATATCAATATTTGAGTCTACTAATGATTTCTAGTTGAAAATGTTAATGCGATTCATGTGCTTTCTTTTTCTCTTGTCTTGCAGGCAACTGAGTGAGTTAAAAAGGCAATGGTCCTCTTATTCTACTCATAATGATTGAATTTGGATGCTAGAACACCTCAGCATATTGCCTCAATTACTAAGATGTGTAAGAAGAAACGAAATATTACACTTTGAATCAAATCTTAACTATATGGGAGCAATCGTTTGTAAATTCTCTTTTATTTATTTATTTATTTTTTCCAGAGAATTTGGAAATAGTTTTCTTATTAAGTACCAATAGTTAAACCTAGCTCTAATAATAGATATTGAAGAGGCAACTGCTATTGTAATTTCCTAAAGTATCTTCTTCTTGAGGGTATTATTTTAATATTTGCACTCCGAGGCATTTTCATTATATCTCATGTGCCAAAATTAAATCATTGTTCTTCTATGCCCGCTCCCCATCATTTGTTTGGGACAATATCACAGTTTCTATTACAACTTTAGATTTATTTATTTTTCCAGTTTTATAGTTAAAAATTGAAGTTGTTGATGTAATATCTAATAAAATTTTTACTTATTAAATTTTTTACTACCTATATAATTTTTTTTTTTTTTTTGTGACCAATGGTTATTTGGTACATCATATATTTAAAGATGATGAAGGTAGTAAATTTTGATAATGAAAAGTTTAATTAGGTATCCTATAATATTAATAATTTTATAATTCAATTGTAAAATTTAATATGTAAAAGATTGATTTGGTATAATATTTTGTAACATTAAGCATCATATATAAAATTCAAAAAACACGTAAAGTTCAAATAATATTATGAAATTATCCCCCATCGTGTTGGTATTTATCACAATTTCTGAAAGTGAAAATGCCAATGGAACCAAAAATACTAAAACGAGGGATAATGCCCTTCCGTACGATTATGTATGTTTAGACATTAGACCCATTTACGGTGAAACTTCTTCCATGCATCTAGCGCATTAAACATTCAATTTATTACTTCTTAGCCGGCACTGTAAGTTTAAGAGTGTGTTGCAAATACATCCCATGTTTTTATTTCATTGTGTGCACATAATCCTTTACTTTTGAAATTATATGTTTAGACCCTAAAGTCTTTTAAAAGATTTAGTGCATTTCTATCCTATTTAATTTATTTTTCCCTCCTATAAAATAATAAAATACACTAATATTAAAACTAATACATAAAAGTAAAGGGAAAATGGTCATACAGGAATTAAAAAGACACCTATTATAAAGAGTTAAGGGTCTAAATGTACAAGTTTAAACATAATAGTCTTAAAGCAAATGAAACGATTACATAGGATGTATTCACAATTTAAGCTAAACTTAGTACCAGATATTCCCCTCCAGTAAAGTTTTTTCCATATTGTAATCATAGATGATACTATATACAGTTTCATCCTCAAACAACAACATTATAATAGTAGTTACTCCTACTTTCAGACCGTGAGATTTTGCCATATACTACCAAAATAAATAACTTACATGACCTGCAAGAACAAAGTAAAGGAGATTAAAGGCAGCTCCTATCCATTCATCTTTTTGGGAACTTCTAGATGCGGCTACAAATGTTGGATAAGTTCGCAAAATCCGCGGAACGATTTGGCACATCACCCCTAACTTGAGCCATGTTTTTAAATGAGATTGCAAGTCTACTGCCAATACCACCACCTGATGCAACAATGTCACGAAGTTATTTAGATGAATAATTAATTAATAAATATCGAGTTCTGCATAGTATCCAAACATTTCATTATACTTATTTGAGGATGAATACCAAATAATCATGAATAGTATTTATATCAATAATATAAGACATTACTAAGACTGATATATATATATATAGATATATATATATATGAATGAATGCATGTATGCATGTGGTGTTATTTGTAAATTTAAATTTTTAGATATGGTGACAGTACTGAATTTCTAATTACAATCGCTAGAAATAGAAAGGTTAAATAATAATACGATACCTGAGGGAGAGGTAGAGATGCTATTATGGCCATTACACAAGCTTCTGTACTTGACCTTTCATCAGGAGATAAAATTCGAGAAATTGAGAAGCTTGTTACACGATCAGACACACCTTCACAATTTTTACACCGCCCGTACTTGAGCAACTGCTTTAATAAGTTTTCGAGTCTCTTCGCAAGTGGTGTTTTAAGTCTTAACTTAAAGACTGAATTTTGACTTGTACGAAAACCACTTCTCCACCACCATGACCAATCGTGAAGTACATCGACGAATGTCCGCAATACAACTACTGCAATCATCAGCGTCTTATCTTTCCCAAGACACATTGAACTATTCTTCATCATCGGAACATAGAAGAACAATGGATCGACGGCAATTGCCACCAGGCCTAGTAGTAATAACATCTCTTCTGAACGAATAGAGCGAACCACCTTCCCAAGCTTTCTATCTTTTGCATCTGTTCCTTCATCAAGTGGTTTGCTGTGAGGAAGAAAAAGGGGGTTGTCAAGGTAATAGCTGAGGGATGCATGTATTAAATGATTGGTTCATTTACTGAATGCTTTCAACACTTCCACTGGATAAACGAGCAATTTCAAATTAGCAATTGTTACACATATTTTATTCGTTACTTAATCTTCTCCCTTTAGGTGCTACTTGCATAACACAACCATCTTTATTTTTAATGTACAGAAACTGATTATTATTTATAGATAAAGCCAAATAGTTGATTAGAGCATTAAATGTGATGGAAATGGATAAATTTAAACGATTTTCTCTTGATGCTTCATTTTCTTGAAAAAATTGCATTGATATTTTCTGCAGTAAAACTATAGAGACTATATTACATCCACATGTGAAAAGATGGATAAAATGTCAATTTCGTATAATAAATGCATCTTTGGATTAATTTTTTATATTCCCGCTATCCATGCTATTTTTCGATTTTCAAATAGGGAAAGATCTCGATTTGGATTGAAGGACGAAGGAAACTAACCTTATGTCTATGATGATGTCCCTAGACATGTCCATATGTTGCTTAATTTTCATTGTCAAGTAGCCGTGACTTGATCCTTTTGTTGGCCACAAAATGCCCCTGATATTTGTGTGCTCTGCAAAAATGAAAATAAATCAAGATGATTTACTATCATATTACAAATTTTGAAGAAATGCAGTGGTCTTGTTATATATATATATATATATATATCTTATCTCATTAGAGAATATGTTATTTCCTTTTCAAATTAAACGTCATTTGACCAAATATTTTTTAAAAACTCGTTAACTTTTGTATTAAGCTTTACGTAAAAAGATCTAAGACGGCAACACTAAAATACTTTATCATCTCTCTCTTAAGCAGGATATAAAGCACAATTAAGGAAACAGGATACACGTTGATAAAGAGCAATGACGCCTTAAATCGAACTACTCAATGAAGACAAATAAAGCTAGGGTTTCAAAAAGTTTCAAGGCACGAAGAAATAAATTTTGAATATATGTACGAAGGCTGGCATTGTTACATACATTCTTAAGTAACTTTCGAATCTCAAATGAGGATAGTAAAACTTCCCTGAACTACGGAAAAGCTGACTCCAATTATGTATGAAGGCACGAAAGGACTAAGCAGTCATATATATATATATAAATTAGAGCCCAGTTCAACATATGGCTTCACATACGACCAAAAAGGCAGTGTTTTATTGACTGACTTGCGAGTGTGAAAAGGTCAGATAAATTTAACTTTGATCCTTCCAAAGTCTTTTTTTTTTTATTTTTTTATTTTTTATAAGTATTTGGCGCGGAAAAACCCTAAAGAAGTTTAGTTAACTAACATTCAACTCTTTAAAATAACGATTTAGATCTTTGGATCATGTAAAGACAGTCGCAAATGACATTATTGCTCGAAACAAAATTAGATGCATGAACCGGTCAATGTAAGTCTTTGGTGACTTGTCATTCAAAATGTTCAAATCGTTTGACACTCCTCCCTATTCCTAGAAACACGTGTGATTAATAAATGTACACAAAAAGACTAATTGAACCTTGAATTCTTTGTTTTTTTTTTTTTTTTTAATATTCGGTTTGGTTCCTGTTTAGTTTAAGGGTAATTTATAGTTTCTGCATTGCATGGTTGAGTTCAACCATTCGTGCTCACTTCTAAGGATGAGGGACTAATAATATACTTAAATAAGAGTAGATAATGTAAATTGGATGCGAAATAATTTTATCACATGAATGAAGGTGGTATTATTTTCTTTAAATATTTTTTCAGATCATATGTTATCCAATAAAACGTCTAACTTAATTCATTTAGTAATCTCATAAATAAATTATACTCTTATATTGAAGGAAAAACAAAAATGAAAAGAGACATGAATCTATTGGATAGAGAGGAAACATAATTAAGACTGTTCTCTAAATGCATTGTACAAAATTAGGATGCTTTAATAAAGAAAGATTTAATGGCATTAATACGCTATGAGAAGTATTGTTAAAGAATAAATTTTAATGATATATAGTGAAAATATAGAGAAAATTAATGATATTTTGAGGAAACGTATTGTTAGATACAACAACGGAATTTCATCAAATATCAAAATCTCATGATTCCATCTTCAAAACATTGTGCGAGTCAACCTGGTTTTTCGAAGCAATGTGGAAAATTACAAAATTTTACTAGACAAGAGGATGTTTAATTATCTTAAAGAACTGAAAGGATTTTTTGTAATGTCTAGATTCAAGACATCACACCTTGCCTTATATTCCTATTCATCTAACGATACATCAAACACTAATTGTAATCTAGAATCTCCAAATATACAAATTTTATCTCCAACTAAATTTCATAAAAATCCTCTAATTAAATTCAAACTATCCATTATTGAATCCCCTCAAATTGGAAACAAATTCCACCAATAATCAATATAACAATTCTAATTAAAAATCTCATTAATCTCATAAATTAACTATTGGTCCAATAATTTATTTACAGTCTCAACATATGTTTTATCTTATTTTTCATTTCGATGATTGTACACCTAATCGTCATTCCTAATCCTAGTCATCTTAGTAGGCATCTTTAAGACCATTATACTCTGCAATTTCAACTTGAAAATACCTACATATGAAAAAAACAAAAAGCAATGAGCTAATGCCTAGTATATGAGTACCACAAATATATGCACATGACAAATGATTACATAAGTCACATGTGTTAATATGTAATGTAAATTACAACAATCAATTCAATAATTCATAAAAGTAGATCGTACAAGTAACAACAGAATACTCATGATTTCAGTCATAAACTCTCAAGTGGAAATGCCACCATGGCCCCAAACAAAACTACACGCACGTGTCTATCTCTTAGGGCTTCGACACTACCTTAACATTACGCTTTTTGCTGGTAGAGATTCATTATTACATCGTCCCTATGCCTTCTTGATCCTCACCAATTCTATCAGTAAGGGTTCATCATCACAAGTCCCCACACCTTCCTAAATATTCATATTTATCGATAGAAGTTCACCATCTCCTAGTCTCCACACCTTCAAAACTTTTATAGGTTCACTACCTTGCCTTATAACCCTAAATCTACCCTAGATCTTTTCTAGGATCAACTCCATTAGGGGCAACGTAACTTAAGGATCGTATGTGTGTCCTCCATAAATCCTTCATAGGATTGAGCCACACATAAGCAATAAACACAATATTAAAAGCCACATATTTATTAAGTTCATTTTTATTTCTAATCCTAACAAGCAAAATCAACACGCACAATAAACTTTTACCAAGGTGTTGAGTAGATGATACAGCTACATCTAATAATCTCATAATTGGTCTTGACCTTTATAACTAAACTATAACACAATATATAACTTATTTTTAACAGCTTAGTTTACTAAGGTTTTGATGGAAGTCCTATTAATTAATCTATTAGCTACTTGAATAATTTAAATCTATTATTTTATTAATTTAGGAATAGTTGAGTATGGAAAAGTTGAATTTGGTAGTTTATATTAACTGTACCTCTATTAAGGAACATGAAGAGAAGTTTTAACAGGCATAGTCTTGACAAAATGATGGTCTAATCCATTTGTGAAATTAAGTATTTATATACAGCAAAAAATCAACTAACTAACTAATAACCAAAGCTCACTAATAACAACAAGATATATGGACTAATAAATAATTAACACATGGACTATGGGCAAGCTGTACACTAGAATGATTAGTAAGCCCCTCTTGACCTGAAATCCATTAAGTTCGGAAGTAAGGCTTGCTTTGGTGACTCGGTCTGCCAATTGGAAAGGAGGAGAAATATGAAGAGTACTAAAGAATCTATGAGCAATATGATCCCAATGAAAGTGAATTTCCAATTCCATGTGTTTAGCCCAGTTATGAAGATACGGATTTATAGCTACTTGTTGAGCAGATTTACTGTCACATACTAAGGTAATAGGTAAGGAACTGTCAACACATAAGTTTTGAAGAATGTAATATACCCAAAATAATTCATGCGTACAAGCACCCATGCTTCTATATTCAGCTTTGATACTAGAAGTGCTAATAGTATGCCACTTTTTAGTCTTCTAAGAGATTAAAGGTCTACCATGAAATATACAAAAACCAATAAGAGACCTCCTGTTTAACAAAGAGGAACCTCAATCTGCATCACCGTGACACAACAAGTCTAAAGAAGAGGAAGAAGAATAAAACAAAGCAAGAGAAGCACTACATTTCAATATCGTAGTACATGTATAGCAGCTTGAAGATGAGCAATATGTAGGTTAGACAAAAACTGACTAAGATGTTGTACGGGAAAGGATAAATCTTGTAACGACCTGCTTTCCAAGTGCTTGCTTAAGTTATTTAAGAACGAATCTCTTTACAATCATGGTACCTGGAAATCGAATCGTCATGTTATCCCTAAGATAAGGACAAGGCAAATCAAAATATTCAACTTGAACCTATTGTTTAAAATTAATTACACTTCTTTTCAAAAAATTATCATTTTCGTACTCATCAAGGTGGTGCTTATTGAGCACTTAACCTATATTATGGGCTTTTACACTACCTATTAATTTAGCGAATCATTAGCTGCTTCCTGAACTCTAAATTTGACATATAGCTCCAAGTACTTAGGTTACTTAGCCAATTCTTCTCTAATTTGCTCTAGTCTTTGATTTCTAATGGGACACCTAAGCTTACCTATGTTATATTACATCACTTTCAAGGAAGATATACATGGAAACCTCTCACTTACCTAACCATAACACATTAAAACATAATCACATGCCAAAGGCAACACTATAGTTTATAAGTGGTTGGCCAAACGCACTTGAGATGTCTTGAAGTCCTATTTAAACTTTGTCTTCAATAACTACACCTAAGATTAGAAAACGTTAACCCCCCAGTTCCTTTATAGAATAAAGTGAGTACATAAAGGTCAAAATAACAAGAAAACTACTCAACACATCACATATACAAAGATTATATCCAAGGAATAAGCAATGTAATGCAAGTGAGTCTAAAAGTGAATTGTTGCATCAAAACCCCTTATTTGGCCACTTAATTGAGAGATTTTACCTCACTTCCTCATAACTTGGAATGCTCTAATATTGCTCTTGCTTGACTTTATCTCTAATCACTTAGCAAGGCTACTCAGGTTATGCCAATTAAGAGTTGGTACTTATCCCTTTGCCTTTCACCAGCCACAAACAAACAAATCGAGGGGACCAATCCCAATGGGTCGATGATTATTGGGTCAATTCAAGAATCATGCCACATACTTACCGGGTTGTTGGATCATAAACTTATTGGGACGATTCACAAATCTTACCAAATACTTATTGTGTTGAAAGACCACAAACTTACTGGGTGGATCCGAAGATCATACCACAAACTTATTGGGTGGTGAAAAAAGCTTAACTCCTTTAAGTAACCATTGGTTAGCGCTAAAAACACTTGGCATTATACTTTTTTTTTTTTTTAGCACAAGTATGGGAAAGGGAGGGATTCAAACCTTGGTCTATCTCAATAGGAGATTAGTGATGATACAATTAGGCTACAATGAGCTTAGCCCTTGGCACTGTGCTTTAGGTAAGTAGACTAAACAACATGTCGTATGTAATAGCTAGGCTTATCACAAAAGAAAACACTTAGTATGCCAAGCATTAATATTCAACAACGATAACTTAAACCAATAACCATAAGTCTAAATCAATCACTAGCTCAGCACTAATAAGCAAACATATGTTAATAACTCAGTCATTAAGAATTTCTACACTCACTCTTCATACTAATAGTACTGGTATAACTCACCAACTCAATGCTTAAAACCTCATTATCAGCAAAACATAGGACACTCCATAGCATAACAAGCAAGTCAAAAGTATTATCCACAATGTGACATAATTAGTTTGATAGAAAAACATACTAACCTGGAGTAATACATGATTTTTAAGCCTTTTAGTAAATGGTTCCAAGCATTAATGATGATAATCAAGATTACTTGGACACACTTCAAGAAGTTGGAGAATAACCATAGTAAATACACATATTATATTTTCTTATGAGTTCGATATTCTTACCTTCTGCATTTTAACTACGAACTTCCAATGTTCATAATTTACCCATTCCTTTAATGTTTTTAATATACTTTACATTCATGGTTTCTTTAACTATTCGATCACTTTATGATATAAATCAATCAAATAAAGCAAATTACTAACTTGCCCCTTAAAAGACATTGATTTACTATTAAACACAATATTCACAAATCAACATATATCAAGTTCGAATTGCACTCAAGATCAATATATGATCATTATTTCCCTTTTAAATCAAAATTGACCCGTAAGTGTATCTTCTTCTATTATCAAATCAAAGATACATAATTATCCTGTTTCTCATGGAATCAATTGTAATTTTAACCATGCCAATATATAGTTATACTAACTAAGTTACGTAGTAAGTGGTAAATGGGTTTGAATGATTCCACAAGAAATATTATAACGTCGCAAAAATTTGTACTTTACGACGAGAATTAAACTTGCTTCCTACTTACAATTACAAAAAAAAAAAAAAAAAAACAAAAATCACTTTGTTAACTTAAATTCACACGAAATTTGCCATGTAACACCTAAATGGTCAAACTCAAGTATGAAAACCAGCTCACATATTTAATTACTAGAACAAAGCAACATTAAAAATAATTTTTAATAATTACGAAACATGATATTTATTTAAAATTCAAAGCATCTAAATTTAGCATAATTCTTATGGAGTATAAACACTAAAAATCAAGTCAAAACTTTGGTAAGGGCTTTGTAGATAAGACTAAACTGGGATGTAAACGTGAAGATTTCTAAAGGACCAACAATAACCATCATGAATCTTAGAAAACTAAAAATACTACCACAATCTACATTTAAAATTAGGGGAAATTGCAAGCACACCAAAATTAAAGTTTAAGGGGGTTTATTATCAACCTATGGGAATTATTTATTAATTTATCAAAATTTAAGGGGTAAAAAACTACACTTTAAGAGTTTAGGAAGTTATTTACATTTTTCCCTTAAAATTATTCAAGAATACACGTTTTTATAATTTTTTGGATTGATTAACTATTTTAATAAGACAAACAAAATCAGAGCAAATTTGGAACTCACCATCGCTTGGAGCTCTAGCCACCATCAACCAGAGTGGGGTTGTCACTTAGTCTTGTTGTTGGCCCAAATTCTGGTCTTCATTTGGTTCAATAGCAAACTCCCATGAACCTTATGGACTCGATGTTATCTACTATGTTTCTCTTAATTTTTCTTATTTCCCTTTGATTTTCTTCTTATAGATCAAAAGCTTTCCTATATTGAATGTGCTCCTCCCTCATTACTTGATGTTCCCAGGTGAATTTGTAGTTGAGTTGGTAAATGAATTGAAGAAAGAATATAGATTCCTTAGAATTTATAAAAGCTACGCTTATTATTTTTTATAAGATATACTACATATGTTTATGTATCTTTTTATGTTACAAAATCAAGTGAATTACAGTTGTTTCCCTCATCTTCTCCACATAACATAACATGTGAGGGCCTCCAACATAGATTTTGTTTATTTGATAGATTATGGGTATATTGCATTCATTTCCCAATAAATCATCATAATAATTTTTTAGTCATATTATGAACTTTTAACAAATAATTCTCCAATGACATGATAGTAAATATAATTACTAATTTTGTAAAGTAATTACTCCATCTTAATGTCCTACTATTTAATATAACTCACTATTTGAATTTCCATCAAATAATGGACATGATTGTAGTCACAATAAAATCAATTGATTTATAATTTAATTTATATTTCATGAAACAAACATCTTGGAGTTTTTTCGGCTAATTTCCATAAGGGGAAATTGCAAAAAACCTCTCTAAACTTTGACTTGGTGTGAATTGACTTTTTAAACTTTCAAAATAAGGTTTTTGACCCCCATAATCCCTTTAAATTTTGATTTTGGTATATAAACACCTCCATAAATTTTTATTTTTTTACATAAACACTTCCAAAGTTTAAGGGGTTGTTTATGCACTAAAATCAAAGTTTACGGGGTGTTTACACATCAAATTTAAAATTTAAGGGTTATGAGGATTATTTTGTCAATTTATCAAAATTTAAGGGGTAAAAAAATCTTATTTTGAAAGTTCATAGGGTCAATTTGTACATAAGTCAAAATTTAAAGGGGTTTTTTGTATTTTCCTTTTTTGTAAATATCCATAGTGTTTTTCTTAAATCTAAATAAATTGGCTTGAATTCTAAATTTAATGGTTTAAAATCACCAGGTATCATATTCTACCCCCTTATAAAATAGTTTCATCATCGAAAGTGTAACTCATTTAAGCAAATACAATTCAAAATGAAATAGGACATTACCTTAACATGATAACAATAGAGCATGAATTTACAAGCATTCAATTAAACCCTCTTTTGCCACATTTAATTTATTTTATGACAATTACATCCTAGGTGCTTTAGCTATGGCACTTGTAATATATTTGACTAACCTAAACTTGCATTTTCATTATTTATGTCTTCATTTATCATGGAATTCAAACACTACACTTTTGTTGTTAAACTAGTTCAAGTCACAATCATCAACTCTTACTTAATCTAAATGTTCAATGAGTGCATTACTAAACTAGACCTCTTGCATTGTCAATTTTTATCCATGTCATTCACAGTATTTATCCTACTTCACATTTCATATATGCATTTTGACTCATAAATCAACCATCATGTTTAATCTCAAAAACAACATAGACAAAAGTACCCTTTGGATTAATCTATTAGCCTTAGGTAACTTATTGTAGGTGTTTGCATAGGTAGTAGAGTCAAGCAATTACGAGTTTTTTGTCTTAGTTATTTATAGTAGTAGCATCTCTTGCTTTAGTTTTAGACATTACTTATCCTCATGGTCAGGCTCTTCATAACGATAGCACACTTTTCCTTGAAATATTTATTTTGCCTGTGATTCCCTCTATGATTCCAAAAACTAATCATCATGAATCAAAATTTGCTATCTTCCATCAAGGACTGATGGGATTTCTTATCCTTATTAACATTAAATCTTGGTTTTGAGCTTTCTTCCTTTCCTATTCTTATTTGTCCTTTAATTACACATTTCATTTCTTTCACTTGCTCAATTATATACACTTCAATGATCAATTCCCTATGCATATCTTTAAGCATTTTCTTTATTCATCATGTGGTTCCTAATCATAGGTATATTGTATCATTACCTTAACCATACTTCTTTCCATCGCATCTAAAACATGCTCAGACTAAATTTATGAAATTCTATTGTTCCTCTACTCTTACTATATAACATTCTTGATTGATTTTCTAGGTAATTTCAATCCTCTCCTTGATCACTACAAAAGTATGTATAGTTAGTTTCAACTCCACATCTTGGCTCATATAATACCACTTATAAACATATTATTGCCTTTCACACATCAGCTTAGTGCACTTCCTTTCATATAAATATTTCAAAACTTAGCTTAGATATTAGACTTAACCTTATTCATATCCTTAATGGTCAATGCTTGAAACAAATTCTATCCTTTCTCTTAAGGTATTATGATCCATCGAAGTTCAAAATCATACTTTAATCAACATTTGAGAACTAACCTCAATTCCTCGAGTCCTTGAACCATTGCCCATTTGTCTTCACACAAAATTCCCCAATTTAGCGAGTCTTAAAATCATCAACTCATTAAGTCTCAAAACCATACTTTGTACTTCATTCTGAATACCCTACACTCCTCTAGATTTGAAGCTATCTTTGATCTACCCTTACATTCAACTTTAGTCCTTCAAATACCCATAACACGATTAGGATTCACTTCTTACATTACACTTTAGTTCATCAAATGTCTAGTCATGCTCTGCTACCTTGTAATGACTTACTTTCTAGGTGTCTACTTAACCTATTTAAGAACAAATCTCTTTATAATCATGGTACCTAGAAATTGAATTGTTATGCCGTCCCTAAGATAAGATAAGGCCAAGCAAAATATTTAACCTAAACTTGCTATTCAAAATTAATTACACTTCTTTTCAAAAGAAGATCATTTTCATACTCATCAAAGTGGTGCTTATTGAGTGCTTGACCTATATTATTGGCTCTTATGAAATTTATCAATTTAGCGAATCATTACTTGCTTCTTAAACTCCAAATATGGCATATAGCTGCAAGTACTTGGGTTAATTAGCCAACATTGATCCAATTTGCTCTAGTCTTTGATTTCTAATAAGGCACCTAAGCTTATCAGTGTTATATTACATCACTTTCAAGGGAGATATGCATGGTAGCCCTTCACAAATGCAATTACATAACCATAACACATTAAAACGTAATTACATGCCAAAGGCAACCCTATAGCTTATAAGTGGCTGGCTAAATGCACTTGAGATATCTTTAAGTCCCATTTAAACTTTGTCTTCAGTACATGTATCTAAGGTTAGAAAATATTAACCCCTCAATTACCTTATAGAACAAAGTGAGTACATAAAGGTCAAAACAACAAGAAAACTGCTCAACACGTCATATACACAGAGGTCATATCCAAAAAGTAAGTAATGCAATGTAAGTGAGCAAAAGCAATTGTTGCATCAATACCCCTTATCTGGCCTTTTAATTGAGATATTTTACCTCATTTCCTCGTAACTTGGAATGCTTTAGTATTTCTCTTGCTTGAATTAGCAAGGTTACTTAGGTTGTGCTGGTTAAAAGCCGATACTTATCCCTTTACCTTTCACTAGCCACAAACAAATAAATCTATGGGACCAATCCCAATAGGTTGCTAATTATTGGGTCAATTTAAGAATTGTGCCACAAACTTATTGAGTCCTTGGATCACAAACTTATTAGGATGATTCGCAAATCATACCACAAACTTATTGTGTCGAAAGATTACAAACTTATTAGGTGGATTAAAAGATCATACTACAAACTTATTGGACAGTGAACAAAACTAGTTAATGCCAAAAACACTTGGCATTATACCTTGGGTAAGTAGACCAAACAACATGCTCTATGTAATAGCTAGGCTTATAATAAAAGAAAACACTTAGTATGCCAAGCATCAATATTCAATAATGATAGCTCAAACCAGAAGCTACGAGTCCAAATTGATCATTAGTTCAGCACTAACAAGCAAACATATGTCAACAACTCAATCATTAAGAATTCCTACACTCGCTCTTCATACTAGTATTATTAGTATAGCTCACCAACTCAATGCTCAAAGCCTCATACTAGATATCCTTATCTTCCACATTTCAACTATTAGCTTCCAATGCTCATAATTTACCCATTCCTTTTCTATTTTTAATATACTTTACATTCATGGTTCCATAAACTATTTTATCACATTATGATATAAACCAATCAAATAAAGCAAATTACCAACTTGCCCTTGATTTACTCTTAAACACAATATTCACAAATCAACATATATAAAGTTTGAATTGCATTCAAGATCAATAAATGATCATCATTTCCCTTTTAAATCAAAACTGACCAGTAAGTGTGCCTTCCTATATTATCAAATCAAAGATACGTAATTATCCAGTTTCACATGGATTCAATTGTAATTTTAACCATGCTAATATATAGTTAAATACTAAGTAAGTTACATAGTAAGTAGTAAATGGGTTTGAATGATTCTACGAGAAATACTATAACTTCGCAGAAATCCATGTTTTAGCATGAGAATTACACTTACTTCCTATGTCCAATTACAAAAAGGAAAAAAAAAAAAATCGTTGTTTCAACTTCAATTCACTTAAAATTTACCATATGGCAGCTAAACGATCAAACTCAAGTATGAAAACCAACTCAAATATTTAATTACTAGAACAAAGCAGCATAAAAAATAATTTTTAATAATTACCAAACATGATATTTATTTAAAATTCAAAGCATCTAAATTCAGTATAACCCTTATGAATTATGAACACCAAAAATCAAGTTAAACTTCAGTAAGGGCTTCGTAGATAAGATTGAACTAGGTTTCGAACGTGAAGATTTGTAAAGGATTGACCACAACCATCACAAATCTTAAAAAACTAAAAATGGTACCACAATCTACATTTAAAATTATTCAAAAATACATGTTTTCATAATTTTTTTGGGTTGATTAATTGTTTTGATAAGACAAACAAAATTAGACTAGATTTGGAACTTAACATCGCTCGGAGCTCTATCATCGGCTGGATTAAGGTTGTCGATCGGTCTTGTTGCTAGCCCAAATTTTTGACATCCACTTAGTACAACTGTAGACTCCTATAAACCCCATGAACTTGAAGTTCTCCATTGCATTCCTCTTAATTTTTCTTATTTCCCTTTGATTTTCTTCTTATACTTCAAAAGCTTTACTTTGTTGATTATGCTCCTCTCTCATAGCTTGATGTTCTGAGGTGAATTTACATTTAAGTCGGTGAAAGAATGGAAGAAAGACCAGAGATTCCCTAGAATTGATTAAACCTATGCTTATTATTTTTTATAAAATATAGTACATATGTTTGTTTCTCTTTCTATATTGCAAAATCAAGTGAGTTACATTTGTTTCCCTTATCTACTCTACTGAACATGTGAAGGCCTCTAACATAGATTTGTTTATTTTATAGAGTATGAGTATATTTATCCCATTTCCCAATTAATCATTATAATAATTCTTTATTCATATTATGAACTTTTAACAAATAATTCTCCAATAACATGATAGTAATTATAATTATTGATTTTGTAAAGTAATTACTCCATCTTAATGTCCTACTATTTGATAGAACTCACTATTTGAATATTCATTAAATAATAGGCATAATTACTACTTTTTAGTCACAATAAAGTTAATTCATTCATAATTTATATTTCTGTTTTGGTTAATTTTCATAAATATCCTTAGAGTTTTCTTAAATCTAAAGACATTGGCTCAAGTTTAATTTATGGTTTAGAATCACAAGGTGTCACAAAATCAAGGCACGACAATGTAAGGTATAATAGCCTCCCTACTAAGTGGTTATATGGCATAGGATCTTAAAGCAAGGGATTGTCATCCTTGGACAAATTACGACTAGCAGGAAGAGGAATTTCAAATAGCTTACAACTTGATATGTTTGCATCACTTAAAATGTCAAGGATAAACTTATTTTGGTTAAGAAACAATCTTTATGGAGTGCGGCACAACTCTAGCCCAAAAAAAAAAAAAAAAATCTAGCTTCCCCAAGGTCTTTAATAGTAAGGGTCTCATGTAATTCATGCTTGAGCTATTCAATAGCAAAAACAGAAGTACCCCAGAACAAGCAAATCATCCATGTGCATTAAAATAATAGTGAAATCACTAAAGGAATGCTTAATAAACAATGAATAATCAATGGTGGATATTGAATAAGGAATTGACAAATTGCAATGTTCTATTAACTAAAAGCTTACTTTAATCTATATAAAGAATGCTTAAGTCTACAAACTTGTCTAGGCTTAGCCTTATTATATCCTTGAGGAGGAAACATATAAATTTCCTCATTAAGGAAGCTATGTAAAAATACATTATTAATGTCTAATTGAAAGATAGCCAACCCCTAATTGAAGCCACAACAAATAAAATCCTTATAGGGCCTAATTTAGCAATCGGTGAAAAGGTATTATGATAATCTATATGTTTAACTTGGTTATAACCTTTGTCAATCAATATAATTTTATAATGTTCAACCGTTCCATCAGGTTTATACTTTACTTTGTCAATGCATTTACTACCAATAGCTTCTTTACCACGAGGAAGATTAGTCAATTTCTAAGTATTGCTAATTTCCAAGGCCTCTAACTCTTTATTCATAGTAATAATCCATTCCTTAATATTAGCAGCTTGTAAGTAACGAGATGGTTCTTTAGTAGTTAACATGAGTACAAAAGATTGAATGAAGCTAGCAGGATAATGACGAAAAGTATCATAAGAAAAGAAAGGATTTGGATGTGAAGAAGTCGACAAAGAATTGTAGTATCAAAAGAGGAAACAGAAGTAACATAGTCTTTTAGCCAGACAGGTGGCTTAGAGACTTGAGAAGACTTGCATACAGCGGTTAATGGAATAACAAAAGATGTGTCTAGTTGTGTGTGTAAGGAGATATCAGTAACCGACTCATGATTAGAAGTATCAGCAGAAGAGATAGGGAAAGTATTTAGAAGAGGAAATGAAGAAACATCTACTTAGGGCAAAGAAATATGTGGCAGGGATATAGATGATGATGAAGAAGTATGATCAGATATGAAGACTGAGTTGTCAACAAAAGGAAATATGCCTTCATGAAAAACATCTCTACTTCCTATTAGTTGTTTAGAGGCAAGTATATAAACCTTATGGGCATTACTTATAATGTGTATACCCTACAAAAACATCCTTATCACCTCTCAGATCCAATTTGTCATTTAGATAAGGATGAATAGTTACAAAGCTTAAACAACCAAACACCCTTAAGTGGTCTAGGTTTATCTTATCTCCAAACAAAGCGTCATCAGGTGATTTTCAATTAAGAACAAATGAAGGCATCTTGTTGATCTAATAAGTTTTTGTCAATACACAATCTCCTTGAAAGGATTTTGGTAAATTGGCATGTATTTGCAGGACTCTATCAGTATCCACGATATGCCTATATTTACACTTTACTTGACCATTTTGTTGAGGAGTATAAGTGGTTGTACGTTGGTGAACAATACTAAGATTAATAAATAATTTTTAAGAAGAGAAATAAACTTAGCTCCATTATCTGATTGGCCATATTTTAGAGTTCAAGAAAAATGATTGCAAATATAAAGAAAGTATCTGTGAAGAATACCAACAAATTAAAACTTATTATGAATTAAGTAAGTCTAAGTACTTGATACGAGGCAAGCGCACCTATCAATTTTAATATAGCGGATGTGAGTCCGAGTTGATCCCTCAGAGATTTTGAGTACTAATATTAACTTTAGCTTTATTATCTAACCGGAAAATTGTGATAAATTGAATGAATTAAAAATACTAAAATTAACAACTAAACTACTTATGAGACTTAATTACGCAAATTAGAAAGCAATAAACTACGAACGACTTCAAGTATGCAATGATGTATTTATGAATTATTTCCCCTAGTGTTTAACATGTAACCTTTTTAAAATATATCCAATTCAATTTATATTATTCTTGACCGAAGGGATTCACAATTAAAGCTAATATCTTTCTCAAGCATATTAACCTTAATCCTAAATTATTTACCGGAATCTCTTCACTTAGTAATACAATTTAGAATTGCATTAATGTATAATGAATTTCCATACAAACAATCAACTTTCCGGAAGAAACATGTATCTTATCTCTAAGTATACATGTAATTCTCTCCAATTATGCTAAGATCTAATTACACATGCAATTTCTCAATCAACATGCATAATATCATATATTGATACTCTAGAATTATCAATCCACAATTAAACAACATAATTGAATCAAGAAAAGATAGGAACTTTATTAAAATTATAATTTAATCCAAGGGTTACATGAAATCCTAAGTTCCATAATCCTAAATACTTGAATTCTAAGCTATCATAACGAATCTAAAAACAAGTTCCATCAAAGACATAAAATAAAACATGAAAGCCCCTCTTGATTTGATGAACAATCTCTCTAATCTTGAAATCGATGTTGTTCTTGCTTCTTGATTGATGTTCTCCTCAAGTCTCCTCTCGTCTCTTGTCTCTCCGTTTCTATAATGTCTCTCTCTCTTTTAAACCCTAAGATCTCCTTTTATATGTGTATTACACGGATTTTATTTTCGTCACCAGACACGGCCTGGGACATGGCCGTGTCCCCAGGTCGTGTAACTTTCTGCACTAAGGCAAAATTTCTACACAACTTCAAAACTTCAAAACTTCTTCGTTTGAACTCGGAATTGAGTGAAACTTGATTCCTTTTCTTCGTTTTTGAGCCTAGAACGCTTTTAAACCATGAAATCAACATTTTACTCAATTAAGTATCAATTTCTTTAAAGAAAACAAAAAATGTGAGGGAAATGCTATAAAATCACCATATGAAATATGTTTAAAATCAGAGTTATTAGTACTCTGAGTACAATCATCAACAATAGTAACAAAATAATTCACACTAGTGGTAGATGAGACTCGATAAGGTCCCCATATATCAATATGTAACAAAAATAAAGGAACATGTGAATGAGATGCACTTCTTAAGAAGGGTAATCGATGGAATTTAGATTTTGACAAGTGTCACAAATAAAGGTCTCTTTATTAAGAGAATCAAAAGGAATAATATGATGCAATTTATATAGAGGAATGACCTAATCTGGCATGTAAAAGAGATAAGGAGACAGGCTTACTACAGGTAGAACTATGTTGTACACAAGCATCTCTATTTCTAAAATAGTAAGTGGCCACTTGCTTCAAAATATAGAGACCATTAGTGACTTGGGTGGTAGCAACAATGTGTTTAAGTTTCTAGTCCTAAAAGTATAAAGAAGTGGAATTAATTGTGATGGTCAAATTATTGTCTAAGAGAGCCTTATGAACAGATAGGAGATTGTATGAAAAATTTAGGATGTATAGAACATGCTCTAAGATTATATGCGTTGTGATAACAATAGTATTAGCACAAGAAACGCACTTCTTACTTCCATTGGGTAAGTATATAGAAATAGGATGCTTAGCTGATTGAATTTTGGAGAGTAAAGTTCTAAATAGTGTAATATGGTCAGTTGCACTTGTGTTAACTATGCAAGTACACAATTTATTGCTCAAAGTACTAAAAAGAAGAAGAAGAAAGATTGCTACTCAATGAATGTAGTACGTTTACTACAGTTCCATTGTTGGAAACATCTCCTTGAGGATTTTGATTCATCAACAGCTTCAAGACTTCTACACAAACACTTTGTAACATATCTAGATCAACATTAAAATTAAAAAGTGAAGAATTAGATGACTTTATCATGACTGCAGAACTAGGATACATATCAAATGGAGTATCATGTGAAACTGCATAATGTTTTCGAGTTTTTGTTACAACTACTGACTACGATTATCCTTTTGAGACTCTCTTACCCTTGTACTAGTTCGGATATCTGATTAACTGAAAATAACTCTCAACTGTGTGGCCATCTCCCTTACAATATTTGCAAAATAGTTTACTTCCTTGAGAAATCCTTTTCTTTTTCTCAACAAAAGCATTCTTTTCTTTATTGACAATATAAGCAAATGGCTCAATGTCAATAGACCCACTTCCAGTAATCAACTTCTATTTCTCTACTTGTTGTAAGAAAGCTTTATTTATAGTTGGTAATGGCTCCAATGAGAGTATCTAACTTTGTATCACATTAAATCCCTCATTTCAGCCCATCAAAAACTAGATTAACTTGCTCTATGATTCAAAGTTAACAATTCTTTTAGCTAATGCACATGTACAATAAATGATGCGCCTACATTCACAGCTAGGGTAATCGTTTAAAGAGTGAATTTCATTCCAACATCTCTTGAGTTTGTTGTGATATAACCCTACTGATTGATTCCCTTGCTTCAAATTAGCAATCTCAAATTGTATTTGATAAATCATTAGACCATTCCTTGTCCATATTGCTCGCACTTACTCCCATAATTCATGTGCTGAAGTAGCATAAAGGAAGTTTTATGAAATTTCACTTGTCAGAGAATTTAGTAACTAATATCCTGCCATATAATCGTTCTTAGTCCATCTCACTAAATCTGGATAATCATCATTAGGTTTTGGAATTGTTCCTTTAATAAACCTAATTTTAATTTCCTTCCTAACCTTAGCTTAATTGCATAAATCAATGATAGGAAATTCAATCCATTGAATAGTATGTTACCGATAACCATTAAGGGACTATCGGACATGGAAATATGCAGCGAGTTAGAAGAAATCAGATCACCATGAGTAATAGCATAGTTAACTATCTGATTATTTATGATTGTTGAAGATTTCAAAATCCTAATTTTTAGTAATGCAATCGAGAGAAACTAATAACAAATAATCATATATGTGAATACCTATGACTTTGATATCATGTGAAAAAGTTGAATATGGTAGTTTGTATCAACTGTAGACTATTTAGAGTGTTTATAATAATGCTATAAAGAGATTTTTTTAAAAAATAATTTTTTAGAGTTTTACCTAATTTTAGGCCTTAAATTGTATGGAGAAAAAAAAGTATATTTTAAGTTAATTTTATGATTTAGAGTTGATTTTGTATAAATATTGATTTAGTATGTAATATAATATTTGTGATATTTAGAGTGTTAGATGTGAGTATTATGTCGTAAATATGTGTAATTGAATGATAGGTAAAAAGAATATAGTTAAACTAATCTTGTGATTTTGAGATTATTTAGGTATAAATTCTAATTTAGGATATAATTAGACATCTTAACATATTGTTTGGTCGTGAAAGATGATATATGTAATGTTAGAAGTTTTAGATATGTGATATAAGTATATAATATATAATAATGTATAATATGTGTATATAGGAATTAAATGGCTAGAAATTATTAGGTAAAAATTAATGGTATTATAATATTAGGAATATGACATAAATCTGATTTGGAATGTGAATTTAGTTAATTATATGAAAAATGTAAATTTTTCTCATATCGAAAGCAACTTAGTAATTAAATTAAAAATATAATATACCGTACTAATTAGAATATTGGTTAGAAGTTAAATAGGAGATTTAAGATACCCGAATATAGTTGGATGAATTTTCCATATTGGTTCAGAAGGAATTCCTAAGGTTTACATATAAAGACCGTAATTAGAAACTAATTTAGAAACTAAGTTAAAAAGAAGGGAAGAACTAGCAAATTGGGACGTTAAATAAAAACTAATTAGACACTATATTCGTTCTAATTAAAGATAGTTAAAACCTATGAAGTAGGCTAGAAGACATTCTTGAGACTTAAGTGTAAAATCAAACCAGGAGCCAAACCAGAAAATCGATTTGAGGTTGGGTGTATAAAGCGAGTAGGAATAGAATTAGTGTATAATTCAGAAACTCTTATACTTATGAGGTGATTGAATAAACTCAGAGGATGGATTAATGGCCGGTTTCAAGCTTATGAACGAAACTATAATTAAAAGTTGGATTAGAAATTGAATCAAAAGTTGAAACAAAACCTAGCTCAAAATAAGGATCATTGTAAGAGACTTAGACATAAATAACTAAAAGAAAAAAGACCCTAAACTAAAGATAGTAATCTAAATTATAGAATAAAATCTATATATGGTAGTTATGTAGAAATTAAAACAATATTTGTATTATAGGGATTATTGATGATGGTCTGTATAAGTCACACCTTAAATGAGCAAGTAAGAAGTTCAAGTAAGTTCGTGATTAATATGTTATTATATTTTAAAGTACTATTTTAGAGTATTCGGAGGCTTAAGATTGTACTTGTTTATGCCTATAGGTAATTTGAATATGCACATGCTTGTGTATGCGTGTTCTTGAATGCATTGTGTATTATTAGCTTGCTTAACTGGTTTGCATTTGTTTTGTATTATGTGATATAGACTGATACTTAACTGGATTTAATAGTATATGGCTTGTAAAATTAATTAGTCAAGCATTTTAATGCATTAGGAAAGACGTTTAAGGTTTTTTGGCCAAATATCGACCCTTTCAAAAGGAATAGCATTGGATAGTATAACTGATTCCTTCTTTATCCTTAATCTAACTAAATGACAGGAGAGGAGATCACGATAAGGGTAAAGTTAATGGTTTGAAGGTAATCGTGGGAGGAACGGTGTCTCTATTATACAAGCTTGAGTTTGGTCATAAGTTACTAATATGTATGCTAAGCTATTCAACCCAGATTAGAGTAGGTGTAATTTCTCTAATCTTACGACGAACTGGATAACATTGTATGATGGCATTCATTTATTGCATTGCATTAAAATAACTAGTTGATAATCCTATTTGTGCTTGATGTATAGTTTTAAGTCTCCATCCTAACTTACTAAGTGGTTGGTTATTCATATCCTTATAGATATTGCTGTAGATGCTAGTTAGGAAGTGGCCATATAACTACTTTGGAACTAGCAACTATTGAATCTTGGAGAGTAAAGAAATAAAACTAATGATCAGTTACATTTTTGAGGTTTTAAATCTTGATTTTTGTATCTTATATTATTAGCGTATGTATTACTAAAGTAAGGTTAGGTATTAAATCATGTAACATTACTTAGAATATCGAAATCTATATTATATTTGTCATACTTTCTTAGGTAAATAACTTGTTTACTTCAAAGCGGGTTAGTCGTAGATGCTTTAGGTAAATTAAGTTTAAGATATCTATTATAAGATCAGCTTTTACCTTAGAGTAGTATACATGGTAGGATTGTTACGACTCTACTGCTTTGAGACGTGACAAAAGGGAAGTGTATTAATACATTGCATATCGGATGAAAATTTTGAAGAACCACATTCCTGTTTACTTGTTTGTAAATCAGATGCGGTCCTATAGGCATCAACAATAATGCCTAGGGTGGTGCATGGTGTCGCACGATACCACTACTTGGTGGCTAGTGGTAACCCCTCTTAGATGGCAAAACTGATCTTGCTATGAGGAGCAATGTGCGAGAATCTATTCTACATCCATATTTATAAGAGTATCGATACTCCGCTTATCTCATGTGCTCTTTCTTGTATGGCTTCATATAACTAGTGATACAGCCATGCTAAGTAAGTCGAGCCCCAACTAAACGTCTCAATATATGAGAAATACTCAAAAAGGGGAGGAACATTATATAAACAAGTGATGACAATTTATCAGTAAATAGGGAATCCCCCTAACAATTGTGGGATATATGCTCGTGTATGCCTTTAAATAATCTTACTGTTTGCATCACATGGAAGCCTCTTAAATCTCTCTTGTAGCCATGCTAAACTAACTTGTCTCCCTCTGCTAGTATTATTTCGGGGGTAATCCTCAAGCAACCCTTAAGCCCTCTCCTACCAAGGCAACTATGTAAGCCCAATCAAAGCAACCTTATCCACATGGAGACTAAGCTAAATCTTTATGTCTTAGAGCGTGATGGTCATCTCCTCATGAGCCATGTAGAAGGTATGAGTCTTAAGCTTCTAACACTCCACTAACGCAGTGATGAAGTGATGGTTGATTTAGATGAAGGGTAACTATGACACTACAAGAAAACCCGTATACTGATACGATCATCCATAGGTATCTCCTCCATATCCCTCCTTAAGACTACCGTACGTTGATGCACTAATATGATCTAATCCTTATATGAACAGACAACTTATATCTCGTTATTTGGAAAAATTATTAAACCATACACTTTGTTAAAGCAAAAAAACATTACACCATATCTAGAACTCCCATGCATCCTGTGATTGACGTCCTACCTGATCATACAACATAGAAGGGTTAATTGGCCCTAGATCTATCTAATCTACAAAGCAAGACAAAGATGACGAGTTAGTTATGTGCATGACAAGAAAATAACATGGTATACATTCTACTATAAGAAATCAACATGACATGCAATGGTTTGTACCACTCTTGTTAGGCTGTGGACACCGCCTCCTATCGTGTCCTTCCATCCTACAAGCGTTGCACTTGGTCTTATCGGCGAACTCTCTTGAGTCTATCTTTATATGGTATATTTTCTTTCTTGGTTTTCTTAGCAAAAATTTCAATATTTGTTAGGTTTGAGGAATGAGTAATCCAGATAGAGCCAATCCATCTTGCCACCTATTGGAAGAAAGTGTCTGTTGTACACTTCTAATTGATGGGATCACTTATACTATTCTCTAGCATAACTGCTAATGGTGACTCAGATGAAATTCGGTGCTTGATCATATTGGAACATGAGATTCTATAGATTTGTCACTTCCTACATGAGCAAATACTCCTATTCGTGTCTATGATTTGTGTTCGGCCACCTTGCTTTAGGTTCCATGGGAATTAGCTCTACATTAGGATTGTAGCCCAATTAATCCTTTAAGATTGACCTGACCTTTGCATCATCAAGTGCCTTTTCATTAATTTGCATATTTACAACACCCTCCTTAAAGGTAGGCTCGTTTATCAGAAAAGTTTCATGTCCTTTGTACATTGGGAAGTCATCATGAGTTAACTGGACCTATGGTAGAGGGTAGCTAAAAGTGTTTCCCTATAAAGTGTTATATTCAGTCTTCATGCTTAGTTGATTGGTACCCCTAATAAATATTTCAAGTATTTGATTTTCTCCAAATGCTTCAACCATTTTAATAAAGTTTTCCACATTATCATCATCCCTTATGGTTATCAGAGTCTATGAAACTCGTCTTTGATAATAACAAGGGAGCTGGTGTACAAGTTTAACTCTAGTGGGATCAACTCCAATACTTGCACAGATCCATTGGAGGAAGTGATTATGTTCCCTTTTGGTATATACAATAATTTTCATATAATTAGCCATTCTTGACCTATTAATCCAGCAATTCAAAAATGAGTTAAGCTCATACCATTTAACGTAAGACATGACACTCATATAATTTCACTTTTTGACGGGACATTTCGTTACATACTATATATGCATTATGCATTCACGATTACTTAACTAATGTACAAGTGAAATAAACTATATTTCACGGGAAACATTCCTATTTTCTTACGTTTTTGCCATGAGAAATCTAACTATAAACTAACACTTGAACAACATAATAAATATAAACATTGTATATTAACATTTTTTAACTCCTATGAAGTATTTAAAAAGTAGCATTTGGATATTAAAAAAATAAATGTGAAAAAGGAGACTAATGTTACTTACCAATGGATAGAGAAAACGGGGTTACGAAGGTGTGTTTGGTGTTACGCTATCAATTGGAGAGTGAAAAGAGCAGAATGAGGGAGATTTCAAAAAATGGACTAGTGTAGAATAAGGATTGTCCACTAACGCGGGATATTTATATGGGCTGGGAAGGTGCAAAGCTTATTTGAGCCTTCTATAATCAAGAAAAGGGTAATACCTGCATGTGTCTTCCATTCATCGAAATTTTTTAATTGAAGGTGCACGCATAAAAAAGTTGTGAACAGGAAAGGTGCACTTGATGGATGATGTTTCCTCCTAGGTAATTTTTCATAATATTTTTTGAAAAGAGGTTTATTGAGGTTCAAAACTCAAAGTTTTCAGTTTTTATCATTTCTATAATATTCTCTCAGTTAGAAAGGTTGTGTCACACTTTACATTGTGGACTATGAAGGAAATAACTAGTAATATAAAAAGAGAATATTTATATATAAGGTTTTCTAAACTTCCTAGATTTCTAGAATTGTCCTAACCCTTTTACACGGTTTACTTAAATATCATAATTTAATATTTTATTTCATTTCGATGAAAATTATGGGTTTTACATATTATTTATAACACTGTCATGGAAGACCAATTCCAAAACTTTTTGATGGCATGGAACCTCGAAGCACAGCATTCTAGCCGCTGCCTTTTCATCTATTTTCGCATAAAAACTTGGGAAAGTCAACACTAATCGTTCCATGCCAAAAAGAAAGAAGAATGTACATTTTGATACGGTACGAAGTAAGTTTTCATTCATTTCATTTTATTTTATTGATATACACTTTCCAGTGCATTAGCTCATCATCTAATTTGGGGTTTATTTGATGCCCACACTTTAATTATCAATACATGTAAAATTAAAGGACAAATAGGCTTTAGAAATAATTAAAATTACATGTTCATGTAAGATATACTGGCTTAATGCTATATTTAATGACAACTTTTGAAATGTCAGCAGTTATTGCACGGTTTTTTTTTTTTTTTTTCCAAGGTGTTTTAGAAATTTAAGATGTCCTTATCATTTAGATAGCGGGTATCATGATAATTTATTCCATAAAAAGGGGAATTACAAAGGAGAGAATTAATGATTGAGGGAAAGTTTAAATAAGAAATTGACATTTTAAAAAATTCAAATAAAAATCAACGTTTCATGAAATAATTTAAATAAGATATTAATATTTTAAAATGTTTAAATAAACAAATAAGATGGTTCAAATAAGATTTTGTACTACCATACATACAGGGACATCATACAATTAAAGAGTTGAACTTATCATATTTAAATTATCATTAGAATTACTTATATTTACATGCATATATATGTATTTATATATATAAATTCTATAAACAAGTGTACCCACAAGATTTTCTAATATTTAATAGAATGAGAATTTAAAAAAAATTTTAAAAAATAATTGAGGGTATTTGGTTACTTTGTAGGAAAAAAAAATTATACCTTTTTCATTTGTGACAAATATTGTTTGAAATTCAACCATTAGTTTATAAAGAAATTAAATTAGTACATAAAACTTGTGTAAATTATAAATAGAGTAGAAAAGTACAATATTATATAAATATAAGTATGGATTCTACAAGATGGTATCATTAGCCATACTATAAAAATTATCAAATTCAATGTAAATGATAAGTAATTAGTCAATCAATAACCTCACATTCATTTTCATAATAATAATTATAAGAAAGATACATCAAATAATATATAATTATTATTTACAAATATATTGTGCGATAAGATGAAAATTTTATAACATTAGCAATGTAATTATTTTTGAAATATGAATAGAGTCCTATAAGGATTATAAGAGATATGGAGTAGTAGTATATAAGATTGAATAGTGAACAATATATGGATACTAATAGAAACTTTTGGTTTAAAGTAGTTAAAAAAGGACTATTGGTTTTGATTAGCTTAATTATTAACTATTTTTACCAAGGGCATTAAATGCACTTTAAAATGTTTAATTCACGCTTAGTTATAGCAGCAATACATTAGTAAAAATTGATTTCCGGTATGAGTGAAAATTAAGATAATCTTATTAAATTGTTGCAGTATTTGTTTATGCATGCCTGATATTAATAAAAGATGTTGCTTTTGTAGTGTCATGAATAGGGGATAATATATATATATATTTATACATAAGCTGTCGATACACTTGTGCTGCATGTGTAAAAGTTAGTTTTTTTTTTCGCATCTAATAAAAAAAAACATAAATTTATTTCAAACTTATAATAAAATATTTTATATTTACCATTACAAATTTTACTTCTAATGTATCTATATAATTTATAATGATTTTTTTTTTCTAAAAATCACATGAGTGAAAAAAATTATAGAAATTGTAAAAAAAGTGGCTTTATTGAGAATTGTGAAAGAAAAGGAATAAGAAAGTGAGAGAGAGAAAAAAATGAGAAGAGAAGAAGGTAGGGTACAATTTTAGAGAGTGGGAGAGAAAAATTAGACATGACGATTGTAAGAAAAAAAAATTTTACTCATGATATAAGTTATATATAATTTCATAATATTATTTTAATATTGATTTTTCTATTAAATAATATTTGATATTGATCTAAATAGTAATTTCAATTATGAAAATTATTTAAACCTTCAAAGATTTTAATAATATAAATAATATTTGAATGCAAAATGTTGAAAAAATGAGGAATAATAAAATATAAATGTTACGATAGTATTATGGGAACTTCTATTGTCCCGTCTACTATTTTTATAAGATTGATCCTACTATTTATTTAATATCTATTAGATAATTGATTTAATAGTTTAGATTTAATAGATATTAAATGAATGATATGATAAAGGACAGTATCCATCCTACAAAAATAGTGAATGAACCGTAGAAAAATCATAGTATTATATTGTCTTCAAAGGCCATAATTGTTAGGTGCCCTTTCAAGTACTCCGTAATCGGAGTAAATGGCATATTTCCGTGATCCAAGTATCCCAATTATTTTACACACGTGAAGGTTAGGTAACTAGACTTCTTTGTGGTTTCCCTGACTTAAATAATTTAAAAAGGACTCTTTAATCAAAAATAAAAAATTTAAAGAGGATTCGGATGGATCAAGTAAAGGTTAATTAAATTTCTCTGACCTTTCCACACTTGCAAGTAACTATTGTTTTTTTGGACTTATATAAGCATATGTTGAACTGGATTCTAAATATTCAAATATATATCTCCATACAACTACAGGTTTTTTGGATTTATATAAAGCATGCATCCATAGCTTCATGCATAAATAAACCAGGGCTTTTCTATTGTAGCGACTCTAAAGAAGGCTTAACAGGATCATTGTAGATTGGTTATATTATATATATACCTATGATATAAAGATCATCTTATGAGCCAAATGTTTAATACTCCAACTAAATAACCTCTCATTAATTTTAGTCATGCATTTAATTAATTATGAACATAACTAAGAAATCGATATTCCACATTTCACCGAAATCGCAGAGATCGGAATCCTCTTCCAATAATAAGATCAGGTGGTTAAAACTTTTAAAAGGATATTGACTCAAAATAAGTCTTAGTGGGTAGAGATTTTGAAAATAAAAGAATACGTGTTTTATTTTCTCCCTCACACAATCTAAATTCATTCCAAATAATATTCTATCATATACCTATCCTTTTAAAAAACTTGAATTCAGAAGAAAATAAAAGAAGGTTTGGTACGGCATGTAATATGTTTAGGATAGCAGGAGCACAATGGTCATAAGGAGATTGTAAAACCCTACTATCCCCCTCTTTCTCTAGTATATTTCTTTCTTAGGATCCCACTTTCCCACATCCCTTTCATAACGTATCTCTATCTTGATAGCATAAAACTCAAGTTAACCTTTCAAAACAACAAACAAAATTTTGATTAAGGGGTTTAAGGCACCAAAAAAACAAGGAATTTGCAAGTTCTCATATGAGAATAGCTATTTTTGGTAAGTATTTTCTATCCTTGCTTTAAAAATTCGTTTTCTTGAGGGTTGAAGGATGGAACATGAAGAAAACTTGTTTATTTATAGTTTAAGGGCTGTTGGGACTCGATTTTGGTCTCTCCTTGCGAGAAAACTTAGAAAAAGGTGAGTCTTGGTAAGTTCTATGTCAAAGATAGTTGTTTTCTTGTTTGTTTGATTGAGTGAGGTGTGAAATGGGAAGAGTTTCTAACATTACAATATTAAAGGTTTAGTTTCCCATGGAGAGTGTGTTTTCATTAGAATTCAAGTAATTCACATTTAACTTATGTTTTCATGAGTTATTCTTAAAGTTTTGGTGTAGATGTGTTGGCTGTAAGTTTAGTTTTCTTTTAGAGTTCTTGAAATTGCGGAAGAGAAACTTTTTATTTGAGGTTGTGGAGGATTTCTGATGAAGTCATAGTTGTTTTGACTAGTTGGAAATGGGTTTTTGATGAGCGGTAGTTTAGGTTTTGAAGGTGTTATTGGTTGTTTTGAGTTTTGCAATTTTCTATTGGTGGGTTGCATTGGGAGCAAAGGAATTGGCTTGCTAGTTTGGATGAGGAGGAGAGCCAACCAGTTGGCTTGCTAGTCCTATGTTAAGCTGGCCTGCCATCATGTAACATCCAAGGCTAATCTTCAAATTGACCCACACTTTTGAGGAGTCGCTCGCAATGTTTCCAAATATCTTTTGTGAAAATTATGTATTTAACATTTGTTGTATGTACATTATAAATGTATATAAATATACTTTCAAATATTAATCTTATAAATACTTTATACTCATGTGTATATTACTAATTGCTATTGGATTAATTAAATATATATAAAATAAGGTTTAAGTCTTAAAGTTGTGAGGAAGCTAAGCAAAGCGTTAAGTAAAAGGAGTAGTAGTAGAGATAGATTGAGCCAAGATCTAATTTGAGTTTCTCTATATGAATAGATTTTAGGAGTACGGTTGATTCTATTTCAGTTATTAATGAGACTTGAAATCTAGGTATGGGATACATGGTAGACCAGCTAGTAGTAGGGACTAGTGGTGTTGGTGAAGCACCTAGCGATTTTTGCACAACATTATCTTAAGTAGAGTCCTGCATTGAGAGGGCCTAGGTAGATTTAAGTTAGTGATCGGTTACTTAGGTATTGGGGAGGACTCGATACCAATACTTATTTAGTCTCTATATTGCTTGTTGTAGGGGTCATGAGTAACTCCAAATCTTAGGATGTTGAGATTGTATTGTTTGTGGACTTAAAATTATAGATTGAACTGATTAGTTGTTGCATTTAATATTGTTACTTGTGTATGCATGTGTTTTGTGCTAGTGTGTTCATCTCCACGTGCATGGTATCATATATAGGGCTTTAGCTCATCCTTTAGGGGTTACTACTTTTCCAACTGCAAGTTTCGAGTACAAGGACTTTGGTGAATACTATATTGATGATGCGAGTTATGACTACTTATATTATGATGAGGAGGGTGTTATTATTACTCTAATGATGAAGTAAGGTAAACGTAGAGTAGATGCTAAGGTTGAACTTTTGAAGGCTTTTTGTAATTATCTCTTATTGCGTATATTTGTGACTTATGTGTGATTGTTTGGAGTCACTTATGACTCTTGTAGTAGGTGTTATGTAGGTTATTATTTGTTAGAGCTGTAAGACTCCAAGTTGTTTATCTTAGAGCTTATATTGAGTTTCAGGTTCATTGACACTTGTTAATATATTATTTATGATATTGTATTAAGAGACAGAGTGGTTAATGTTCCACTCCTGTTTTAGAGTTGAAGTGATTTATTTGTAAGTTGGTATATTTTATTGTGTATGTGATATTTAGATAGGTTTCAAGATCCTTGATTGCCTTAGTTTGTATACCTTTAGGATTGATACGTGGAAAAGCTAGAAATTTCTAGATTTGAGGACATTACAACTTTTGGTGGTGATAGGAATTAACTCCTCAAACCTATCACCAAAAGCCAAGGTAAGGGACTTCAAGGATTCACTTGACATGTCTTAGCTCGAGAACCACTTAAGGATGAAGATCTATTTATAGCTAAGGTTTGTTGCCCTCCAACTGTCTAGGAAGCTGAGCATTGATCGTAATTATGATAGACCCTAAGCTGACGAGCACTTAATCTTTACCTAAGTCGACTATTCAACTCATCCAATCAGCCAAGACCTTAGACAACACCTAGCATTCAAGCTTTGACTTGATGCAAATTAGGTTGGCCAATTCGTCTGTTTTCATTTTGACCTCTGTTGAGTAGATCTCAGCAAGTGTTAAGCTATTAGAGACTTTACCCCTACAAGAGCAGCTAAGCATATGTCATTCCAGCTTACCAACTAGTATCTAACATGTGTTCTCTAGTACGATATTCCAGAAGGATTCCCTTTTCCATATATTGTACTATAGTTTATCATTTTTGCTCTTTTTAGTATGTATTAGGAATCTCTTTTGAATTTACCCTTTTGTCTTTTCCTTTTTGTGCGTATAACCTAAAGGGGCGAGTATATATACCCCCATCTTGTAATGTTTAGTTAGTCATATTCGAACATTGAATATAGAACTTTCCTTAACAAAGTAAACCTCGTGTTCTCTCTTTCCTTTATGACCTTAATCTATACTTTTATGTCATATCAAGTGAAGGTTACGCCTAGTAAAATCAGTTGGTGAGTAATATTTAGTTGGTGCCTGCTTAGATTTTCCTAAACCCCTTTTGTTTTCTTTACCTTAGTTCATTATGGTGCGACCTCCATATGTACGACCCCGAAGATACATTAGCTTCCTGACATCAGGATACAGTTCCGACAAGAGAATGTATGAAGTTGTAGTGAAGTTCTTGTTTGTTTTGCTATTAGTAGCTACTGTATTCTTTGGTAGCTACTACAATGTTTGTTTGTGAGTGTACTGAAAGTTACAATTGAGTAGTTATAATAGGTTTTAAAGTTGTGAGCTGTACAGTGTTGATTTCTAACTGGTAAGTGTAGTTGATAGTGTTGCTTTGTCCTATATGTTTTTTTTACCATGAAAATAGAGTAAGTTTTGATTCATGTGTTATATTACTTTGTATCGGCTGTCGAAGTGTTGTTATGTGTTAGTTGTGATTCTAGTAGTGAGTAGTAACAGATTGTGTGTGAGTGGTGGTTCTAGGTATTACTAAGTAGTATTGGATAGTAAGGTTTGTTTGCTTGTGTGAATTTGAGGTTTTTCTTGTTAGAGAAAGCAACGATGGGGAGAGTTGTACAATGTTGGATTCTAGTATTTATAGAGTTATCGGAGACCATGATAGTGGTCTTCATATGGGCTATGGTTAGTAAGGGAGTATCTTATGGTCTGTGATGCATACCGTAAATAAGAACAAACAAGGCTTGTTGTAGGGATAGATCCAAGCTTGCCGAAAACTTGAAAAGGATGATGGGGAAAATGCGTGAAAGGGACGAAAGATAAACAAAAGAGTAAGCAAAACCTTCAAATAGCTTCAAAGGATATGACACATCAGTGGAATTTCCGAGGACTCACAGCATAGCTTGATATGACGCACTAGATGGTTCGATGAGGTTACTTGTTACCTAGTCTTACTTAAGGGTTAGGATAAGAGTAAAATGAGAGTAAACAAACCATGTTTACAAAAGAAAGAATATTCAGTTTATTGATGTTAATTCTCTGGTTTCTATGACTACAAGTATAAGGGGTATTTATATCTGATAAGTTAGGGCAACTTACCTAAAAGGAAAAAGACAAAAAAGAGTATTATCTTAAAGTGATGTTCAAGAATACAAAAGGTTAAAAATGAATATTTAACAAAAAAACAATGATTAGTGTAGCAGATTTTACATGTGGTCCTGTATACGTAGTAGAGGTACATTAGTGAAGTTGTTTGAGGATACAGACAAAAGAGTATGAGCAGAGTAGTAGTTTGAGAAGGGGTGACTGAAAACTAGTCTAGGGTCATTTTCTTGGCTAGAGTGATGCTAAGCAAGTAGTCAGCTTGTATGTCGTAAGTCCTAAAGTTAAGTCAAGTAACCGTAGGATTGAACTTAGAACCTAAGGTTTAGGGCGATCGGTTAAAGGATCCGATCAAACCCAAATTATAAACTATTGAGAGGAATATTAGTAAAAATGACCCCGTAAACTTAAATTTAAGAAAATAAGTAGTAAAATGGGAGACTATAAAATTTTCAAATTTTAAGCATAATAATTGCTAATTACCGAAAAGAAAAAAAGTGTAATCTAATAACTAATAAATTATTAGAGATAGATTATATGTATACTAAAAATTTTAGAATGACCAAAATAATAATTAGAAATGTTCACATGTACCCCACATATATTTACGTGTAAATAAAAATACGCGAAATTACTTAAATTGGCAAAAAAACTAAGTAAATAATTAAAGAAAATTATAAATTAATAATGGAAAAATCAGAAAAAAATCAGAAGGGGATAAGATGATCCAAATCAGGTCGTGGCAGGTTTAGATCTGCAAAAGAAAAATTAGCCAATAAAAATTAGACAACCTAAAAGCTAAAAATCAAGGAAAATGGGCAAAGTTTTGTCAAATTAATGCATATTAATTACAAAAAACATCTATAAATAGAGGAAAAATTTACAAAAGTCATTTGGACAGTTTAGCATATGAGAAAAATAGGAACACTAAAAAAATCGAGAGAAAATCCAGAAAATAAAAAAAAGAAAAGAAAACTGTACAGATTGCCTGGGACCGAGCCACCACCACCATCCTACACTAGACCCACCGTCTGGACTGGCCGACAACCTTAGACCGAGTTTGGACGGCCAAAAAGCTTTGAACCGGTTAGTCTCTTATTTACCCTAATTTTTGAATAATTTTGTAAAATTAGTTATTTTGCCTAGAAAATTATGAAACTTGTTATTCTGAGGTATTATTGTATGTAGATTTAGGGAAAAATATTTATTTAGTTTAATTATGTCTGAAAATATAGGGTTCTTAACAAATTGTTCAAAACTGAGCATAATTAGAACGGAAAATAAATAGGCTTAGGAGTATAGTTTGGAGCTCAAATTTTTTCTGTAGGATGCTGATATGATGTAGAACAATGTTATGAAGCCATTTTTTTTAAAATTAATTTTCTAAATTTTTAAGTAAATTTTTAGCCCTAAAATGAAGGAAAAATTGAGTGATTTGGGATTAATTAGGTGATTAAGATGTTAATTACTGATTTAAATATTAATTAGATGTTTATGGATGTTAATCTCTGAAGTGGAACCCTAATCCTAGCCTTTGGAGTATTAAGTATGGTTAATTTAGGAAATTAGGTAATTAATATAAGAAATTAGTAAAATGTGAAATTGTAAATTAATAAATCTAAAAAAATAGGGTTATTTAGATAATATTATAACAGAAATCGGAAAAATAATAAATCTGAAATAACATTTAATTTTAAGTAAATATCTCAAAATGTAAGATTTTCACACATCGGGAATGAATCCGATACCTCAATTAGGGTTAGCGTGTATCGAATAGTTTAGAATACCAAATTATGACCCAATAGGATATTTGAATACCCAAGCGTAATGTGAATAATGTCACATTGGGATTCGAGCCTATTTAAGACTTAGGAATTAAAACTAGAATCTAGTTTAGGATTCGAACCCCGAAATAGAGTACAACGAATCATTAGTACGTTATAGGTATACATGGGAAAAATGAGTTACATTATGAATTAGAATATGAATCCATAAAATATAAGTACTAAAAAAGACTTATTTGTATTATAGGACACCTAGAGACAAATCAGCTCACGATTAAGGGATCGAGCGATCGAGCAATTTTAAGTAAGTTGAGTTATTGCTTATTGTAATAGAGTACTAGTTTTATAGTACTCGGAGACTTAGGCTTGTATATGATTGTGATTGTAAGTAGATTACGCATGTGTTTGATGTATCTGAATTCGAGCTGGAATTTATATTGTGAGTGATTTGGTGACTGATTGAATTGGTATGAAATTGTTTGGATACCCTAAACGAAATTTAATCTTAGTCCACCCTAATAACAAAAAATAGCATGCATTGCAACCCGTTAGGGGATCATAGGATTCTCCAACCAAATACCGACCCTTTCGAAAGGGATAGCGTAGGATTGCAAAATGGTCCCTTCTTCATCCTTAGTCGAACTAAGTGACAGGAGAGGAGGTCGCGGCGGGGGTGAAGTCAATGGTTCGAAGGTAGTCGCGGGAGGAGCGAGGTCTCCATTGCACAAGCCTGGGTTTGGTTGTGAGCTGCTGCATAACATGGAACTCCTCAACTCGGATTAGAGCGGGTGAAATTTCTCTGATTTCACAACGGACCGGACTACATTGTGCGATGACACTTGATTGTTACATTGCATGAAAATAATTGTTTGATAACCCTGTTTGTGCTTGTATGCATTCATGAGTTTCCAATTCAACTTACTGAGCTGTAGTTGCTTATACCCTTATAGATCCTTTTGTAGGTTCTGATTTCTGAACATCTCAAGTAATATGCCGCCCTACAATTACCCAGAGGTTAGTCCGTTTGAAGCCAGGGGTATGAAGATCAAGTTACTTAGTATAATGTGTAACTAGAGTGACCATGTAATTAGGGATGAAAGACCAATAGTTATTATGTAATCTAGTGCATTATTATGTTTATGTGAAACTTCCTGGGAAGCTCTGTGGACTTATATATATATAATTATACATGTTATTAGAAATTGCACTATTTATCATAATTGTAGTTTAATTGTTAATCGGACTGTTTACCTCAAAGCGAGGAGTCGTCGGCGCCTTGTGTAGATCATGTCTATGGTAGGCACTATGAGGCCAGTTATTATCATAGAATGGTGTACACGGTAGGACTGTTGTAACTCTACGACTTTGGGGCGTAACATATGTGAGCGAGTAAGCACACGGGGTTTGGTTGTTCTCTCGGCATTCTTCAATTCGACACATAACTTCGGAGAAGTGGGTAGTCATACGGCTCGGCATTTAGAGTGGATTTGCAAGGAGATACTCGGCTTCGGTAGGAGTTGGCTATAGCAGGAGGATTGCCTTGCTAGTCCTTTTAGTCCTTGGGCTCAGCTACAGGTTAAAGGCTTAGTAACCTAATTCCTATCAATCTGTTGATGATAAGCTTGATAGACTCACTGACCTAGTTGAGAGTCTAATTACGGTTATGCATGACAAGACGCAACAGCTATGAGGTATGCCTAATTACGACTGAGTAGGAGACATGCATGAACTAAGCTATGGCCATGTTGGCCAAGCTAATCGCCTAACCAACCTCATCGAGATGAAGGAGTAATAAACTGACTTGTTATACGAAGACTTAAGATGGAAGAGATAGAAGAAGTTGATGAGGAAGTTGAAGAAGAGCTTGATGGGGAAGAAGAAAAGTACTTTGAAGTAAAAGGGTGAGGATGCTAAGCTCATTGTGGGCTAGACAATGTCAAGGTTTAGATCCCGACTTTACTGGTAGTGTAAATGTTAATGAATACTTGGAGTGGGAGGAGAAGGTTGATAAAGTGTTTGATTGCTGTGAGTATACTGAAGTAGTTAAAGTTTGACTTAGCTCCCTTGAACTCTCTAGCTTGTAGACTAAAATTTGATTAGGGTTCTCAAGTCTAATAATTTTAAGATATAGTTACAAGCTCAAAGACGGGAGGCATCTAAAAATCCCTAGCTTAACCATATTATACATGATCATACATGCATAAGAACCTTTAGCAAACCTATATATATATATATATATATATATTATTTTGACAAGTGTCATCATGTAAACTCACATAAGTATAAGATGATAGTTGAATAATTGTTGTTGGACATTTCTTAATTAGAACAATGGCTATCATACTACTTACCATAGCAAGAAATTGTAATGCCCTAGAACTTAGAAAGTTACAGTTCTACTACATATCAATCTTGTAAGCCGATATGTTAAGGCATCTAGTAACTTATAAGCTGTCTAATAACCACGATATTAAATTATTTCTTCTAACACACATAATGAATAATCTTCACATCATATAATGCTGAGTGGCATAACTTAATGCAGCCACACAAACCACTAAGTACATAACAATTTGAATCAATCTACTTGATCACAGCAACTGGAGCTTATGGCTCAACACCTAGTATAATAAGAACAAGCACTAAGGAGTTACAGTCACTCCAAACAAATAACATAAAAGACCAAGGGGGTCATATACAACTTTACCCAAAAGTTTAATAAGTAACATCAAATAAAAAAGGGGGGGGGGGGTGTGGTGGTGGAGGAAATAACTAGAACCATCAAATCCCAACTCCACATGATCCATGCATATCTACAATGTATAACTTGGTCCATCATCAAAGTAGTAATAATCCTTATCCTCACAATAATAATAATAATCATATCCTTGGTATTGTCATAATGCTCTACATCATCAATAATATCTGAACTTGCAGTTGAAAAATAAAATCCCCAAAAGGTGAGCTATTCCTAATACGAAATACTATAAGTACATCCATATGATAAGGTACTTAACAATACACATGCATAGACAAGTAATATTTAATATGCAACATGCACCGATTTTTGTCTTTGTTAACAAGGTTCGACAATCAACATAGTCTTGGTGTCCTAAGACTTGGAGTAACTCGTGATCCTTAAACAAGCAATTATATCAATACTATATAAGTATTGGTATTGGGTCCTTTCCAACACCTGAGAAACCCTTCTAGATCTAGTTGGATCGTTTTAGTGTGAGACTCACTGGATAAGGTTGCGTAAGGATCATTAGGTGCTTCATCAACACAACTAGACCTTACTAGTGGGAATTTAACGCCAAGCATAAGCAACATACTTATTTAAGGTCTAAGTTTATCTTAAGTTTAGTTAAATTAACAACCTCAATACGCATAACAAAACAACAATATATCTTGTACCTGATGCTCCTATTTTAATATGATTCGATACCTTGTAACTCCTAACACCTATTGAAAAATATAAATGCTAAGTTTAGAATTTTATTCAATACTTCCCTAACTTCATTCAATACTCTTCCTTTTTAACTCAACCCTTTACCTCATCTTCTAAGCTTCAAAACCACTCTTTGCATGTCTTTCTATATCCTCTTATTACCTTTCAACATCTTGTAATATTATGTATACAGACATTTCTTACACTACACATTTGATATATATATAATATACAAAATAATATATATGTGTGTGTAAAACATGAAGTAATGTTATGGGTCACTATATCAATTAATTGTTGTTGTTGATTGTTTAATTAAATTAAAGAGTTAAGTAGATAAATAAAAGCGATCATTCAATTGATAAATATATACATAAATAAATAAATGTGGATTATAAATTCATTTGTATGGACTTTTGGTATAAGCCTAATGTATAGAAATCCAATTATTTTATTTCACCTAATTTCACCTATTGTGATGAGCCATAATGAAATAAAATAATAAAGCCTATATATAGAGGGTTGAGGTCCCCAATCTAATAGTATGTCATTAGGGTTTCACTTGCCTTTTCTCACATCTCATCAATAAGAAAATTAAGAGCAAGTATTACCATAGATTGGAAGATTATAACCTTCAAAGAATACTCTTTTATATGGATTTATGTATGCTTTTGCATACATTACAATTATATTATTGGTTCCCTAATTTCTCGCATGAGATCTTAGCGTGTTTACATATGGAAATTTAATTTTTTATTTCCAGCAAAATAATATATATATATATATATATATAATATACACCAACAAATTCATACACATATGGCAATGAAAAACATATACACATCAACACTCACACACATGCAAACTATAGATATTATATGTACAGAAATATCCCTAGATTGATAAAACATCAATTCAATTCAAGACACTGGATTCTTTGCATAGAGCATGTGCTACCTGTACAAGGAACATATAATTTCAATGAAGTCTTACTATGTTATACTTGCAAATTTTTAAAATTGTGTATACAAGTAAATGATCTTTACATGAATTTACTAAATTATTTAAATAATATTTCACCATAAGGGAAATGACACTCCATCGATCTCCTATGCATAAGAAAGCTGTCATTACATCCAGAATGGAAATCTCATCATGACAATCATGCATCCATAAGATCACCAGAAATTTTATGTTGACTATTAAATCTAGGAAATTGAGAGCTTGGATTGAGCATAAATTTTGTGTTGACTATCAAATATGGGAAATTGAGAGCTTGGATTGAGAAGAGTGTTTTGATCTATATATATATATATAAGGAAGATTATGCTATGAAGGTGTGAAGGCAACTCCAGCATTACCACTTTGATACCAAAGTAAGTACAATGAATAATATGTTAGTAGAAAGAAGGAAGAGAGTGTTAAAGAGGCAAAGAGAAAGTTATCATAGGCTTTCGAGTTATATTTATAAGCCATGATCTATAACAACCATGTTGCTTGTTATTTGCACATTTATCATGTGTAGATTCAAATTTTGGACCACTTCCTCATTCTTAGAGATATGGGGGTAATAGGTGGTTACTAGTATAGAATCATTGAACCATTTGCGTACGTTATCTTAATTTGAATGTATAAGACTCCAATCTTGGCACCTAGATTAACGGTGTGGCTAGCAAGTGATGGTAACTCATTTTCAATATGCTTTGGGTAGTCCTAACCTTCTTCAAATCGAATTGAGCTCTGCCAGCATATATGAATAACGTTTATGTTACACCAACGTAAATACTATAAAGTTTTCAGTCTTAATCCTAAATTAGACTCGAGTGCTTTAAATAATATTACGAGTTGATAAAACTAAGTAAGATAAAAATTTTAGTAAATTATGAATTTGAATAAATTATAAGTAATAAAAACCTTAGAATTTTGATCAAATCCTTAATCGCGTATGAAAATTCTAAACCCTAGGTACGTAAATACCCAAGATTAAACTCAAGCTTGATAAAACCTTAAAATTATAATTTTAAGCTTATAAAATGAATAAATATACCCTAATAGTAATAAAACCCTAAACAAATACAATTATCGATCAATACATGTAATTGTGTAAAATTATTAATGAACGCATTGAGATAATTCCTAAATATTATAAAAGTAATGGGTAATAATTTAATTAATAAATTGTATAAAATTTCAATATTATGTCATAATTACTAAATTTACAATTTTTATATTTAGAAAAGTTTAATATGTTTATTTTTATTTTCCCTTTTTCTTTCTTTTCCCTTTCTTTTTTTCTTTTCCTTTTTCTTTCCCTATTTTTTTCTCTTGCCATGTTTCACTTTTAGAATATTTTGGTGGACACTTGTGTAGTTATTTTTTTTAATCATGTGTTCATTATGTGTAAGAAACAAAATTAATAGATAAGCTTAGGTCACATCATATTAATAATCACTTGCTTTTCCTTTTCTTTTCTTTTATTCATCATATTTTCTTTCTCCTTTTTGCTCCTACCAAGTTCATGTAGTTGGAAAAAGAATAAAAACACACACACTTTTTCAATACAAAAAGTAAAATTCCACACATCATTTTCCTTTCCAAACTGTGAACTTCTTGTCTCTTCCTTTTGAATTTCTTTTGCTTTCAAAATTCAACAAGTAAATCAAGAAAAAGAAGAAGGAGTTTTGTCATCTATTATTCATCAAATTACTAAGGGAAATAGATAGGTAGTATGTGTAGTATATTATTTTGTATTAATCATCCTTAAGTAATCTTTTATATATATGTATTTTGTGGAAATTTTATTTATTATAGGGTCATGTAATAGAGATATATGTAATATTAGTATTTCCTTGTATATATATATATATATATATATATGTTCATATATGTACAGATACTAAAGTATATTCATGTGTACATACATGTTATATTTGATTATACAAATATTTGGTATAAAAATATTTGGGTACATGTATATATATGCATATATAATAGTATTTATATTATGTATTTTCAATATATATATATATATATAGACATGGCCGTATATGTATATATGTATAAAATATAAAATATAAGTATAATATGTAAATAAATATAGGTATCGTGTATATATGTATATATGTATAGCATATGTAATATATTTAGTGTTATATTATTTAATTACATAAGTATATATATTTGTATGAAAATATGTATATCAATAGTAAAGTATATATAGATATATAGGTATACTAAATAGTACATATATAATGTACTATAATACTAAATTAATAAATAAAGTAAGGTAGTGTATATATAAGTATATGTGTCGTGAGTTTAAAAGAAAAGGAAAATAATTAATTTGCAAAATTTAATAAAATACAATAATAAATATAATTATATACATATTATGTAAAAATACAAAATAGGAAAAATATTGAAAATATACAAAATTTCAAAAATGACACGTGGCACTTTTCTATGCTACCACGTCAACATTTAATTAAATTTGTAATTAAAAATAATAATAAAATAATTAATTAATTAGAAAATTATTAAAATAGTAAAAATGAATTAAATAAGTTTTAAACCTTAAAATTAACAAAATAAGTAAATTATGGTAAAATAGATTTAAAAGTAGGAAAATTACAAAATATAAAGTTTAGATATTTATTAAATCATAAATATGTAAAAAAAAGCCTAAAATAATAATTTATAATTATTTAAGTCAAAATAATAAAATTTATAATATTTTTACACCATAACGAAAAATGCAAGTTATCACGTTCAAAACGGATACTGTTACAAAAGATACATTCGAAAACGATAAAGATAAACTATAAGTTCATAAAATCGAAACTAAATCGAAAAAGTTAAATACAATTAATGAAGAAGCTTAAATCGGGAATTTCATATAAAAAATAGCTAATTTAGATAGATAGTGTTAAATATAAGAATAGTTTACTTATTTAACTCAAATACTTATTACTTTTTTTATTCCTTAAATATTAGGTGATCACGAGATTGATATTAATCTATCAACAGATTACAACGATCCTAAACATTGATTATGGTTGGGTGAGTATTCTTAATGATTTCATACATACTTGTATATATTGATAGTGAATATTAATTGTATTAATAATTAGATGTTGTATAGGGTTAGATTGTGCACTTATATGATATTGCTTGTCAATTGTGAAATTACTTTAAAGTATGATAATATATTTTTATTGTACAAAAAATACAATAGGAGTTGATCTATCTATGATTTTGCTTGATCACACAATAAATGGACTTAACATTATTAGACTTGAACTAACTAAATTGAAACATACATAATCATATTTTGCACAAGTAATTCCAACTATCATATCATACGAATATAGCGAGAGACCATATGGGGGTTGATTAATTATGATTATAGAGTTTTAGTATGGTGTACATGGCTTGCAGGAACACTAAGCATTGGAGGCACCAATTGCTTAGTTAAGGGTAAAGTCTAGAGGCTTCCATTTAGGGGTATGTATGAGCAGCGAGAACCTACTCGCAATCATACTTAGAATTGAGTTTTGACTAAAATTGAAAATAGATATACCATTGTATTTTTGAATACGAAATGCAGAATCTCGTCCTTATATAAGTTCAAGTATGATATCCAAATCTGATTAATGCCATTTATACTCTAATCTTAACTTCGGATGACAATAAATCTGAGTTGTATGTAATATCTGGTTATTTGCATGTATTTGTGTAGCATTCTTATTGTTTATACATTCATATATTTAAAATTGATTGTTATATAACTTTTTTGTTATATGGTTGAGGAAAGATCTCACTAGACTGTTTAGCTTACACCCTTGTAGATTATTTGTATAAAAGGATCTATTTGTGGTTTCAGGCCGCAGAATGCCCATGGTTAATGGATCATCTTCCAGTTGGTATAAGTGTAAGATTCGAGATAGAAGTGTACTTCTATCAGTGTAGCTTGACTTTGGAAATTTACTATACGACTCTATGTATTATTAGTTTCTTGAAAGACTTAGTATATGTATTACATATATTTGATAGTTATAGTTTGATATTTATGTAATTATAATTATGTTGTGATATTATTTGTGCTTATATAATTTTTGGATTGTTAGTTGTAGTAGTAGCTTTTTATGTAGTATCAAGAGTTATTGATTGAAAGGGAAATCAATTTACAGTTCTTTATACGATATACGATACTTGCTATAACTAACCAACCCTTCGGATCGTAACAACCAGCAAGTTCCAACCTATTGATTCTGGTCGAAGAGATATCAAGGAGATCAATAATGGGCCTAAAGGGGCCATATTGGGCTCTTATTGGAAGTCGAAATTGCTTGTTTAGCAACATACTAAATCATTGAAGATTTAATGTTATTTCTAAAAATGTAATATCTTTAATTTCTTTTGTTTCTTGAATTAAAATGGTTTATATTTTATCTAGTTTTCTTGTTCATTATAGTGTTGTGAGGTTATAAATAACTTGAGAACTAGTTGTATTTATGATCTTTTATCCTTTATTACATTAATACGAGTTTATTTCGCACATATTTGTATGTATTGATACTTCGCAATGTGTCATTTTGCACAAGAATTCATTGACATGTTCCCTATGGATAAGCTTGCAATCTAGAGTGGATCTTCAAGTAAGTAAATTATGAGTAAGTTTTGTGATTTCTTTTCATAAAATAAGCATATATTGTAGTTACAAGCGAGAGGAAATTTTAGACAATTGTAAGCAAGAAGTACCTAACGGGTTAAACTAAGCATAGTCAAGAAGAATTTATACGATTACGAGTATAAAAGAAGCTGTATTTTATGAAATTTCTTCTTGTAATTTTGACCAGAGATTATAAGACGTAGGGAGAAGATATTTATATCCCCTCTCATTATTTTTAAAGATTTTGTAGATTCTTGATAATCGAGCTAGTATAATAGATTGATGCGCAAAAGTGGAACGACTATTTTCTCTCTCTCTCTCTATATATTTACTTCATTGCTTGTTATTTGTGTTCTATTTCTTTTATCTGTCCAAGTGGACAAATTTAAGAAAGATAAGAGGGTACAATTTTGACTAATAAAAAAACTATTAAATAGTCAATTCACCCTGTAAACCCCTATTGCTAAATCAAAACTTATAGGCACAATCGTTCTTGGGACAACACTGCAATCACTACCTCAAGTTGCAAGTTTTTGTAATTTTACGCCTTTAACTTTCAAATTCCTAGATTATACATCTAATTTATTACTAACTCACTTTTTTTTTTCTGTCTACGATCGTTAACCCAATCATCATAAGTAGCTAATAACATCATGACAGATGGATTTTCATTTAATTATTTATATTCAAACGCCATACACATTGGAAATAAAATCCACATCATTGTTTCACTAAATAAAAAGAAAATGAAAACACATATCAAAGCATAAATGAAAAACACGAAATAAAAAGAAAATAAAAGCAAAACTCATAAAATGAATCAAACAATTCACGATATCAAAACACATTTAAAACCATAAAATCATATATTAGATAATCACAATCCACTTTTCTTCTTTTAAATGCATAAAGATTTGAATAACTTTCAGTTTCAATCAATCATACTAACCTCATATAAGTTCTAGCTTTTGATATTTTAATGTTATAGTTATATTTATGCTTAAAGTTTGTTCCTTGTATCATGCATTACTGGAGCTAAGTTGCATAAGTATGACTCTCCTGACCCTAAAAGGGACCTAATAGGATTGTTTAAAATTTTCATATCACATGTGCACCCATGATTTAAAAATCATCTTGTAAATAAGACATTAGAAGATTCTAAACAATTAATCACTAAAGTTTTTATTTATTTACATTTTATTCTTAATTTAATTAATTTACGACTATATGTATGTGACTATGGATATTCGATAAGCCACAGTCCATCTATCACGACCCGAGGGGGCTAGTCGTAGTAGTCATCGTATACCGTACAAAAGATTGCAGATTGAATTCCCTTACAATCGACGACCCTTTTATACGATACACAAGGCTACAGCTACTACTAACTACCAAGAGTGCGCAAGCTTAAGTAATATCATTTCATGATAAATAATAATATTATAAAAACATAACACATAGTTCATTTATATAAAAGTTTACAGATACAAAGTCTGTAACGTGTTGAAAGTCTAACTAGAATAGCAATTACATATTCAAATCTAAACTATCAGGAGTATTCTCTGAACTCATCCTGCTCTCACACTGATCCTATGTAGAAAACTAACCTCAGGCATACGACGGCCCGACTTTACGAATAGGTCGGCCTGTACGAGAAGACTACAAAGGTATAAGCTAACTAGCTTAGTGAGATATTTTCCCTCAACCATACAGTAATAAAGTTTATACAATAGTTAAATTCAATCAAATAAATGCATGAACAAGCAGTATGCCAAATAAATACATGCAGGTGACCAGGTACTACATGCAACTCAGATTTAACACCCTCCGAAGTCAGGATTGAAGATTCATCGATACAGTTAGATCCAGGTATCATATTAGAACTTATTTTATAACGAAACTTTGCATTTCGTATTTAAAATGTAATGGTATATCCATTATCAGCTTTATCAAAATGAGTTCTACATATGATTGTGAGTAGATTCATGCAGCTCTCACTCACCCCCTAAATGAAGGTCTCTAGACTCGACCCATAGTCAGGCGGTTGGTGCCTCCAATGCATAGTTATCCCATGGGTAAAGGTAAGGTCATATTGCATGTGTGTATCGTACGAAATCAATAACAATCAATAATCAACCACGTATGGCCTCTCGCTACCTCCGTGTAATGTGATTGCCCGGAATTAGTTATGCAGTACATGATTTATGCATAATTCAAGTTAACTTTTCTAATTGAATAAAAGTTAAATCATATTTATTTAGTGATCATTCCAAATTACAAACAATCAATCTAGTGAATATACTATACAACAAATATTATATTATTGAAATTTAAAGTAGATTCACCATTAACAACAGTTATCATACACAAGCATAACCCAATCCCATACACATTCATTCATAAATCGTAATTTAGATTCACTAATTATAAGTACAAACAAGTATGGAATCATAAGGAAAAACTCACTTTATCATGGCTAGCTCACGGGTCATAGTAATCTGTGGGCAGCTCAGGGTTGATATCAAAATCACTTGAGAATAATAAATATTTTGTAAGTTTGGGAATTTACAGCTAACTAGTATTATAATTTGTAAGGTTTATTTCACTTAGTTACGTGAAATTGTCTATTCGAGCTTTTTATCGAATAGTGTATAAATTTTTCGTTTTAGCTCGGATCGTTATGAACTTATATTCCATTTTGATTGTTTTCAAGTGCATTTTCTCGTAACGAGGTCCGTTTTGAACGTTGTAACTTGTAACGTAAATTGTAATATAAAAATATCACAAAAATTATTATTTAAGTTTAAAAATTATAAAATATTGATTTTCACTTTTTCGTAACATATTTATGATTTAATAATTAATTAAATCATATACTTGATATTTTTATTATTTTAAGTCTATTTTCCTATTTTTGAGATTTTTACTTTATTATGATTATCATTATTATTATTACCTTCATTATTTTTACTATTTCTCATTTTATTATTTATTATTTCTTTTATGTATTTCACGATTATACATATATATATTCATATACTTATAATATATAATTTATGTTATTTGAAAATTCTTAAATTACGGTATCATATATATATATATATATATATATATACATATACACCTTACATATTTACGGATTTAGTAAATATATTATATATACTAATACATATTCGATAAACTACTTATATATATATACACTATACATTACACATATTATATATGTATATGTATTTATTTAAAACATACTCTTATACACATATTCATATATTTATATATATTTTGCATTTATTTATATATGTCTTACATGTATATATACCTATAAATACATACATATATATTCGGTATATATATATACTTATATAGTATTTATCATAAAATATGTATACCATACATTACATATATAATATGTCGTATATTACAATACTTATACTCTATAATATATATATATTTATATATCTCATATTACTATTTATAGAAGTATGTTAATATATATATATATATATATACTATACAATTATATATGTATATATATACTAAAGTAATTATACAAGGATACACATATATATATATATATTTTTTCGATACAAAACATACATATGTACTATAGTTATTTAATAAAATACATAATACTCATTATATGTATTCCTAAAAAAACATACATAACACATCTACTTATGTATAATATACCTATGTGTATACATGTATACATATCTAATCTTATACATACATACACTACTCAATTTATGTATTAGTGTACATATATATGTATTAACAATATTATATTTATAAGAAAATACTATACAAATACTATATTTATACATATATATACTATATAATATACATCTACAAATAAACACTTACCTATTTCTTTTAGTCTTTTTCTTCTCCTTTCCTTCCTTCTTCCTCTTCTTCTTTTCTTTCTTTCTTTTCTTCTTTTACGGTTTTTTTTTTTTTAAGCTTCCAGGTTTCCTTTCTTTTTTTCTCCTCTTTTTCTTTCGGTTTGATTTGTGCCGAATGTTTCTAGATTTTTCCTTTTTGTTTATGGTTGCATTAACTTAATTTATAAGCTATGATTTTTACTAATCATTTTAAGATTTTTGCTTACCTCTTTATCCAACACTTGGCAATTTAATTAATCATGTGGGTTGCTGGTTTTGGGGTTTTAATTTACTGATTTTTAGTTTGGTTTTGTGCAGGACATGAGTGGAATTGAGGAAAGGAAGAAAGAAAAGAGATAAATTGGAAATAGAAGAGAAGGAAAATGAAAATTATTAACAAATATATGTAATTTTTTGAATCATATAAATTATAACGATTCTCCTCGTAAATTAATTTTCAAATTTTTGTAAAATTTTATCAATTTAATTGGTACTCATTACAATTATAATTTTTACAAATTATTGTGGTGATTTCGTTAAAATTTTGTGCGAATAGACGATTTAGTTGAAAATTATATTCGACTATAATTTTATCGTTATTGTGTAATATTTAACAATTTTATAGGTTTATGTTTATGATTTTAGGGTTTTAAGTAATTTCGGGTTAAATTTTGATTAATGGTGCGTAAACTAGTTTTAGGGTTTTAGTAAGCGATTTAGGGTTTCAATCAATTTCTAAAGTTTTGTTATCGGTGTTATATTTGATTTATTAAACTTGATATTCTTTTATTATTACTAGCCTTATCGACTTATTGTACAGTTTATAACACTCAGACTTGAGTTAAGGTTCAACTACTATTTTTCTAGGGTTTACACCATTAGAACCGTAGAGAATCGGTATGCTTTACCAAATAATAAGATTAGATAGTAAAGTTCTAAAACTCAAACTTACTAAAGTCACAATATTTAAATGTAGTATTAATAATTATATATATATTAATTCAATGAACCATATAGTCTGTCCTCAGAGTCTAACTTCTATACATCTCGATGTTGGCACTCAACTCTCAGTTCTTAACCCATGCTCGATCACCTAGTAACTTGCAAGAGAAAACTATTGGGGAGTAAGTTACAAGAGCTTAGTGAGTTATCCTTCGTACTATACCAGCAAACAAGTTATCAAACAGTTTATTATCAAACATATGAATGCATGAACAAGCAGTATGCCAAATAGTATATATGTAGTTGACTGGTGCTGCATACAACATTAGATTTAACGCCCTTTGAAGTAAAGGTTAAAGATACATCAACACCAATCACAACCGAGTTCTAGCACTTGGGTTTTTAACCTTATATCATTATATATAATGATATAAGGTTAAAAACCCAAGTGCTAGAGCTATATATATATATATATACGAATTCCTTGTTTCACAAAACAGGTTTCTATTTCCAACAGTTAATAATATACAAATATCCAGGTCTAGTGGTGAGGTGGCCCCAGCAGTCTACGCTCACACCTTACAGTGGTGGTTTTTAGATGTGACCCTTAGCCACCCACGGTTAGCGTCTCCAGTGCCAGTAAAACTCGCAAGCCAAGGGTAGGGTCTTGTTGTACCAATGCTCTTGTACTATACTAATTAAGTCATGTGGGAATCCATCCCTCTAAGGCTCTTCATTACCAACCGTGTGAGGTGACTGCTGAAACATTATATGCAATGTTTGTGCTCTATGCATGATCTGTTTAATTTTAGTTGAGTTGAATATGATTAAGTTAATTTTTGAGGTGGTCAAACATTATCAACAAATCATTCAAATTATGCAACAATCAATTATATAACCAAATCTTCAACTATCACATTTAATAGTATTTTGCACAATAATCAATCAATATCAGTCACATGTATAACCCGAAACCCCATGCATCAAGTTATTAATATTTAATTCGTGTGCAATAACTACAAGTACAAAACAAGTATAAAGTCATTAAGAGTACTCATTTGGTCATAAATGATGTCAGGAATTGTAATAATTCAAAGGTAACTCAATCTTGATTTCAAGATCATCTAACATTAGGGAAATATGGAAAGTAGTGAGTTTGGGAATTAAATAACTAAAATAGTATGCTAAATCGTACTGTTTACTTAAATTAGTTATTGATTTACATGAAATCATCGATTCGAACTTTTTATCGAATCGCGTATAGCTTTTTCGTTTTAGGTCGGATCGTTATAAACTTATAGTTCATTTTAATCGTTTTCGAGCGTATTTTCTCTTAGCGAGGTCTGTTTTGGACATTGTGACTCGTAATTTGAATTGTGATATAAAAATATCACAAAATTTATTATTTTAATTTAAAAATTATAAAATATTAATTTTAGTTTTTCTTAATATATTTATGATTTAATAATTATTTAAATCATATAATTGATATTTTTATTATTTTAAGCATATTTTCCTATTTTTACTCATTTTTTCTTATTTTTGAGATTTTAGTCTTATTACAATTGTTATTATTATTATTGTTATTATTTTTATTATTTATTATTTTCTTATTATTAATTTGTATTTCACGATACATACATACATATATATATTTATACTATATTTGATAAATCTTATAATTTACTTTAATTAGTAAATCCTAATTTACGATAATGTATATATATTTATATATATCTACTCCTTACTTATTTATGAATTTATTTTAGTTAGTAGATATTATTATATCATATATATATTCGATATACTACATATATATACTATATGTTATACGCCATATGTATATATTTATTTTATGAAAACAATGAATACTTATCTGTCATACTCTTATGTACACATACATATATTCATGTACTTTTTTTTTATTTATACATATATGTATACTCATATAATATAGTTTACATGTGTGTATAAATATAACTACTGAATACATAAATATATATAGATAATATACAAATACTTATACATACTATACGACTACATATTCATATATATATACATACGAAAATAGTTTATACATATATACATCAATATATAGTTTACGTGTACATATATATATATATGTATATTCCTATAGTTATTTTGTAAAAATACTTAATTCCTATTATATGTAATCTAAAAAAAATACATACTACATGCTCCTACTATATAATATACCTATGTACATACATGTATACATACATATCTTTATACATACATATATATTTCAATTTAAGTACTTATGCATATATACATGTAATAGTAATGTAATATTCACTAAAATACAATACAAATACTACATATATATATGTACATACCATATGCTAGACACATATACTACTAAAATACTTTTACCTACCTATTATTTTTAAAGTTTTCTTCTTCTTTTCTTCCTTTTTCTTCTTCCTTTCTTCTTCTTATTCTTTTTCTTGTTATTCACGATTTGGGTTTTGGCTTTGTTTTGCTCTTCTTTTTTTCTTTTATATTTTTGATTTTGTAATTTCCAGGATTTAGGCATGATATGTTTATGATTTTTTTGAGGTAAATAATATAAAAATAGAGAAGCTTATCCCTTTTATTAATTAGGATTAGATAGTATATTATTACTTTGTCCTTTCCTTCTTAATTGGTTGACACATGTCTATTTATTTTAAGCACATGGGTTGCTGAAATTGTGCAGCTGAAATTCACGTGTAGGAGAAGGAAAATAGAAGAGAAGAAGAAAAGAAAGGAAAAGAGAAAAAGAAGGAAAGAAAAAGGAAGAAAATGGAAATTAAAAATAATTATATGTAATTTTTCTAAACATAAAAATTATAAAAATACTCATCATAAATTAATTTTGGAATTTTGTGATAATTTATCAATTTAATTGGTACCAGTTACAATTATAATTTTAACAAGTTATTGTAACGATTTCGTTAAAATTTTACGCGATTACGCGATTTAGTCGATAATTGCTATTGACTATAATTATATCACTATTGAGTGATATTTAATTATTTTATAGGCTTAAAGTTATAATTTTAAGGTTTTGATCAAATTCGGGTTCAATTTTGATTAATGGTGTATAAATTAGATTTAAGGTTTTAGTATGCGATTTAGGATTTTAATCAATTTCTAAGGTTTTTACCACTTACAATATATTTAAATTTATAATTTATTAAATTTTATCTTGCTTGATTTTAATGACACATCAAATCATCTATAATATTAGAGTTCAATTCTATTCTCAAATAGCTAAATTTGCAGGATTTATAATGAACGGTTGGGAGATAGTTTTTTCATGTCTACAAATGTTGTCATGCTATTACTAATCAAGGTGATCATATGCTGCCTTCATCAATCTATGGAAATAGTACAAAACGATGCTCAAGGATACGAAAGGTCTATTTATTAATTCGCAAATATCTATTAAGTGGAGGTTTTGAATATAGTGGTTATTTTTTTTTAGTAAATTGATATATTATCCGGTTAGCAATGAAAAAAAAAGATACATCCTGACTTGTAAAACATAATTGGGTCCTATTGGAAACAAGTTAAGCTAGTTGAGCTAGTCTAATTTTTTTTAGGATACTGCTAATGGATGTTAAAGAGGTGATCTGGATTGATTTCATGACCAAGTTAAAATCAACCTAGTTAAATTGAGCAACTTAACCTAAATTTGACGGTACTTTGAAAAAATGAGTTGCAATTTTCTTAATATGTGATTTATAATTGATGCAGATTAAGAAAACGAAGATGTGATATTATTAATATCTTTTATTATGAGGTTTGGTTAGATAGATTTTTTTATTCAAGATGTGAATTCTCTTATTTTCTAGATTTATTAAAGATTTAATTTCTTAAAGTATTATGTCATATTATAACTATAAATAGGTAAAGCTTGTAGTCAATTAAGAGAGAGTTATTAGATATTGAATAAAATTGGTTTTTTGAAGTGGTGTGATGCCTTTTCTTTTTCTCATGAATGGTGTGAGATCATCAAATTCTCATTGAGTGATGTAAGGCTATACAATTCACAGGTAGTGTGAAACCTTCATCTTAATCTAATGATGTAAGGCTACTAGATATATCTTTTTAGATTTTATTATTCTTTCATTGAAAAATTATTTAGATTAATTTTTTATTGATTTCTGTGCTTTCCATAATGTTTCATTCTTCAACAATTTTTCGTTTCCACTATCATATATTAAATTTGGTATTAGACTTGAACAATAGGTTTCCTCTTAAAGCTTATTATCTTATTGTTTTTAGAACTAGACTTAGTTCCTTTCTTAGGATTTAGAAAAAAGTTTTACTTTCATTGCATACCAAATTATCAATAACATGGAATCTACTTTCAATAATTTTTTTGAACAATTTATGTCAAAGAGCGATGAGGTTATGACTATGTTAAGTACAATGAGTCACTAACTTGAACACATTGATCATCATTTTGATACTTTAGGAATTCCTAAATTGCTTCTTAAGAAAGAGAGACATGTCACAACCTAAGTCTTACATACTGTCCAAGAAACTAGTATAGCGTATAATTCTTTTAAAATCAAACCATATCACGAAAATATCTAGAATAGTGCACCTATGGAGATAAAGGATCTTTGTGAATGTGTTCGTGAGGTTGTACCAGTTCTAATTCCAACTACAATGGAGTCAATTCTTTTTCAAAAGGATAATAATTCCGTAGAGATTGAAAATAAAATCATTAGTGATGAGCTAGATAAAAAAATATGTGAGTTGTTTGATCTTATTCCTAAGAATACCAGTAAGATTATACCAAATGCTCCTACAACACAATCTTTAGGTCATGTTGAATTAATTCCTATTCAAATCTAGTTGTGTGCGGAAATTAACAAGAAAATTAATCTAAACAATGAATTATGTGAATTTGTTAGAAAAGTTTATTGTAGGAATCTGAAATATTTAGAAGAAAACATGATGGTTGGTATTGTCAAAGACTGGAACAATAATGTAAGAATAAGCAAACATTGTACTTGTATCTATTTATTAAAGTTGAAAATTTTTATGCCAAGAAAAGATTACAAGGAGCATGGAGAATTGTTTAATAAAAAATTTAAGATTGGCTTTCGCAAATTTTTGTTTAATTTAGAAGGACTTAAAGGAAATCTTACAGATTCGAGTACCAATCTTTTTAAAAGAGGGAGAATGATGCGGATCAAGAAAAAGTAGATGTAATATTATTAATATATTTTATTATAAGATTTGGTTAGGTAGGTGTTTTTTATTCGGGATGTGGATTCTTTTATTTTCTAGATTTATTAAAAATTTAGTTTCTTAAAATATTAGGTTATATTATAACTATAAATAGGTAAAGCTTGTAGTTAATTAGGAGAAAGTGATTACATATTGAATAAATTTATTTTCTTGAATTAGTGTAATGCCTTTTTTTTTCTCATCGATGGTGCGAGGTTATATAATTCACCGGTAGTGTGAGATCATCATCTTAATTTAGTGGTGCGAGACTACTAAATATATTTTTTTAGGTTTTATTATTCCTTCATTGAAAAATTATTTAGATTAATTTTTTTTATTGATTTCCGTGCTTTCCATAATCTTTCATTGTTAGTAATTTTTTGCTTCCGTTGCGGAATTAAGTACCTTTTGATGTCGTGAGTTATTTTGATTTTTTTTTAGTGAGTTTTATTTTTATTTTCGTTTTATTTCATGTTTTTTACTCCTATTTCGATGTGTGTTCTGATTTTCTTTTTTTAATTTGGTATAATGAAGATGTAGATTTTATTTTGATGTGGGCGCACGCCAATCATGGCATTTCAATATGAATTATTAAATTAAAAATCCACGTGTTAAGACACTTTTGGTTACTTATGATTACTGATTAACAACTATAGGCCCAAAAACATGAGACAGTAATGCCCATAACTAAACTCCTAATTAGGTAGATAATTTGACAATTTGAAAATTGAGGTATAAAATTACAAAAACTTGTAAAGTTGAGATAATGATGGCAATATTGTCCCTTTATTATGCCAATAATTTGTTTTATGCAGCTTTTAGTATAATTATAAATATATGTGTGTGTATATATATAGTTATCCAACTCTAGAGCTACCTATTTAACTTCATTTGTGGCATTTGAGCTGTATTTGAATTTTTTTGTTTTTTTTAAGAATTCGATACTATTATGTCACATTTGATATATGAAAATGGACCATAACGAAATTGTAATTCTAGGTTTCATTCCTTTTTCCAATGTTTGGAAGTATATTTAGAAGATATAATTGCAATTTTGTATAATAAGCTATTTTAGCTACAAAGAGGAATTCAATTATGCTTTTAAGGAGGCAAAATCGTAATTCTACTCTCTTCTATTAATTATTAATAATTAAAATTACTTATTTAATCTTCAAAACTAATTATAATATCCAATAATTAAGAGTATTTTTTATAAATACTACTTGATACGTATTTCATTTCATTTTTTGACATTTCCAAATATAAGAATTGATTTATGATTTTGGTTTTAATTCCATTCCATTACATTCTATTTCATCCCATTTTAATTCATTACCTTGTGCAAAACATAATATTATAGTCACTTTATAATATTAATTAGGGTTGTAAATGAATTAAGATGAGATAATACAATTTTAGTGTAAACGATCTTAAACTTGATTCTAAATTTCAAAACTCAAACTTGATTGATGTTAAAATTTTGAGCTTGATCTAAATTCAAAGTGGCACTCGATAAGCTTAAATTTAACTCAATTCAAAAGTCATTTAGATTAGATCTATTTAAAATTTTTCTTCTAGTTAAAGTAATATTAATATTGAAACTTATCTCAAGTTCAAATTTGACTGGAATTCAATGAAGTTTATGAGCTCATTGAATCAAATATTTTGAAACTTGAATTCGACTCGATAAAAACTTGAGTAGTTCAAGTTCCAACTCAATTCCTAACTATTGATGGAATGAACTCAAGGAAACATTGAACTTAATTATTCAAAAATTTACAAATTGAGATAGAGACTTTGATTCACTTGTACTCCTAATTTGAATTGACCTATTCATTGATAACAATTAATATTAACAACTCAGCGGGGAAAAGAAACTGAAATGACAAGCATTATGTTTTTTGTGGAACCATCTTGCAAGTGCTAAACAGATGATAAAAAAGTGGAGATACGGCGTATTTGTGTAGCGTTCCGGCAAAGGCTTCGTGAGTTGCAATAACTGAGACACAGTCGATGAAAAACATTTCCAAATGCAAAAGAGTAATGGTCCCGTCATTTTTCTACTAGCAGCCACTTGCATATCCGCCAATCAGTGTTAATGTTGCAATTATATTTAAAAATTAATGTTGTACGTTATAGTCTCTGGATATAATTTTATTGTTGGATAGTGTGGGTTCATCGTGGACGGCAGATAACTCTTGGTTTCTTTAAGGTTTTGCATCTTGGGTTGCATCCATTGAAGTCGTTGGAACCAATCTCAAGAAGCCGGTCTATTTAAAAACAAAGTTTGCATCTATCCCATCGAATGAATGATATTTTATTAATGCACATGCATCGGGTCAATGTAAAATTTTCTGTTCCAAATCTATCAAATGTTGGAACTAATTTTAAGGCATTTAAGGTCAGGAGGGACTACGTACGACAACAAGAATAACACAACGGTGCTTTCCATTCGTGCACGTTGAAGTTGATTTATGCGTTGGCTAGGAAAAAAAAAAAAAAAGAACAGAAAAGAAGAAAAAGGAGGAAGTTAATTTATGCGAGTGATTCATGTGCCCAGCAAATAGCTATTTCAATTCAATTATTGGTTGTTACCCCTTTGTCCTTCGTCCTAAATCTAGAGGTGTAGCAATTAGTCATTTATCCTCATTAATTATTCCATCATATTCTTTTTTTTTTTTTTGGCCAAAAACTCGTATTATTTGAAAATTAATCACGAGAACAACACAGTTAGTCTAAAGATACAAGATGTCATAGTTGGGACGATACAACCATTAATTTCCTAGTTTCTCTAGTTATGAATCCTTAATGGGAAAAAAACCTTAATCCTACCAGATGTAGGATCATCTGCTATTGTTTAGATTATTAATTAATTTTGTCTAAGAATAAGAAATTTCTAGTGCTTTATTTGTTCTTCTTAATCATTTATTTGTTCTTTAGTTTTTTTTTTTTTTAATTTCTCTAATAGTAATTTATCATATTAATAATAATAGAAATGCACATTCTTTGTGTGTTTTTGTTACTAATTTATCTTGTTTATTTCACCACATGTATATATATATATATATATATATATATATATTATTTTTTTTTTCATTTTTTGTTATTTTATATAATTGTGTTTGATCCTATTTGTCACCATTAATCAGCGACTAAGTATAAGATTCTAACTGATTTACAATAGTTAATTGAGTGAAATGATATTATTTATACTAAAAATCTAGAAAATCAAAGAAAAAAGAAAAAAGCTTGGAAAAAAAAAAAAAAATAACAACGAACACCAAAACCATAAGTATTGTGATAGTTCACTCCTGGCCTTGGGATAGTCTGCCACGGCCAAAAATGATGGTGGGCAGTAGTCCATAACTACTTGCCCGTAGAAACTTAAAAGGAAAAGAGAATTTTGAGTGGAAAAATCCGACTGGTCGTAGTCATCAAGTTGCGTGATACAGTTACGATTTATCGAGCTTTAATGTATATTTTTTGTTATTTTTATGACATTACTCAATTAATTGTATTTGGTAATATTATTTCAATAAATCACGAACCAATTAGAAGGTGACACATATGACATATACATTGGTTAATGGTGACAAATAGAGACGAAACACAAGCATATAAAGTGATAAATTATGAAGAGATATGCATATAAAGTAAAATTTAACTTTTGATTTTTAAGTAAAATGTACTTTCGAATCCCATTCTTCTTTTTGTTTTACCCTTTATCTGTGGTTTCCATGTTTAGGATATATCAATAAGAGAAAGAAAAATAATTAGAGGAGTGAAAATAGGACATAATAATAATAAATAAACAGATTAAATTCATAATAACCACACATATAGCATAAATATGTAATATATTAATATATTGTATATATATATATATATATATATTTGCCTACATTGTATTACTGATTTGTTTATGTATATGTATTAGTAAATGATACCCTCATTATGCGTGTACATTAGTAGGAGCTACTATAACAGCAACCACAGGAAATGATACACTCATTATGCAAAATAAAAACCAATAAACTTGGCGGATGGCTTGAACAATTGAATAAAAAAATCAGTAGGAGCTACTATAACAGCAGCCACAGCAGAACGATGCTCTTGAACAACAGGAGCGGTTAAACTAACAGCCGCACCAGATGGCTACTCTCGAATAGAGGGATCAAAAGTACCTGCATCGGCAAAAGAAGTTTGCTCATGATCTGCTATTGTCAATTCAAATGGCTTCTCCATAATAGCTCCTTTTCTACTCTCCTATTAAAAAATTGTACTACTATTTCTCCCAATGACCGAATGAATGACTAGGTTATGTTTGTTAATGCAATCATGGTTATTAAAATCATGATTCTACGATTCATTTAAATATATGGAGTAGGTAAAATTATATAGAATTATATAAAATTGATAAAATCGTATATTAAAATTTTGCACCAAAATGATTTTATATTTATTTTAACTAAAAGAAAACATAAAATTATAAACTAATATAATCATATTCACTATAAGCACAACTTTCATTTTGGTATTTTTAGATGTACCAAATCTTCTTTCCAATAAGAGCTTATCAAACTAGACAATTTCCTAGACTTAACAACCATTCTTCAAACCTTATTGAGGGAAAAGCATCGGTTTTTGTCACCCAAAACTTCAAACTAGATAGTCTAAACCCGATCACATCTAATAAATAAATGCTCAACTAATTCTTCTTCTTAGTAGAATTGGTACTCAAAAGAGGCTCTTTAGATGTCTTTTAAATAAATTAGTAATAGTGGCTAAGTAATTTGAACATATTCCCTAAAGTAAATGCTTTATTTTGGCAAACAATCAATATGCCAAATAATAGACCATTATTGCTACACAAGTTGAAAGGATAAAGATAGACCCATGACTAGAAGATGCTTTTACTGATCCAATAATTCTCTTAATCTCCTATATCCAGACATAATTGAATGGCTGTCCATTTTCTCAATAGTGCAAACAATCTTGTCTTCTAATAAAGGCAAATGTAGTTCAATTTTCTTAATTGCTTGTTCTTGAATAATCGAGTGAAGGTACTATCCTGAACAATAGAGCTAATCATTTGATCCCTACTTACTTCCTCTAAACTAAAAAGGGTTCAAGTCAAACCCTTTATGTTTAGAATTCATAGGTTGCTCTATAATCTTCCATTCTTACGATTTCCTACGTACCAAAGGAGATTATTTACAATAAAATCTTTGCCACAACTTATACTTTGCCAAACCTAAGAGGCTTGACCTCTAATCCTTGCATTAAGAAAGTCTTGATTTTCAAAATATATACTCTTGAGAACTCTTACCAAGAGCACATAAGGATTTTGTAGCGTCCTCCATGCCATCACCTAAGAAAGCTATGTTGAAATTCTCTAAATCTCTAAAACTTAATCCTCTACAATGTTTAGGCAAGGTTAAATTTTTCCATTTTTTCTAATGAATTTTTCTTTTGGAAGAGTCACCTCCCCACTAAAATTGAGCAATTAGACATGCGACCTCTTTACACCACCTTTTAGGAAATAAGAAAACATCCATAGCATGGATAGAAAAAACAAAAGCAACAACCTTAATGAGAATTTTCCTACCTCCATGCAACATAAGAAGGTTCTTCTAACCTTGAAGCTTATTTACAATGAGCTCTTTGAATGTATCCAAGGCCTCTCATTTATATCTCTCTAATTTGATGAGGAACCTAAATATTTCCCTATTCTATTTGTTTCAGTAATTTAAAGCATATCGCAAGAGCTCTTCTAGATATCACCTAAAGTGTTCTTGCTAGAGGTGATTTAAGACTTTGGAAAGTTGATCATCTACCCTTAATCTCTACAATAAAGTTCAAGAATTCGCTTCAATTGTGAAAATGCTTCATATGAGACTTTCACAAATAGGAGGGGGTCATTTTTGAAGAACAAATGTGTTAGGTCTAAACTCTATTCCTTGATCTTAATTCCCTTAATATTTTCTTGCAAATTCTCTTTATGAATCATCAACGATAGTGTATCTACAACAAGGAGAAACAAATGAGAAGAAATAAGGTCCCTTTGTCTCATATCCTAGATGGTTTAAAAGATTTGACATGCTTTCCATTAAATAAAAGATTACAAGAAAATGATTTAACACAACTTATTATCTAAGCAATCCATACGATTAAACCCCATTTATCATAAGAGATTCTAAGAAATCCCATTCTACCTTATTACATATCTTAGCCATATCTATTTTAATAGCACGTTCATAATCTTTCCCACATTTCCTAAGCTTAAGAGCATGAAAAAACTTCATGGGCAATGACAATATTATCTTGATTAGGTTAGCTTAGGATACAAGTGCTTTGATATGGAGAAATAATTGAATTCAAAATGGTTAGAGTCTATTTACAAGATTTTCAATGTTATCTTATAAGAGAAATTGTAAAGACTAATGATTTTGAATTATGTGATTGACTCAATGAACTTACATTTAAGGAAAATATTTGTATTATTAATATTTTGAGGAAATGTGCCTAATGCAAAGAAATGCTTTATTAGTTCCCTTTAAAAAATTCCCCACCATATTCCAATTTGTTTGGTAAAAGACCATTGAAACCATTAGGTCTTAGTACTTTGAGAGCTCCCATACAAAACACTATTGCTTTAATTTCATCCTCTTCAATAGGTATAGTAAGACATCAATTATTTTTCATCTAATATAATAAGATTGATATTCTATAAGGATTTAAAAATAAGAAATATAAAATCTTGAAGTATAAAGCTACGAAATGAAATCCAAGAAGGCTACCAAAATCTCTTTCTCGTCTTCTAACTAGCTATCATCCTCTTTGTGAGTCTTATAAGTCAACAACTTGGACTTAATACTTGGAATCATTGACGTTTATGGAATCGGTTTGTATATGATCTAAACTGGTTGTAGCTACCCAAAAGTTGGTTAAGGCGACCCTATAATTTTGATTTTTGAAATCAAATAATAAAATATTACTATAGGCTAAAATGATAAAACTAACTCACTCATTAGTAAAATTTCTAAAGATTTTGAAAAAGAAAAAACCTAAAAATATGAGAAGATCTTAGAAATAAACTAAATAACTAAGATGAGTAATGAATGAAATAAAAAATAATAATAACAAAGTGTATTTGGTTAATTAAGGCTGTAGAAACTTTAGTAGAAGCTCCTACATATTAGGAAAACTAACTTGAGTAACTAAATATAATAAAATAAGTTAAACAACTTACCTAGCAAGTCAAGGAACCTAGTTTATTGTAAAAGCAAGGGTTTTGCTTATGGTTTTGGTTGAAGACCATCAACAAGACCTTGGTTTTAGGAGACAACATTATCACTTGGCACGAAAAACCATAATGGCATTACTCTCATTCTACATGTACCCAAAACTACCCCACTAATCTATATAAATGAATACCTCCTCCCTTGGTCATTCTAAACTCTCTAGATGCTTTAGAGACTAGAGAAATTCGTTGGGTTACTTTAGATTTTTCAAAGAAATTTTACAAAATTAAGAAAAATCAAGCGATGATATGTGCAATTGGGGTTCCTAGACTTAGGAGTGACCTGACCACAAGTAGCCAACACCACTAAGACTCTCAGGTGATGCCCTTTTTGGCCGACAAACCCTCTTCAACCACCGGTAGTCGGAGCTTCTTTTGCTGGTGAGTCCAATTGTAAAAAATTTGCAAAAATTATTAAATTTTCTCTTAAAATTATGGAAAATTTATTTTGACATTATTTTAAGTGTCCTTTCATGTAAAATTTTTATTTTAATAAAAAATCATTCAATATATATCGTTTTTAAGAAATGTGACATTCGGAAGTGAATTTCACTTTGATTTTCAAGAACCCAAACGATATAGTTTCCTTACCAAAATTTTTCTGCAAACACCCTATACTATATAGAAAATTTCCATGTAAAATTTTTTTGCAAAAACTTTTCTTTATTTGGGTTAATTTTTCATTCAAGAAAAACCGACAAGTTGCTATTTACAAAAAAATTCACTATTTTTCAATGTATTTTGTTTAATCTAACCATGAACATTTTCTAAGTAAATGTTTGTTACATGTAACATGTTGATCTTGATTTTAATGGGAAATGCTGAGTATCTTAAGGGATGGGCTTTTGAAAATTAGATTTTGGTGATTTTTTGTTTAAATTACTAGTGTTAATCTTCGCTAAGTGAGTGAGTTTACTATTTTTAGTTAAAAATCCAAATAATCACTAGTAAATACTAGCTACATGTTGTTGTACATGTTTGATTTTCACCATGAAACTATATTTTCCAAGGCTAAACTTCTAAACTTTTAAGTGCTTAGTTGACTAAATAAAGAAATCGCCCCATTTAGAGAAGTTCGGATCATGTATGTTGAGTAAATGGTTTCTAAAACCTTATGAGTTGATAGTAGTGGAGTCTTGATTACATGGAACTTGTGTGAAGTGAATGAATGTGTAAATTGTGGACTTTGGTGATGTGGATAGATTCCAGCAGTTGTAGAAGGTTCTATAGAAGCTTCCTTGATGAAGCTAACCTTAGACCATCACAGTAGAAACTTTCGTAGAAGGTTCCCTAAAGAAGAGCTATACCTAAAACCTTAGTAGAAACTCTAGTAGAAGGTTTACCAAAGTTTAACTACACCTTAAGTTCTTGTAAAAAGTCATGTAGAAGATCACCTAGACATATAGTATAAATGGAGATCCTAATAGAAGGTGGAGTAGGAGGTACTAACAGCCCAAGATTCTCTTGTAGAGGGTTAGGTAAAAGGTTTCACTAACCTATAAACATCTAACATTAAAGGAATGTCAAGACTAAATAAAAGTATCATGTTTAAACTACTTTTATACTAAATTATATAAAACTGAAATATGATTTGTAATATACGTGTTATTAAAAAAGGAGGAGCTAACGTTTTAGAATTGAAAGAGCAACAATAAATCTAAGTAAGTAGGATTGATGCTTAATGGCATTTTGGAGTACCCTATTATAAGTATTTGGAGATTAAAGTATATGTTGTTTATGTGTATGTGGTGGCTCTGCTACTTATGTTGTTTGCCCTACTATGTTTTGTCTTATATCTAAATGTTTGAAATTGTTTAACTACCCTATAAATAGACTAAACCAAACTGGGATTAAACCCTTAATCGGATATGCATTACAACCCATTAGGAAAATGGTTAGGATTTCCGATCAAATGCTAACCCTTCAACGAGGCAACTGAAATGAGTCATCCCTTACCCTTAAGGTCGATCTAAGTTATAGGAGAAGGGGTTGTGATAAGGTTAGGGACATTGAGTTCAAAGAAGGTTTTTGGAGGAGCACACTTCTATTGTATAAGTATGGGTTTGGTCAAAAGCTATTAGGGTCGGAGTACACTTCCAGTATGCAAAAACCCCTTAACCAAGGATAGAGCAGACTTAATTTCTCTAACTTTACAAAAGACCAAACAACATTGTGCAGATAGCATATGATTTGTTGCATTGCATTAACTAATTGCTTGAAAACCTTGATTATGATTTGTATCTTACATATTCTTCTGTCTCTATCCCATTTTATTGAGTGATTGGTTGCTCACAACCCTATATATTGTTTTATAAGTACCTCGTAGATATGCAATGCTATTTTTACTTATAGGTCAGTTGCGTTTTAAGGGCTAAGAGTGTGAAGGAATGAAGATGGATTTAGATCTTTTGAGTCTTTTATGTATTTATCTTTTAAGGTGAATCTAGGGGGTCATATAGGTGACTCAAATAGATTCCTATCTTGGGTTGTAATTATCTAATTAGACTACTTATGAAGTAAACAACCTTTGTAAATATTTGCCTATGTTACTTTTGATGTAACTACTTGTGTAAATATTTTCTATATGAATAACTTAACGACATTTGTTGAAATTTCTTGTTATGGCTATATCTATAATGAGCTAGACTCTTCTGAATGGTTTATTCGTATACGTCTTGTGTAGATTCGTCTATGATAGCAACTTAACAACTAACCTTTATCCTAAATTGGTTTACATGGTAAAACCATTACGACTTTACTGTTTTGGGGTGTGACACCCTTTTTTAATCCTTAATACTTTATTCCTAGCCATCTTAGCTATAGTTGACTGATGAAAGAATTTAGTATTTCTATCGCTACAATTCAACCAACTTATTTCAGATATTTGCTTCCAATAACTTTCTTCTTGCTCTTGTTCTTGATCAAGTTCAATTTGTAGATGGTATATAGTATTCATATCAGTATAATTTGCTAGTTTACTCTATTTAATTGTCAACCTTTTAGTGATTTCACTAAACAGCACCTTATTGTTCTTTACATGGTTTATTTTCCATCGCTTAATTGCTCTTTGCCATTTATCTAATTTGTATATTGGACCTAATAAATCTGGAGTTGTGACAGCTTATTACCAAGAATGTCGAATAACATCAAAAAATCCTTCAACTTGCAACCATATCTGCACAAATCAGAATATTCTAGACCCAACTTCCTCCCTACTCTCAGTCATAACTATAACTGGCGAATGGTACGACTCTTGAGATGGGAGACCATTAACCTGCGTTTTTTGAAACATTTTTGCCCAGCCATAATTTATTAGATCACTATCTAGTTTTTCTTTCATCGAAGCATCATCTTCCCTTCCATTGAACCAAGTGAAAGTTTGTCCGTAATATCCAACATCCACTAATTGACAAATTGGCTTGGGATTATTTAAGCAATACGGGTAAACACCGGTTTGATGAAGCAAATTTATACTAAAGTAACCTTGCTTTATTCATATCGTGCCTAAGCCATGCAAATTAGAACACTTAAAACACTAAAAATGATGTTTGGTTTAATATTATTGATAGGTTAATCGAGAGTTTATCGATTATGTGATTTAAGTTTTTGCGTTTTCGTTATTTTAGTACATGTACTTTTGTTTTCAATTATAAAAAGGTTAACCAAATCAAAACTTAGGATGTTTCTTTTAATGATGGTAATGGAATTGAGGTTATGAAATTGAAAGAAAAAGAGAAAAATTATAGGGAATGACATTCAATAGCACTTTTAGAATTAAATGGTGTCTCTTCAAACAAACAAATGACATTTGTTTTTTTTCCATTAGACCATTGTCAATTTGGCTGATGATAGAGTTCCATGAGGCTGATGTGGGAATTTTTCACAATTTTTTTTTATAGGACCGATACCATCATCTATCTCACTCTTGATTTATATTATTTTAAATTTAAGTCATTAAATAAATTCTAAATTTAATTATTCAAATTTAAAGAAATGAAAATAAATAGTGAGATGAAAGATGTCATTGGGCCTATCAAAATGGAAGATGGAAACTCTCAATTTACACAAAACATAGTCGCATAGTGGTAAGCAAGTAACTCTAATGTACAAAGTACCTGCTCGGACCTTATTCTATCAGGTAAATTCTAGGTAAATAATAAAGTTTACATGATAAGTTCCAGGTAATAATTTTCGAAACCTGCTCTTATAAGATAGGGTACGAGTATAAATACAAAGTATCTTGTTCTATAATTTGTTCTTTAAAACTTATAAGATATATGCTTTATGATATTTTTATTCACCCTATATTAATAATTAAATAATGTTAATAAATAAAAGAACTAATACTTGTTTTTTTTAGTCATAAATAAAATAACAACAAAAACTCAACTTATAACATGTTGTTTAGGATAACAATCATAGAAAAATCTAGAAAAATAATCATCGAATAAAACACCTCGATTAACCGAGCACGTTTGCCCTGTGGATTTCCGGTCGTCATGCTTAGATTTGATTTGAACTTACAAGTAATAATAATTATTAGCTAAGAAGACTGAACAATAAGAGATCCAGTGATTGGTGCTTCCAATAAAAATTAACAAGTTAAGAAAACAAAGTTTTTATATTTTTATGAATGTTCTATATTTCATGAAAGAAGCAATAGTATGAAAATGTATCATTACTTGTTTTTAAAACTTAACAAGTGCCTTAGAGGCATTTATTAATTTTTTTATATGATTAGTTACACATTTATGTAAAAGAAAATTAAAATAAAAGTATGTTATTCTTTGTTAACTCTTCTGGACCATTTATAATTTTCTAAAGAGAGCAGCTTTATGATACTTCCATAATTTTGTAAGTGTTTCTTAAAAAACTAGCACATGGTAGTTTGTCTGAGCATATGCCCCATATGCACATGCGAATATACAGATAATTGGAAAAAAAAATCATTAAAATTTATTGAAAAAGAGAAAGTACATACTGTATTTATATTTCAAAGAGTAAAGTATATAATGATGTTAGACATAACATATAGTAAGGTGCATGCCCCACTAGAGAAATTTACTTCTTTTTTTTTTCTTCCCTGAATTGCGTTTATTTTTGTCTTACTTAAACAATGAATGTACTACAAAACGATAAGGAGTTATTACTACCTCATAGATGCATTTATTTTTGCATCTATCCTTGCGAATACTTCTAGAGTATAGATAGGGTTGGAAGCACTAATTATTTGAGCTCAGCATATTTATTTGATTTCAATTTGATATTAGTCAAATCAAACTTGAATTCAAGTTGTTCGATTAACTTATAGATTTATATCTTCAAGATTCATGATATTTAGCTTAGTTAGCTTACAAGTTTTATTAATCTTGAGTCAATCTTATATGTATATTGAGTTTGATTCAAGCTTGGACTGTTTTAACTAGAAAGAAAAATATTTTTTAAACTAATCAAGTATAAAGGAACTTAATCAAGTTAAATAAAAAATTATGAATTTGATTGAACTTAAGTTTGAGTTCAACATTATATCGTTTTAACTCGTTTATAACCAAATATATAAATCTTGATATAGCATTTTTCCATACAAACATGTGAATCTTGAAACATGTATATTACCAAGGTGAGTGAGAAGAGCTTCATCGGTGATTAAAGCCACGGGTGCATATGCTTCATAAGTAAGTATCATCGAAGTTCAAATACATGAGAATGATAATCTTCTAAAGGAAATTAAATTACTATCCATACTACCATATATCTAAATATTCTATTGATATTATGATTATTTATATATCCAATACCCATTTAATCGTATTTTCAAAGTGAGGTGAGTGTGTGAGCATGATTCATGCATTTGAAATTTCGTTTATATCCTGGAACTCTCCTTTAATTAATATCTCATACAACTAGTCAACATGGACGGAGTAATAGACGTCTCCATCCTTTGTCTCCTTCTACGTCATTTCCGGCACTTTCAAGATGCCTGACTAGCTCCTTTTAGAACCACATGTTCACATACAGTTTCTGCACACATCACGACATAAAACACACATCACTTTGTCTTCCATTTGTCCCCTCAACGGTACTCCCTGTTACGAGTAAAACCATGAAACTCAACAAATGTATGACCGTCGTAACATTTCTATCAAACCTTTTTCTCTTTCACTTCAAATTCATCTTGGTAACAGCCTCTGCACATCTAAGATTTTTCAAGTCGGAAGGAGGAGAAACCGACTCTCATCACGACCAAGTAATAGCCGACAGCCATGTCCTTATAATGGAAGGTTCGTGCCCTTCACTCGTGCCTGTTCAAGTAGTAATGGGTCTTATAAAGAGAAAGGTTCCCATAGTGGAATATTCGGAGTTCCTAGAGAGGAATGTTGACAGGGCTGCTCATGATGAGGAAGGTTGTGCGATTTGCTTGAGTTGTATCGAGAGGAGCGATGAGGTTAGAGAGCTGTTGAATTGTTGCCATGTGTTTCATAAAGAGTGCTTGGATTGTTGGATAGAACAATGTCAAGTGACTTGTCCTTTGTGTAGATCTATTTTATTTCCGGCTGTCGTGTCGGACGTACGTGGGTTTAGTTCGATGGCATCCTAAGAAACCCAAATAGAAATTGAAGGAAAGATGTGAAATATTTCCAAGATTTTGTAATTAATTTTTTCTTCCAGATATTTATGAATACTTGGTTTTAAATGGGCTTACTTTTCGAGATCGGTACCTTCCACTTCATTCTTCAACGGATCATTGCGCAACATGCAAATTATTAAATTCATACCTGCGAATTAAATACGAAGGGTATGCATCCGTGATCGACTCCCTGTCCAATAAAAACCCTTAAACATTGCTAAATGTATTTATAAATTTAAAAACACTCTCTCTCTGTGTTATGTGTTTAGATATCAGTCGTATCGTTGAAGTAGTGCGATGGAGACAACAGCAAATGCCCTTCCACCAAGTGGCTGCTAATAGATTATATTGCTAGTTAATCATAATCTTATAAGCATTTCTATAGCAAAATATTATTTATATATATATACATGTATTACACATATGTATGTATATGAAGGTTTCTAAATTTATTGGTCAACATATAAAGAAAAGAATATGGGCCACGATAACACTAATAGTGCCTAAAGAATTGTTACTTATAACAGACGCATTTGGCTGAGCTGTAAGCATACACGTAATGTCATAGCTAAGAAAAGATTTAACAATATCAACATGATATCAGCTAATAACAAAATTCTAATAAAACAAAAAGAAAAAAAAAAAGACTATGTTAAAAATACGAATATCATATTTGGTATGCATGAATAATATGAAATAAAATGGATTGGATTGAGGATTAGAATGATAAATCATTTTCTTTATTTTATAGTACCAATGAAATGGAATAGAATGACAACGAATGTGTAAATAGTATTAATTATAAAAAACGCTCTTAATTATTATATTTCATAATTCATTTGAATATTAAATAAGTAATTTTTAACCAATGCAATTAATGAGAGTGAAATAGAGTCGCCATTCCACCTCCTCAAAGTTGGAATTAGATTCCTCATAAAAGACGAAATCAATTATTTAATAGAATTACAACTAAAGGTGTATGAGTAAGTTTTAGTCTCATGGGTTGTCTCATTTAACTTGCTTTTTAAAGGTATTTAGGCTAAGGATTTTTAGCCAATTTAAAAAGCGAGTTAAACAAACTCAGCCTGTTTAACCTACGAGCCAAAATGAGCCAGTTTAGACTGGCCTGTTTAACATATTTGTGTATTTTGCTTGTAAGCTAGCTCGCTTAATTAACTTTTTAAACTAGTTAGAGTCGAGTTTTCTTAACTCATTAAAAAAGAAGGTCAAATAAGTCCATTTGTTTAACTTACTTATATACCTGTAATTGCAATTCTAACTTCAAACTATACTTCCAAATGTAGAGAAAGAGAGTGAAACCTGAAATTGTTATTCCATTCTGATTCATGACATAAGCTTATGAACTAATTAGAGAATCAAATCTCTACTACATGACTTAGTTGGAAATAAGATAGACCTGCACATAGGATAAGTTGTTAGGATTAAAAGATCTTAATCTCATAAACTAAAATAATCAAGAACGATACATGTGCAAAATTAGGGCACAATTATATGTATATAATAGATTGCAAAAGCGTACATGAATCCATAGTGGAAGACATGTAAGGATTGATAGTCTATTAGTCTTTCGAGTATATTAGACAATTTCCCTATGATAGTCTCTTGCTCTTTCTAAAGAGAACAAAATAATGTATGTGACTTAGGAACCATGACTATATATATATACACAATTGAAAATAATAATAAAAGGTTAACAAGTTGTTAACTTAAGGTCGTCATAAAACTAAAAATAATATTTTGGTCTTTATACATATTATTTCATACTTAATTTTAAATGCATTAAAGTTCATAATTTTATTAGACCACTTTAATTTGGACTTTTAATAAATGATAGACATATTACATGATTATTACTTATAACACATATGAGCCTATTTATTATTATAATAATCCCAACAATGTTTTACTTAGGCTATATGTGTAACCTTATAATTGTGTACAAACATTATGAGTACTCAAAAGTTTTGTTATCATTTCTAAATGCATTTCTAAATAATTTGGTCCAACAACTATATCAACATAGGACCAAAGCGGGTTTTGCTACATATGTCATAGTTAACCCTTTAATGATCACCTATATTGACACAAATCGAACTACATAGATCAAACATGGATGTGTAACATAGACATTACATGTAATGTGGTCCAATATGTCTATTTCTAAATGTTCAAACCTTATACCTTAATGAGATGAGTCTAGAAGTAAATTTAATTAAGACATCTCATTACATAAAGGACCTTAGAACTAAAATTAACTTTGAATGAAATTGCACTACAATCTATATTAAAATGACAATATTATGTGTCTAAACAATAAGCACTAACATAGAGTACAAACTCCTACTGAAACTATATATCCTAAAAATACATAACACTAATATGGATGGCATGTTCATGAAAGACCTTAGGCCGAAGTCCCTTAGTAAGTAGATTTGTAGCTCTAGAGTTTGTCTTAATGTGCTCTATAAATACTTATTGTAGACACTTCATTTTTATCATCCTTAGAATTCTTTTCTTATTGAGCTAGGTTTTAAAAAAATAAAAAAAATTTAAAAACGGAAATAAAAAATAAATAAATAAACGAAAATTGAAAGAAAAATTAAAATTAAAAATGATAATAAATAAAGTGTCAACTTGAGTTGTTTAGGTCGAAATGGATAATGGTTAAAGATGTACATTCAATTGAATAAATTTTGAGTTTTAAATAATCGAGCTTCATTAAAATATTTCTTTTACCCAGTCTAATATAAAATAGATTTTTATCTAATTTATATTGGGTTAAATAGACTTAAGATTTATTAAATAGGTTAATATGTATTTTGAGCTAAATTAAGTTGGATTAACTCAAGCTAAAAAAAAAAAAAATAGAAAGCCCGACTCAATGTAAGGTTTTTAGAAACTAAATTGAAACTTCAATGAATCCAAATTAGATATTATCATATCATCATATCTTAGATTTATTAATATTGAATCTTTATCCAAAAATATCCAAAAGATTCAAATTGATAACCTATAAATAATGGACAATAGACTGTAAAAAATACACATTTTTTACAATTCACATTACATATACATCTTACAATCTCCTTACCATTCACACTTGCACACTTTACAATTTTCTAATTCGCATACTCACCCATACACAGTCCCCCACATCACTCATACTGTCCTTATGTCACTCATACATGGTTACATAGCACAACACCATACAACCGAAACACACACACACATGACCAAAACACACGCCCACTTTTCGATTAGCACAACATTTATACTTGCACTTCACATCATATGCCTATTACATTGTCCACAAACACAGATAGAACTCAAATCTAACCCATGCATAAGTGGATCCAACTTGACTAATTAGATGGTTTTAGATTCCATTCTCTTTTTTTTTTTTTCTTTTTATGATTATTATTATTGTAGTTAATTAGTTGTTTTAATTAGTTTAGTAATATTAGTTCTTTTTATAAATTTATTTTTACTAACTTTATTTTTTTAATGTAGGTACTTAGTTTTTTTTTTTTTTTAATTATTGTTAGCTTCGTTAATATTTTGTAATTTTAACATGTAGTATAAATTTTTACAAAGTTGCACAATTTAGATGGTTTATTTACATCAAATAAGTATTAATATGGTTTTTTTTTTTGTAGGTCTTAGCGTTAATTCTAATTAGCTGATTTTTGTCATGTCATTATTTTTTAAATAATAAAATATATTTTTACATAGATATTACATTTTTAGAAGCATCACATTTGCATGAAAATTGTATATTTTAGCAAGTTGTCATAAAATTACATTTTTAGGCTTTTAGGGATTTTTTCAAGAATAAAAAATTCATTTTGTCACTTATTTAGTTTTCATAAAATAAAAAATCTTCAATTAACATCTTTTCTATGGTTAAAGATCTTTTTTATAGTTTAGACTTTTTTTCCATAATTTAAGCGTCTTATCTATAGTTCAGACATTTTTTTTATAATTCAAGCTTCATGGTGCGTCTTATCTATAGTTCAAATATCTTTTCCATGGTTTATATATATTTTTTATAGTTAGACATCTTATTCATTGCTTAGATATATTTTCCATAGTTTATGTATCTTTTCTATGATTCAAACACCTTTTTCATGGTTAGGCATATTGTTAATAGTAATTACTTTTTTTTTCTTCATAAAATGGCATGTTTTCCATAATAATTACATATTAACATAGTTCATAAAACATGCATTTTTTATTTATTTACTTTCATTTAGGTGTTTTAGGATTTTTTTTTTAAGTTTTGTCACATAACATTTTTTTTTAAATAAAATAAAAATTAACTTAGAGTCTTTTTAAAAATTAAGTCTTTAAGTTTTTTTTTTAATTAGGAATAAAAATTAGGTTTTTTTAAGATTTTTCTTAACAAAAATACATTGGTTAAAAAATATAAACCTAACTCAATTTTTAAATTAAAAAGAATCAACTCACCAAGTCTTTTCTAAAAATAGAATTACGTTAGTTTAATCCCGACTAGTAGGTACGTAGGTAAATTCGAGGCAACCATAAAAAATTAAAAAAAAAATTTCCTTTTTCTTGAAAATTGGTAATAAAAAATCATAAAAAATTCATTTTAGTTACACTTTTGTATATTTGTACATATTTTAGCAATTTTCAAAAAAATTATAAAAATAAAATAAAAGTCATTAGTTTTTTTTTTTTTTTTTATCTTTATATGGTAACTTAGTCTTAATAAGTTAACCTTCGAACTTAGTTCTTTCTGATTTAATTTTCTAAAAAATTATTTTTTAGAATATTTGCAGACTAATGGCTAAATTAGGGTTTTCCTATCCAAAAACCATAATTTCATTTTTTTATAAGTTTAATTGACTATCAACTTCAATTTTCTTAATTTTTAAAGCATTTTTTAATGAAAAATGTTTTTCCTTAATTTAATATCGAGTATTGTATATTAAACAAGCTAGGCTTATTGTAAAATAAATTGAGGAAAATGAAATAGAGCTCAATACCTGTTTATTCTGAACTCTTTCCTTCACAACTAGGAACTTGATGTCTATGTGTTTTGACTTTATTGAGCTCCTGTTGTTGTTGTAATATAGTACTACTAATTTATTATCATAATATATCCTTAGTGGTTTTCTAATACCATTCACAATGCATTGCCCAATGACAAAGTTCTCCGGCCATATTCTATGATTGAATGCCTCATAATATGAAATAAACTCTATTGCCATAGTGGAAGAAGCTATAAATGTTTGCATAGCACTCTTGTAAGAAACTGCTTCTCTAACAAGTAGATAAATATAGCCTAATGTGGATCTCCTACCGTCTTAGCATCTAGCAAAATCCAAATCGGAGTAGTCAGTGATCTCTAACTAATTTGATTTCCCATTTGTGAGCATGTAATCCTTTTTCCTTTGTATGTACCTCATGACCCATTCTTGGTTGCTCAAATATCTCTCTAGCATTCCAACAACGTATACAATATCCAGTCATGAACTCTTCCTATGGCTAAAACATAAGGGACTTTTTGCAATTCTTTACTTTTAAGGTCATTCTTGAGATATTGCTTTAGATTGACCTTATCTCTTTTACCAATAGAGGTGTCACTTGGTTTATAATTTTGCATGCTAAACCTTTTGAGCACCTTCTTAATATGACTCTTTTGTGACTATCTAAAAGTACATTGAGAATGATCTTGATGTATTTGGATTCCTAATATAAATGACACTTCCTCAAGATCTTTCATTTTAAAGTTTTATGATAGAAATCTCTTGATATCACGCAACATGCTCATATCTATAGTGGCAAGCAGTATTTCATCTACTTACAAAACCAAAAATAAATAAATAAATAAACTTACACCTACTAAACTTATGGTATACACAATCATCAACGATATTTACCATAAAACTGAATGAGATATCAACTTGATGAAATTCATGATAACATTGGTGAAATGCTTGCTTAAGCCCATGAATGGATTCTTTTTAGTTTGCACACCATTTTGTTTGCATCTCCTAAAACAAAGTCTTCTAGCTGCACCATATAAATCATCTCATCAATGTCACCATCGAGAAATACAGTCTTTACATCCATCTGATGTAACTTGAGATTAAAATGAGCTATAAGTGTCATTATAACTCTTAAAGAGTTTTTTGATGAAATTAAAGAAAAAGTCTCTTTATAATCAATGAATTCTTTTTGTATGAAACCCTTAAAAACTAGATTTTCCTTATACTGTTCTACATTGATTTTCAAATCCCTCTTGATTTTAAATATTCATTTACAATTGATGGGTTTTGCTCCTTTAAGCAATGGAATAAGATCCCACACATCATTATCTATATACTTTTGAGAATTAGAACTTTTTATGACTTGACGGAAGTTAATTAAATCATCTTCCATCATCCCAATGCCATCTTAATTTTCTTGGAGAAATACAATGTAATTATTTGGAATTATACTTCTTCTCTCTCTAGTAGATCTCCTTAACGACACAAGTTTTTTAGATTGTAGAGTTTATTGATCTTGAATAACTTCTTGAACCTAAATAAGAGGTATAAGGATATTATCTTGATCTGTAGTTACCTTTCGAATAATGTTTGGTATAAACGTTCGACCCTAAACATCATCAATAATAATTTGAGGATTATCAATATGCTTATGTTCAAAGATAAAGTCCTTATCCTTATCTCACCCTATAAACTCAACATCCTCAAAGAACTTAACATTAATCATCTCGAACATAGCTTTAGTTATGGGATCATAAAACTTATAACCCTTATACCTTTTAAAGTTACCAATAAAGTACTAGTCTTAGAATCCAATTTATTTTCATGTGATCTATAAGACCTAGCTTCAGCTGGACATCCTTAAATATACAAGTGCTTTAAATTGAAATTTTTTCTCACTGAAAGCTCATAAGTGGTTTTATTAACTACTTTGATAAGTACTCTATGAAGTAAATATGTTGTAGTTTTCATGCTTCTTCCCATAGTGATTCTAGTAAGATGGAATAACTAATCATACTCCTTACCATATCCTTAAACATTTTGTTTTGTCTTTCAATAACACCACTCATAGAAGGGAAACTTAGCATGATATATTGTAGGACGATCCTACTTCCTTTTAGGAATTTAGCATATAGTCTTAGACACTATTCATTTGATATATCATATTTGTCATAGTATTTACCACTATATCGGATCTAATGCTTTTAATTGCTTTACCAAGTTAATTTTAAACTTTAACTTTATAACTTTTGAACACATCTAATGACTGTGACTTTGCATAAATTAGATATAGGTAGCCATTTTATGAGAAGTCATTTATGAACATTATAAAATATTGTTGAAAATTCCAAGAAGCTATAGGGAATGGTCCATAGATATCCATATGAATGAGTTTTATGACTTCTGTAATCCTATTGGCACCTAATCTCTTGACATTTGTTTGTTTCCCCTTTAGATAGTTAACACATATATCAAAATCTATAAAATCAAGGGGATTGAAAATACCATTAAACACAAGTGTTTCTATTCTCCTTTTGAAGTTGTAGCCTAATCTCTTGTGCTATAGTGTAGCTAAATTCTTGCAAGTTAATTTACGCTTTTGTATATTAACATGCAGATTCATTAAAAAGGCAATTATATCAAGTGAGTATATATTATTATTATAAAATAAGGAACATGTACCAATTAATTTTAAATCACGAAAGAGACTAAAGTGGCTAATACTAAATGAACAAGTATACCTAGATTTGTCCAAAATGACAATAGAAATTAAAATCCTCTATTGCCTCAACTTCGACTATTTTACCATCACTAATATAGATGTATCTTTTACCGTTACTAGGCCTTCGATAGCACAAGCAACCCTACATAGACACTGATGTGAGTTGTTATGCCTAAATCTATGCACTATGCATGTGTTGGTAATGAAGCCAAATTAACTTTAAAACAAACAAAATTAAGAAGCATACCTTTCTTTATACACCAAGCATGATAATTGGTATATTATAGCTTCTTCTTGTATCCTTTAGCACTAGAAATTGACATCTTCAGTTTGCTTCTTCTGTTGTTTCTTTTGCGGAGCTTGTACTGTAGCTTCCTTACCCTTCTTCCTTTTCTTCTTCCTTTTTGTCCTTATGTGTGCTGGCTAGGTGAGCACTTTTAGCCTTATCATGGTTTAGTCTCCCTTCTTCTTGAATACAATTGGAGATGAACTCATTAAGAGTCCAAGACTCCTTTTGATAATTATAGTTGACCTTAAGTTGGCCAAATTGCATAGGACAAGAAATTAAAACTAATGTATTAATAAGTCTGTAAATAGATTCGATTTTAGTACCTTAAATTTCAAAGCTATGTGAGACATTTCCATGATATGCTCCTTGATGTTCCTTTTTTCTTTATACATCATTAAGATAAGTTTTGCTAAGAATGTACTTGTTTCAGCATTTTCATTCTTAGAAAACCTTTACTTAAGGTCTTGAAGGAATTTCTTAGCCACCACAATCTTATCTAACATTATGGCCCTAAATGCTTCTAGAGTGACACGCTTCATGACCTTGAGACTTATGCGATATGATCCCTCCCATCTTTCCATCTCCCTCTTTTCATTAGAGGCACTCTTATCAGCAATAGTAAGAGGACAATGTTCCTTTAATGCTAAGTCCAAGTTTATGACTTCAAGAATGATCATTATGTTCTATTGCCATGTCTTAAAATTTGTGTCATTCAGCATAAGAATTATATTGATATTGATAGAGATATTTAGGGTAGAACCACCAACTAAACAAAGAACAAAACAAGTAGAACTAAATTAAACTCTCTCTCTCTCTCTCTCTCTCTCACACACACACATACATATATATTGAAACATGTAAATAATAATTTATATAATGGAAGGGCTCATCACAAGATACCTAACATAACATCGACATTTAGTCTTTAGACAAACATATTAACTTATAAAGTGGCGCTTTTGATGTAGTGATCAAATATTGATAATAAATTTTTATCAAATAGTTAACCATTCATTTGGGGTGACTAACTATTCATAGGAAAAACCAAATATTTATCACATATTAACCTCCCTTTGAGTTGGTCAACATTCGTATGATTTACATGTATACAACATTTTCTACTTATTCAAAACAAATAACTATTATAGAAGAGGCAACTTTAGTCGCATACTATTTTAGTCATTAATCTCGAATAGTAGATAAAAAAATTACCAAAATTTGAAATTATTAATTGCCCAAATTAATCACATATCTTCTTTATTAAGTCCATAAATAAATAAAAAAACATAAATTTTGGTTAATAAGGAAACGAGTCCCGAAATATAAAATAGTCAATAAAACCAAAGTACGATACATCTCATCGCTACAAGAAACATGTGCAATTGATTTTTTTCTTTTTTCCTTCGAAAAGAAACATTGATACGAAATCAATGTAAATTACTCAGGCACATGAAAAATAACGAGAAGACGATCTGGAAAAGGCCAAATAAAAATAAAATAAAAAAACGTAACGATTATAACATCCTTCTGTCTTCTCCTTTTGATCCTTAATCCTTTTCGGTAAATTACACAAGTTTGGCCTCCATAGGATCGATTACATAATTCTTTAGGTACCAAGCAGAATCACGACATTAGACAATTACTAATTGGAAAAGGCCATTTCCTGTTTGTATAACAAAAGGAACAATAGACGCGGCCACCGAATTCGTATATATAGGGAACTTTAACCTTTTGTCACAAGGAATAAATCACATATTATTTACGATTACTCCTTCAATCCCTAACCTTTAAAATCGGAGAAAATAGCACTTTTTATATAGATTACTTTAAATCTTAACAATCTTTTATCAGGCTTTAGTTTCATATATTATAGCTGTGATACTATTTGTTAAGATAAAAAGATCTTAATCTTATAAACTAAAATCACCGGGAACGATATAAGTACAAAATTAAGGTTCGATCATATAAAAAAAATAGATTGAGAAAGTGTACCTAATTTCATTGTGGAAGACACGTAACAATTGATAGTCTCTATAAGTGGACATGATCAATAGTTTCATGTGAAACAACATCTTACGCATCGATGAAGCAAATTTCATGGTTATACAAAGAAGCACCATGCTTCATTTCTTTTCCTTTATATATATATATATATATATTATAGAGACGTATTTCGTTAATTAGATTATAAACAATAACGGCTGTTTTGTGCGCACTCACTAAAGATAAAATCTTATTTTCGTGCTCTTCAACATGTGACATAGTTAAAGAAAATAATATATGAAAATCTTGACAATTTTTTAATACACTTGTCTTAAAAATTCAGTATCACCTAATTTAGGAAAAAAAATCCAATAAGTATTACATATTATGTGTTATATATATGTAATATATAAATATCATATTGATATGAATATTAATGATAAAAATAAATTTTAACTATATTATTACACGTAATATAGGTATCAATATTTTATCGATATTTATATATTATTTATCAGATGGTTTTTCTTTAAAGAGAACTAAAAAGTTAGTGATGTCGCTAGCATCTTTTTTATTAGGCATAAACTCTTGTAAAGAGAGGGTATCACTATCATCGTTATGTAATTCCTTAATATTACAACTTCGTTGAACCCCATCGTGCCGTGCACGAGAAAGAGCCTATTTTACATTTCTATCAGGCAGACGGACACGCCACATCCAGCCATATAAGTGCTCGTGTGTTGCTGTTAAAAAAGATGCTTTGAGAACGGAGTGAAAGCGCATCCACGCCTGTTATTATCACTCCTCTAACATCTTTGCTTGGTATGGACAAAATGACAAACATACATTATATGTGTACGTATATTCTAAAATTTCAGTGTTGGTTTTATGTGCTTCGATTATTTCTTTGATTTTCTTTTAATCATTCAACAGAGTTATAGCACAGGCTATATGTCTACTGATGCTATTTATTTATTTATTTTTTGCATTATTTGAATATATATATATATATTATGTAAAATATTACAATAACAGCACATAAAATTGTATGAAACATCAATAGTATTGGTAGAAGATTTTAGACATAAATTCCTTAGTTTCAAACTGATCTGTGTGGACTACAGGCCAACCTATTTTGGTCCATAATCATCATGTTTGAATCTCCATAAATCTATGATCAAACACTTCTGTTATGATCAAATGTAGACTCGCCTACCAAGCTCCCTGATCATCGATTCCCATAGAGCACCCAACTTCCTAGAAGACAAGCGTTCGGCTTAAGAATCCAATTGAAGTTATGAGCTTGACATTACCAAAAGACTAGCACTGAGAAAGGGAAGCCATTTGGTTAAATAACTTCCTTGATTTTTTGAGATTCGATTATATCCGCAAATCCACTTTCCTACAATGGCTGGATACATTTTCCTTTTCGAGAAGGTTCGTCATTATCTAAGTTGCCTAATAAATCTCCATACCTCTAGTATAGATAAGTCTAGTCCACTAATGGTAAGATATTTATACTCACTTACATAATCTTGTGCTCTTATTATCTTATTAATTTACTCCCATAGGCTATTACTAGCTCAAGCATTAGAGTAGCTATGCTAAAAAATCCTTTAGCATCCATCATTGTCATCTATTTTACCGGCTTAGGTCAATATGCTTGAAGGCCTATTACATTCTTAAAACTCTTGTCAACAAAATCGATAGACAATATAGTGTATAAACCAAATATAAAATATAGTAAATACAAATGAAGACATAAATAGCTGAGCCAAAATAATTTTCTTATATATCATAGTTTTTGACTACTAATAATAAAGGAAACAAATTAGAGTTTTAAGTAATATTATATTTGGTATGTAGAAATAATTTGTAATGTAATGGATTGGATGGAATAAAATAGAATTAGGAAGGAAATAACCAATCTATTCATGTGTTTGGAGACATCAACAAAATCATCAATTTTATTCTATAATTATATTTGATTTTATTATATTCGGAATAGAATGGAATGGCATATGGTAATATTTAACAAAAATGTACTCAATTTGTAGGTATCTATTTGTGTATATGTTGTATTTTATATATATGAATATACACATAATATTACACATATATAATTATATATGATATATAAAACTATATATTATACATAAACTACATTACTATTACAATTATATAAATAACAAAATNACATATAATCTATACAAATAACAATATAGTAGTAACATATAAGTAATATTTATAAATTTATACGTTAACATTTGTAATTTTATATATAATATATATTTTTATATATTAAAATATAGTTATATATGTATATATAGAACTATATATTATATATAATTGATATTGTTATTACAAAATATGTAAATAAAATTTATATATTTATACCCGCTATGTACTTATATATTATAATATAGTTATATATATATATGACTATATATTATATGCAAGACATATAACCTACATACATATGTAATGTATATATATAATTATGATATTTATATACATAATACATATATTTTCATATAACAATATAGTTATATATATAGAGTTATATATATTTTATATATGATATATAATCAAGATAAGTATGTTATAGATACTTAACTTATATATATATATATTGCTATTTTAAAAAACAGAATAAGTACCAACACTTGGACAAGTTATTTGGCTTAATTTGTGGTAGAGATTCGATCTAACAATTTTCCTTTGCATATTAATAGGGTTATTTATGTAGTTATCTATTTATTGAAATGAAATGGAATCATGATTTTATCTTTCAATTTCAAAGAAATGCGATTTTGGTATCTTAAAATATATCCACACATGAAAAAGGAATTAAACCTTAAATTACAATTTCATTTGAAATCCATTCTTGCATATTAAACACACATAAATTGTTTATTGAAACTTATCATAGATTACCTTAATTATAATGGTAAAAAGATACTTATGGAATGACTTCTAAATAACTGTCAGGGGCTCGCACCCTTAAGACATCTCCTTATACATATATTTAACTGTTAATTAAATGCGTGATTAACGTGTCCATCCAACATCGAGAGAGTATTTGTGCAGCTAGCACTGTCACAAATGCATCAGGAGATGCAATAATTGTGTCACAGTCAATTAAATTTTTTCACATGCAAAAGGCTGTGGTCATATCACTTTTTGGTTCCAATTATTAGTCACTTGCGGTGTGGGCACTTGCTGTCCCCATGGTATTCTTTGAGTGGTGGATCCACCGACGATAAATCTAACATACAAACATATAGTATAAATCTTAACGAATATTACATATATATTTTTTTCAAATGTTACATAGAGAGCACGTTCAGTAGGGGCGAATGGGGAAATGACCATTCTTAAGTTGCCCACCAATCCTTATTCAATTCTAATTCTAATGAAGCTCCATAGAATTTGAATTTTTTGGGGAAAAAGCAAGTGTCTAAATTTGGGAATGCAGACTCTTAGGTGGTGCTAAAGAATTCGTATTCCCCAATCTCAGAATTTGCTAATTCCACAACTACCATATACTCAAATTAGAAATTACAACTACCCTAAAATATTCATCATCAAAATAGAAGATTAACTAGGGTTTCTCTAACAAGCCTTACACCTGACTGATTCAATAGGGTTTGTACATCCAAAGATAATTCCTCATGGTTCTCCACAACCTTCTCTCCCAATCGGGGTTCTAGGTTTTCACATTAGCGATAGTATTCATTGTCGAAGTGCTTCTCCTCAATGACCCCAAACAATGGACGGATTCCAAGTTGCAGGCCAGATCTGAAGCAAATGTCCAATCGTGTTGAAGGATTGAGGAAGGAAAAGCAAGCACTCTTCTTGAATCAAGCCCCTTCTTTGTTTTTTCCTTTCTTACATAAGGTCTTCATAAGGATTGTGAACGTCCGGTTAATATGGGGGAATGGATTGTCCTTGGTGAGGGCTTCGAACAACAATTGAGCATGAAGAAGATGGGATTGAGTTTTCTTTCTGCAGGGTTTTTTTTTTTTTTTTTTTTCTAACTCATGTTTTGTATTTTTTTTTTATTTATCTAAGGGTATTTTCGAAATTTCACCTTCTACTCAATACGTATTCCTTGTTGAATTTTCACAAGTAAACGGTGTTTTGCTAGTTCCGTTACCATCTAATAAACACAATAATTAGCTATTTACCTCTTATTATCTATTTATTACATATCTTTATAATTGCAATTCCATTCCTGCACTATTCTATTCTATGAACTAAACATGTTGAAAGTATTTAAAGTTATCAAATTTTATACTTAATTAAACTTTTACCTATTCAATTTACCACTTTATCTCTAGTTATTTATACTTTTTAAAATTGTCGCATCATTTTAATAAGATGATCAATATACATTATATCTAACATTTTATAATTTTAAACTTTAGGTTTAGAATTGAACAAATAAAAGTTTGACTTGATATGACATTTGATAATTTTAAATATAAAATTGAAAAAGAAACAAAAATTTTTTTTTATATTCCCCATAAAATGAAACATGTATTAACTATGTTTGCAGCTCAATGTCCGATTATAATCGGTGGATACCATATACATCTATATTTAACAGTGTTTGACGGTGGATCCATCGTGGATGGGATATTCTTTGTTTTTAATTTGTAGCTATAAGCCGTTGAAGTAGCTGGAACCAATCTCAAAAAATCAGTCCATTTTAAAACCTTAGTATGCATCTACCAATATATCTAACAATTGGCATTTTGTTGATGCACATGCTCTTGCATATCGGATCTACGGGAAAATCTCTGCTCCATAATTCTACAAATATTTTGGATATTAATATGAGGCATTTAAATGGTTTATGCCCGAATTTCAGCAAAAGCAACCAGAAGGAGATATCAAATATCTAGAATTAAAAATAATTACAAATTCGATCATCAGCCCCAAGAAGATCTCGTGAATTCATTTGTCATCAGCATTTGACAAATATTTTTTAACAGACTATACCACTCTCTTGCTCTACCTCTAAAACAAATCGAATCTCCATCATCATTTTATCCCTACTTTACTTTTGACGTTATACGGGATCATTTTGTAATTTTTGTCTCGTTTTCGCTCGCATTACTCCGACTAATGTCCAAGCTTGAAGAGAAAGGAAATATATACTTCAAGGTGGAATTATTTCACATGTTTCCTTCCGGTTTCCTCGGATTCCATCGTAGGAACACCTATCTAAGCAAAGAACTAAACCCTCGTACGCCCGACTCGACGGCCGGAAATAAGATAGATCTACACAAAGGACAAGTCACTTGACATTGTTCTATCCAACAATCCAAGCACTCTTTATGAAACACATGACAACAATTCAACAGCTCTCTAACCTCATCGCTCCTCTCGATACAACTCAAGCAAATCGCACAACCTTCCTCATCATCAGCACCCCTGTCAACATTCCTCTCTAGGAACTCGGAATATTCCACTACGGGAACCTTTCTCTTTATAAGACCCATTACTACTTGAACAGGCACGAGTGAAGGGCACGAACCTTCCGTTATAAGGACATGGCTGTCGGGTATTACTTGGTCGTGTTGAGAGTCGGTTTCTCCTCCTTCCGACTTGAAAAATCTTAGATGTGCAGAGGCTGTTACCAAGATGAATTTGAAGTGAAAGAGAAGAAGGTTTGATAGAAATGTTACGACGGTCATACATTTGTTGAGTTTCATGGCTTTACTCGCAACAGGGAGTACCGTTGAGAGGACAGATGGAAGACAAAACAATTGTGTTTTATTTTTGTGGGGGTGTTTAGAGACTTTGTGCGAGGTGTTAAAATGAGCAAGGGATCTTGAAAGTGCCGAAAAAGGCGTAAAAGGCGACAAAAGAGGGAGATGTACTCGTTACTTTGCCATTGTCGACTAGCTGTATGAAACGTTTATTAATATATGGAGGTTTTATTCACAGGACACGAACAAAATTTCAAATGCATGAACCGTGGTCACGCTCTCACCTCACCTCGGTACTACACATGGTTTAGGATCAACGTGTGCGTACGGGAAAAAAAGCTATGTCCTGATTTTGCTGCACACAAATCGAATCAAATGAAAATTATAAGGACTAAAAGCTTAATTACGTGATTGAATGAAATAAAGAGAAAATAAAATTATAATCATTAAAGAATAAAATAAATGTATAATATACGGTGAGTAAATATTGTTGTGTTTAGTTGATTGTAATCGCATTGTTTTTAATTTGTTTATTTTATAAAATTTAATAGGGAATAAAACATAAATAGATGATAAAATACCTAAAATACCCTCTATTAAATGAATAATAAAATATAATGTATACAAAAAAGAGTGAAATAAATTGAATGAGGGTAAAATGGGAATAAAGTTGCCGAATTAGGAAGGGAATTAGGATTCAGGACTTCTTTTAATGAATATTGATTCATTGAGTGAATTTAATTGGTATTTAGTGTAATTGCAATTATATAGTAAAAAAATACAAGTAAACAATGAAATATGGGTATCATGGGGAATAAAAAGGAAATGATATTATAATTACTGGCAAGTGAACATGGTGAGTGTCTTCAGCTCAAGCACAAAATATGATAAGAAGGAAATGGAGATTCTCAATTTTTTTCAATTTATATATTAAAAATTGAGATTGTTTAGATTTTTAAAATATAATATTATTTTTATTTTATAATCACAACACTTGGATTACACATAAACTCATTAAACTTGATTATCGTATAGCTTACTTTTCCCTTGATTTATCCATTTCATAGTATTTAGTCATTTTTCTCGTAATTAAATTAATTGGTACCTTTAATTGATTTCTTCGGTTACACCGTTTACTAGACATGATGGAGGCAAATGAACGGAATCAAACTTTGATAGAGCCAAATAAGTTTCCTTTACCTTTTTTTATCACTATTGCCACTTATGCTTTGTGCTGTTATGCATTTAAGTATATATTATACTAAATATTGCAATATTCTAATCTAGATGTTGTGATTTCTTTGTTTCTTTTCTTTTTTAATCTAGATAATGTAAGAATCAAGAGTTAATAGCTTCACAAGATATATTAATTCCCATGTTAATTTGAGGCATTTTTTGTTTTATGAGATATTTCTTCTTCTTTTTTTTTTTCTATCTTGATTATTGGGTTTTAGTCCAGCAACATAACATATTAAAATGTAGCTCTATCGTTTTATTATAAAAAACATTTAATTTACCAATGATCTTCCTGTTCATGCAAAACTATGTTCTCTGACAAAAATTCAATGATCTTTTTACTCTTATATGAAATGATTCTATTATGCACTAGCCTTTTCAAGTTTTAAGAATAGGGTATCATTAAATACCTTTATGTACATTTGCAGTGTGTTTCGTGTTTACGGGGAATCAAAGAGAGAGATGCTTTGGATGAATATTTTGATATAAGCCATTACGTAAAAATAGTAAGAGATCACCGATTTCATTTTCTTTTCTTGTCATTTTTGCTTTCTTGGATGCATTGAATAGGAAACTTCAGTGGATGGATTTTCTTTACAATATTAATTACTTTACACAAATATAGAAAGTGGCATTGCCATAGTCTTAAACAAAGCTTTTATAGGATAAATGTTAAAATTAATGAATTTAGGTAAAAAGAAAAAAATAATGGGAAAAGGAGTAACAAATTTACTATGTTGAAATAATGTATTTAGGTGTGGATAAATCTTTTCTTTGTTTTTGGTATTATCAAAACCTAATCTTTTGATCCATTGTTCTCTCAAATCAAATCCTATCTCAAAAATTCAACAAAGGTAGCAAATTTTGTTTTAGGTTTATGGTGTGTTTAGCCTGATTTTTCTAGGTTGTCATTTGATTTTAAAAATTTTGTATGGTTGTAAATGAGATATATTCAATCTATTGACTTTAGTAAAAATCAGATTCTGATAATAATAAGGAAGTGGTTGATAAACAACATAATACATGATGATTTTTTAGATTGGTCATAGGGCTTCAAAGGTTTATTCCTTTTTGTTTTCAAATATTAATTCTAAATTATCCTAATTTTTGTTTCAATTTTTTTTATTTTTATTTTTTGTGCTTTGCCAGGAAGCTGTGGGGAAAAATTTGTATACAAACAACATCGATAAATCTTCTTGCTGATGATTGGAAAATCGATGACTTTAGTTGACATTGAAGGGAAGAAGAGAGAAAGGGAATAAGTCATGGCTATTGATATTGTGATTCAATTGTTATATTAGGCTTTTCGATTAATTTGCCTTGTTATAGATTGTTACTCTTTTGCGCCGTATGTTTAAGGTGTTGCTTGGTTTCATACATAACTAAATTGGTATAGATATGTGGTTTAGCGAGTGTATCTTTGGTGAGATGTCTTTAACCTTGTGATCTAATTGTTCAATTCTGGTTATTGTCTTTTTAGTTTTATGTAGTATAAGTTATTTATGTTTGGAATTTTTGTTGCTAACATTGTGGTTCTACATTTAATATTACGTAACACCCTACCTTTGAGACGTCTGCTTAATAATTTTTCTTTAACCTTTAATACTTGAAGACAGTTTGTTATGCTATCCCTAAGTTAGGAATAAGGTGAAAACAATATCCAACTTGCTCTTTTACTTCATAAAACATTTGTTTCTGAACCACTTCTTATTTAACATAACTATCAACAATGGAAATTTTTATAAAAGTGAGTATACTCAGAGTATCATAGTCATAAACTTTTATGCAATATAGAAATCCTTTACAAGTACTCACTTTTGACTAAATAGCTATATCAAATCTTTTGTAAAGTAACATCAACTTCTTTCTTGAAGATTGCCTTCATGTACTCAAATTGTATCCTAAAACTAATGACTCCTCCCAAGAGCTCATCTCCATCTAATATTTTGAAGTCTCTCTTTCTGTTTCTATGATGCAATGCTTTATCTAACTCATCCTTAAGTTGAGGATAAGACAACTTATCCCTTCAATTATTATGAGTTGAGTAAAAATGGATAAACACACAACAACAAGTATAGCTAATACCATAAGCACATTAGTTGGTAGTAAGTCAAATTTTATCAACTTATCATTTTCCATCTAAGCAATCAATATAAATAATGTATGCCATGCTCATGCTCGTAACATACATAGTTACTAATATCCTAACCCAGTCCCAATATTCATCCAATTAGTCAACATATCAAAGCATGGCAATAAGGAGTTGCTTAAGAGTAAGACTCCTAAAGCCCAACTTAACTAAAATCATGTGAAGTGATTTAGAAATGTAGTTCTATATGTGCCAATGCTCATCTTTTATAAATCAATTTATTTACTTGATAAACTTAGCTTAGTGAAATCTTAATTTTATAAAAACTTGACCCTTAAGTCATTTTCATGCCATACTATGAGTGCATCTAGTCACATACTAAGCAGTATCCAGCCAAACTTAAGAAAGCCTATTCATTGCTTATTAGGCTAAACTTTACTTTGTTTCATTATTAGTTCTAAGACCTTGATGTCAGATTCACTTAAGTAAACACCTTAAGAGGTAAGGTCAGTTCTTAATTTCTTTTCTAAGTTAGCACAAGTCGCGGCAAATGTCATATAAGCACTTATCAACACAAACATAGCAACTAAGTCTAACATTAGAACATCGTTTAATTAGTAACAATCATAAATAAAGGCTTTACATAACTAAGTACCACATCATCTTGCAACTAAGCTTAAGGAAGCCGAAATATCACAAAGCATGTAATGTTAAGAGTAGACATAAGTTTACTTGAGGCATATAAATATCCACTTACCTAGCTTGCTGATCATTCTTAAACTTATTCATTAATACGGTACTCCTCTTCAACTATCTCACCTAATATAGGTAAATATTATCAAAGTTAGCCACAAATTGTGCATACATATATTTTAGCTTATTATTAACTTGTGGGTTTTAAGTTTGTTTTGTTAAGAATTTGAAGTATTTTACCTAACTTAGTCTCCAAGCCTAGCTTATACGAGAACCCCTAAGTATAGTCTCTGATTCTTTTCTTATTTTAGTCTTTGACTCGACCAAACACTATATTTACTTATAAAATTCCCACTTTTCAATCAAGTTAAGACCAGTAATGATCATATTACATATAACACTAACTAGGACTCCCTTCACTAAGGTATTAATTGTACAAATTACCTTATTATTCATATTTAACAATATATATAGGAATAATAGAAAAATACTTAATAAATAGTATTTATACTCTTTTACATCCATGAAAAATACATTTTTCTCAAAAAATCATATTTATTATATTCCAATCATGAAAAGTATTAAAATAATATAATATATAATATTTTCAAAAATATCAATTTTAAGGTTGATTTTGCTAAAAATTAGCTTAAATTAGGTAAATAACCAAATAGAATTCTAAGATCTGAATTGAATACCTCAAAAATCATAATTGAACTTTAGAAATCATTACAAATAAGATTCATTCAGAAATTTAATTTAAAAAATCATTATTCTTCAAGATGAAAAACATGGCAGATTGTATAAAATAAATTTAATAAATTTTGTCACAGGTGACAATATCATAACAATCCCGCCATACATACCATTGGTTGATAATAGCATAGGGTCCATAGCTACCATTACACCATTGATATATACAAGGCTTTATATCCTAGTTAGCAACATTTAGTAGAAGCGAACATGCCTACTAATAACCTTGAAGAACAATGCCTCCTTCACCTTAAAGTTCCTATTTAGATTCTTTAGCAAATTGGTTAATTAGCTTCTATTGATTGAACCTCACTTAGTGTTTCCATTTCGAGCTTTTGTAGAATTAACTTGAAAAAAAAAATAACTATAGGGGCATGAGCAAAATTACGTGCATAGTAAGTGGCAAGGGACTAGTGTTATACGTAAAAAAGCAAGGCAAGAAAATCCTTTTATAGTGCAATGCAACAATTAAAGGGCCATTTGCACAACGTCGACTTACATGTCATGAGATAGAGAAAATAACCCCACTCTAGCCTAGGTTTCGAGGAGTTTTATTATACTATACCCTACCACTTAATTGGTCCAAATTTCTCATCAATCCAAGGATGTGTAATGGACTCTTCATCCCCTCTATACTCAATTCCACACTATTCTACTTGATACTTTCAAACCTAAATGGTGATCTTCTCTTTTGTCACTTAGTTTTGTAGGATTAAAAAAAGGGAAACTCCTTATTTTCTTATTGTATGGGTAATGTTAATGAGAAGATGCAAAATGCGGTTATACTATACATGTATAATTTTTAAGGTCGAATATTACATTAATCAAGTTAACGAGGAGATCAATCAATAATTTAGTACCATATCAAAATAATATATATTCAAGCTAAGCATCACAAATCATCAAGTAGAATTCTTACATTTGCATTCATTACATGTGTACGTATAATTAATTTATAAGCATAAGTAATATAATGGTTTACAACCCCTTGTTAACACATCACAAACTGCCGTGAGATAGGCCACTTACCTGGTATGTAGTTGGCTAATACCCTCCTGAAAGATGTGTTGAAACCCTAGAAAAAGTTCATATTGGTTGTAGTTTAGTTATATTATGCTGAGGTATTAATAAATTAATAAACTTTTACTTGTGATTGTTTTATAAATCTTATTATTTCATTGTATACTTATAAAAGAATTAATAATAAATATTTACTAAAAGAAATCTTAACTTTTATATAAAAGTGTAATTGCTATATATAATTCATATATGTATACACATATACATGCACACACAAAGATTTCGAAATGTAGTTTTAGAACAATTAGTATAAAAGAATTAAAATAAGATATCATTATTATTACATAAATCTTGTAAATGGTAACATAAGGATATAGGAAAATTTAAAATATATGATAATTAATAATGGCTATTATTCAGAAGTATTTATATATTATATATTTAATCGTATATTCAATATTGTAAGCCAAAATTAGGCCAAAATGCCAAGAAAATTAGGAAATAATTTAATATTTATCAAGGATGGAGTAAAAATGTCATATTAGATATAAGAAAGCATAGGAAAAAGTTTGGGGATTTTAGGAAATTAATAGATAGGATTTTGTGATTTTTGTTTAAAATAGATTTTTTTTAATAAAATGGGTAGAAATTTGGAAAAATTATAAAAAATAATAAACATATAAAATTAATTCTCAGAAAATTATTATAAGAAGATAGGGTTATTGAGTACCTATAGGTAAAAGGATTCCTTGAAAAACAATGGAATGAAAGCTTCAAAATTATTAGACCAACAATAAAAAAAAAAATAGCCAAAACCATGATCAAGTGGTGGCCACCGCCACTCTAATCTTATCTAACCTCTTAGGAGAAATATGGAGAAGCTCTATAAATTTTTTTCTAGAGGCTTAGTTTAAGTGGTGTGAATTTTTTAAGTGAGAAGAGGTGTATTTATAATGTTTAAGAATTAATATTAAATTGTACACATGTCCAAAAATCATGTAAAATTAAACACATATTTCTTATAATATTACACGTCTCCCATTAAAATTTGACAATTTTTGTGTAAGTGTATAAATTTTGGTGAATTTTTAAAGAGATTATTTAATATTTTAATAATTTTATAATAAGTATAAATTCATGGAAAATTTGACATGTGTCCCTAACCCTAATATATGTGTTCGGCTAAATTTTAAATGATTTTTTCCACTTGTACGATTTTTTTGTAAATTCTTATAGAAGTTATCAACATATTTTATTCATTTTATGATATTTCTAATTTTTATAAATTTTGTTTACTTTCGTTATAAGTTGTTGGATACTATATCATTAATTTTTTACACTTGTAAAGTTTAGTTGATATTTCTTGAGTATTTTCGATGTTTTATAGGGTACTTTTATCATATTTTAGCATTCTATCTAATTATTTTATTATTTAATTTACTTTTCCAAATAGATTCATTACTTTTATTTGAGATTTGTCATGATGATGTCTTATATGTTAGAGGCATGTGTCGTTGTCATGCTTTTTACCTTTATTTATTATTTGTTTACTTTACTTTGTTTTAATTTACCTATTTACTATTTTATTTTTACAATCTATTTTTACTTATAGGGGCAAAATAGTCTTTTTCTTGTTTTTTTATCATCTTTAATCCTTGGTAGATGATTTATAATTAATGTCTTGACTTTTTATCTTATAATAACTAATCATTTTTATTACTTATTGATAATTTTGTACCTTCTATAGCTTACTATATGTAAGCCCTAAAGCTAAGCCAAGCCAAATAACTATAGGTTTGAGCTTAGAACCCAAGGTTTAGGGTGATCGGTTAAAAGATCCGATTAAACCCAAATTATAAACTATTGAGAGAAATATTAGTAAAAATGACCTTATAAACTTAAATTTAAGAAAATAAGTAGTAAAATATGAGACTATAAAATATTTAAATTTTAAGCATAATAATTGCTAATTACCGAAAATGCGAAAATTGTAATCTAATAACTAATAAATTACTAGAGATAGATTATATGTATACTAAAAATTTCAGAATGACCAAAATAATAATTAAGAATGTTCACATGTACCCCATATGTATTTACGTGTAGATAAAAATAAGCGAAATTACCTAAATTGGCCAAAAACTAAGTAAATAATTAAATAAAATTATAAATTAATTATGAAAAAATCAGAAAAAATCAGAAGAGGATAAGATGAATCAAGATCAGGTCGTGGCACATCAGGATGTGCAAAAGAAAAATCAACCAATAAAAATTAGACAACATAAAAGCCAAAAATCAAGGAAAATGGGCAAAGTCTTATCAAATTAATGCATATTAATTACAACAAACGTCTATAAATAGGGGAAAAATTTCCAAAAGTCATTTGGACAGTTTAGCATTTGGGAAAAATAGGAACACTGAAAAAATTGAGAGAAAATCCAGAAAAAAAAAAAAGAAAACTGTGCAGATTGGGTAAGTGAGCCAAACCCACCTCTCACCACCACTTGGGATCGAACCACCACCACCACCTTATACTAGACCTACCGTCTGGGCCGGCCGATAACCTTGGACTGGGTTTGGACGGTCAGAAAGCTTCAAACCGATTAGTCCTTTATTTACCCCGATTTTGAATAATTTTGTAAAATTAGTTATTTTGCCCAGAAAATTATGAAACTTGTTATTCTGAGGTTTTATTGTACGTAGATTTAGGGAAAAATAATAATTTAGTTTAATTACGTCTGAAAATATAGGATCCTTAACAAATTGTTCAAACCGAGCATGATTAAGACGGAAAATAAATAGGTTTAGGAGTGTAGTTTGGAGCTCATTTTTTTTTGGTAAGATGCTCATATGATGTAGAATAGTGCTATGAAGCCATTTTTTTTAAAATTAATTTTTGAAATTTTTAAGTTAATTTTTAGCCTTAAAATGATGGAAAAATTGGATGATTTGGGGTTAATTAGGTGATTAAGATGTTAATTACTGATTTAGATATTAATTAGATGTTTAGGGATGTTAATCTCTGCAGTGAAACCCTAATCCTAACCTTTGGAGTATTAAGTATGGTTAATTTAGGAAATTAGGTAATTAATATAAGAAATTAGTAATATGTGAAATTGTAAATTAATAAATCTAAAAAAATAGGGTTATTTAGATAATATTATAATAGAAATCAAAAAAATAATAAATCTGAAATAACATTTAATTTTAAGTAAATGTCTCAAAATGTAAGATTTTCATACATCGGGAATAAATCCGATATTGTAATTAGGGGTAGCATGTACCGAATAGTTTAGAATACTAAATTACGACCTAATAGGATATTTGGACACTCGAGCTTAATGTTATTAATTTCACATTAGGATTCGAGCATATTTAAGGCTTCAGAATCAAAATTGAAAATTTCATTTAGGATTCAAACCTCGAAATAGAGTACAACGAATCATTAAGACGTATTGTGTATACATGGAAAAAATTGAGTTAAAATATAACTTAGAATATGAAACCATAAATTATAAGTACTAAAGAGACCTATTTGTATTATAGGACACCTAGAGACAAATCAGCTTGAGACTAAGGGATCGTGCGATCGAGTAATTTCAAGTAAGTTGGGTTATTGCTTATTGTAATAGAGTACTAGTTTTGTAGTACTCGGAGACTTAGGCTTGTATATGATTGTGATTGTAAGTAGTTTACACATGTGTTTGATGTATTTGAATTTGTGCTGAAATTTGTATTATAAGTGATTTTGTGACTGATTGAATTGGTATGAAATTGTGTGAACATCCTAAACGGAATTTAATCTTAGTTGACCCTAATAACCAAAAATGTCATGTATTGCAACCCGTTAGGGGATCATAGGATTCTCCAACCAAATACCGACCCCTTCGAAAGGGATAGCGTAGGATTGCAAAATGGTCCCTTCTTCATCCTTAGTCGAATTAAGTGACAGGAGAGGAGGTCGTAGCAAGGGTGAAGTCAATGGTTCGAAGGTAGTCGTGAGAGGAGCGAGGTCTCCATTACATAAGCTTGGGTTTGGTTGTGAGCTGCTCCATAACATGGAACTCCTCAACCCGGATTAGAGCGGGTGAAATTTCTCTAATTTCACAACGGACCAGACTACGTTATGCAATGACACTTGATTGTTGTATTGCATGAAAATAATTGTTTGATAACCCTGTTTGTGCTTATATGCATTCATGAGTCTTCAATTCAACTTACTGAGCTGTAGTTGCTCATACCCTTATAGATCCTTTTGCAGGTTCTGATTTCTGAACATTTCAAGTACTATGCCGCCCTACAATTACCCAGAGATTAGTCCTTTTGAAGCCAGGGGTGTGAGGATCAAGTTACTTAGTATAATGTGTAACTAGACTAACCTTGTAGTTAAAGATTAAAGACTGATAGTTATTATGTAAATTAGTAAACTGTGGTGATTATGTAAAACTTCCTAAGAAGCTCTGTGGACTTACTTATAATTATATATGTTTATTAGAAATTTGTAATATTTATCATAATTGTAGTATAACTGTTATTCAGACTGTTTACTTCAAAGCGAAGAGTCGTCGACGCCTTGTGTAAATCATGTCTATGGTAGGCACTGTGAGGCCAGTTACTATCATAGAATGGTTTACACGGCGGGATTGTTGCGACTCTGCGACTTCGGGGTGTAACACTATATATATGAGAGACCGTAACATTACCACCCTCGTTTAAAAATTATTACTTATGTTAGCCTACTCTAGACTACTCATTTTAGGTAGCTTTCACTTTGGTGGCTCACACTTTGCTTCACTAGGTAACCCTTTCCTAACTAGGTCTCTCCCAAGTTACTCCTTTTCCAGGTTGCCCCTTTCATGCATTGGCCTCTCAATAAGGGCACCAAATGTTATAACCTAAATCTAAGGGAAAAACCCTATGTTTTCATTTTTTACTAATCTAATTTATGCTGTTAGTTTTAGTCTTTCTACTATTGTCAACTTTGGCGACTCTAATTCTAATGATGGATTAGGGTCCTTAGTTAATTCTTATATTCTAAGGTTATTTAGAGTAATGGGGTTAGCAATTGAATTTGCCTTAAGTCCTCAAGAACCTAAGATTTGGGGTTTATATTCTTATTTTGGCTTAAGTAAATTAGTAGGTCTTACAAATTCTACACGCATAGTTTATCAAAAATTCTTTTTATGTAAATATATATGAGCAATGTACTCATCAAAAATTAGCTCAAAATAATATCATTTACTATTTTTAAAAATTATTGCAAAATTTGTTAGAACAGTACAATTTCTTAAGAAGCCTGTATAAGAACTTTTAATTTCAAAATTCTGAGTTCATATTGTGATTCTACATGCGAAAATACCTAAGAATACCAAGTTTCATAATTTCTGAACATCGTTTGATACTTTTAATAAAATCAACTATTTTAAAAACTAAAAATAACATCACTTCATCACCAAAGCTCTGGTCATCGTTGGCCGGAGAGGTGAGGTCGGTCGGACTACTCTTGATGTCAATCTTCAACTACAAAAATGCTACCATGTTAGGTCATCATTTGCTATAAGAACCCCATTTTCCCATATTTTCCTTCTATTTTTGCTCTTTTTTGTAAAAATACTAAACTATGAGTTTTGAGAGGATTTTATGGAGTTTGTTCTTCTAAAATAGCTAAAGATTAATCTTGAAATTCATTTTATGGGAATCTAGGTGGTGGAATAGTGAAATCAAATTTCCAAATGTTATTAGTTAGAATATTAGGTGTATTCTTTAGTAAATTAAATAATTTTTTATGCTGACAACTCATCTAACATATTTGTTCATGTGTCCAGATATATGCCATGCTATTTCCATATTATTCCAAGTGGGTTTGTTTTTATTTTATTATTATTTTATAATTGTTTTTAATTAATTACAAGTTTTAGCAATTATTTAATATATTATATTAATATATTTACATATCAAGTACATATAACGCGTATGGTATAATCATATAATTACATTATATGCTATTTGACTCCCAATATTATTTAGATAAGTTAAATAATCTATTTCTATGGTCTCGTAGTCTTTTGAAACTCAAATTTTGAGTTTCTGGTAATTATCGAACGATTTTAGTAAAAGTACATTTTATTGAAATTAAATAGTTTATAAACTTTATTTTGAGAAATTAACCTTATTGGAGCTCTTCTTCTAACTTTTGTGACTTCATATTAAAATTTAATTTAATTTAGATAAAATTTTTTGAAAACCCTATATCATACCGACCATCGTAACTTGTATTGATATCAAGCAGTTAAAGTCTTGTTACACAACTGGGCTCATTTTTCAAACTTTCCTTAATAAGTTTATTTCATTATTTTCCTTAACTATACTTTCTAGGTCTCACATATAGTAAAAGCAAATTGTCTTAAGTTCATGGCAATAGGTTGAAGATTAGGATTTCACATATTGGGAATCAATTATCATCTATAGTTGTAGTGAATCCATTTCTATTACTCTAGCTTCATTTTCACTCTTTTTATTTCATCCCACTAATCCATCATTCCTATAGAAGGTCCCTTTCATTTGATTATAATGCTTCTTTATCTCTTTTATTAACTCATAATCAATCTTTCTTGGAAAAAAGCATTGGCTGAACTGGAGAAATTTCTTTCTTTTTGGATATTAGTAATTACCCAAAACAAAAACACTATCATCAATTATCATGCTTCTTTGTTTTTTTTTTTTAATTGATGCAAGTTTTGTATATACTAACGATGGACGAAACTAATGGTAGCTAGTTTTTTGTTGATTAAAGTAGGGGATTGATGCAACAGCAATGACAACGTAAGGCATACTCCCTTGTATTATGTTGTAGCTTGGGTTCAATTGTTGCTATTGATATTTTCTTACAAAATGGAGTTCCACTTAAGGCAGTAGATCTGAACAAATACTAGGTAATTTTTTTCCCTCATGTTTAACCTTTTAAAGACAGTGGAGTACTTAGATGCTTTAATGGTCTATGAAGTGTTTGTTCGTCCCATAAATTATTTTACGTATCATGCCATAAACTTGAAGAGTTATAACGGCTTTACCATATAAACTAACATAGGCTAGAAGTTATCCTTTTTAGCTGCTAACATAAGTATAGTCCATATAAGGCAAACGATGACTTAATTAGCTTTGAAGTAGTCAAATGAGCACAAGTAATATATAAGACCTGTGGGATAACACCTTATAAAATATATTTTCTCATGTCTACAGATAATTTAGTTCCTCTACATAGCTTTATATATATTAGAAGTTCCAAAGTTTTCAAAAGGAACCATACATCTCTATAAGAGGACTACATTACATATTATAGATATATCGGTGAGCTAGTAAAGACTATAAAGCTTCATAGGAAGACCTTATAGTCTTCCCACAAAAGAAAAACAAAAGTAACATGAACATTGATCCATTCCTTAAACTTTAACTCCTCACTTCCTGCTTCATCGAAACTAACTTGTAGATTATAGTAACGAGACATCTTCAACTACTACTCTATATTTGTAAAATAATCTATTGGGATGTGAGCTCACTAGCTCAATAAGAAGGGACGAAGTCATAAGAGTATATTAACAAATATAGTTGCTTAATCGTTATTTAAATGTAAGTGTGATAAGAAAATGATAGAGCATCACATAATGTTTGACTAGTCCATTGTGAAGTCAAAGAAATTTCATCCACTCTAACTTGGATTTTGAGGAGTTTCAACATAACACTATTAGACTAAATCTAAACTCATGCAATGAAGAACACTCTTCTCCTTAGATAATAGTTGAACTACGATTTTCAACCTTGTCGTGACCCGTTCTCTTATCATTTAGTTCGACTAAGGATGGGAAAATGACCATTTTTACTATCATCATCAAAGTGTCAATATTTAATTTGATAACCTAATTGTTACTCATATTGGGTTATCATGAATGTTTGTTTAGATCTTTAGTAAACTTAAGATTAATCTATTTTATAAGGTGAACAACTAAGTTCATATATGCTAGACATGATATATTCAAATAGAAAACAATACTTGGAGTTCAACTCCTAATCAACAATCAACATCACAAGCACACACATGGCATATGCACAAATAATCTAACTATAATCACAAACAAGCACTCTTACTTTTCTAAGCATCCTGATATGATACTTTAATATGCTATGAAGCATAGATCCTAACTTACGTGGTCATAATGTCACATGGTCCTATACATAGCATTTGTGGTCTTCATTAATAATTCCTGGAAAGTAATACACAACTTTAGTTCTAAATCTATATATGAAGCAAAAACTTATTTTCAATAGTAAGTATGATTGCATTTTGATATAAGTAGGTTCTTTAGTTATTTATTTAAGTTTAGTTAACTTGATATAGATTTTGACTAAGTTTATGTCTAAGGTTTTAACTTAGTTTCTAAGCAAGTTTTGACTCATTACCTTAAATTAGGTTTTTACTTAAGAAGTTTTTAACTTACATTTTGACTTCAAAATAATTATAAAGTTTCAATATAAGTGACCTTCTGATCCAAAGCCCACTTTTAGCATACTTAAGTTATTCGCTACTAAAATGCATTCTAACTGACTTTCTGATATAGTTTTTGACCTAACGACTATTACTACATCATACAATTTAACTCAAACACAAACTTACGTTGGATTTATTGAATTCCATACACTATAATATCAATAAATATCAACCACAAACCTCAATCATACACACCAATTTCCATTATACTAACTACTCACTTGCACCAATATAGTAACTTAGTGATTTGACTTTAAACTCACAAAATACCAACTTTTTACTTAAAACCCATCATTCTTAACTCATGATAATCCACTTCAAGCTACTTTAAGGTAATAATCATAAATTATATTGTACTTTTATAAAGAATACTAAAGCTTTTTTTAGAAAACACTCGTCTAGTGCATTGTTTCGACGAAATCACATTTTTCCCTAAATTCCGACAACATGATTTTTACAATTCAACTACATAATATCAAAGTTCAACATCTTAAGAGTATAATAAAAAAAATTGTAGGTCGAAATTATATCGGCTAGTGTTTTGATTATCTACTTAAAATTCGGTGTGTAGGTGAGGATTATTTGTATATGGTATATGTTTGATCACTCCCATGATGGATACTGGTGAAGAAATAACAGAAAATTTCATCTAGTTGGCTTCTCTTACTCTTTAAAAGCATAATTTGGAAAAATGTCATTCTTCAAATTTATAATTACATAACACTTATCTAAAATTTCTACTCAAACTTTCTTACTTTTAAGATATTTGAAATGTGGCGAATTTGGTGTGTAATTCAGACTATAAATTTATTTTGTTTTTTTTTTTAATGATATGGAACTAGAATTTATGACTATTATCTAGGCCACCCACTAGGCTATAGGTAAGGTGTAGTATTTCATTATGCTCGAGGCCAAGGATATCAGGGAGGACCACCCAAAGATGTACCAATCATTATGCAATTAAGCTAATTGGAGATCCATGCATTTTAAACATGGTTTTCAAGCTTTAACCACTTCATCCAGCTTCTTCTACTCCCTACAGACCTTGCACCCGATCGAACCGGCAATTTATGGGCCGGCGACAAGGTGAATTAGACCTTGCCCTTAAGGCTATGGGCCTAAGCCAGTTTAGCTTAATTGTTAGTTTAAAGGTAGGTTTAGTGGCTCATAAATCAATTCTTTTTTTTTTTTGTATTTTCATAAATTAATATAAATATTTTTCTACCTTCTCTTGTAATTTATTTATTTTTCACATTATTGTAACACTAATACTTTATGTGTACATTACATGTAGTGACGACACGTGAATGATTTGCTGTTATTTTTTGTTTAGATTTTATTCTATTCCGAAATAATTGATTTAGATTTCTTAAACGTTATGTTACTTTAATATTAATGTTAAGCAAAGCGAGATAAGTTGCAAAAGAGGAAGATTTGTTATTTGTTTCTCAAAATATATTATCAATACAAAAATAAATAAATAAATAAATACATTATAACATAACTATTAACTATAATTTGTAATAGTATATTACAAAATATTATTTCCTATGTGAAAATTTCTTTAAACTCTATAACGTGTTAGTGAATTATTTATATTGTGTAGGAACTAGGATAGAGACTAGATTAGTAGAGTGGGGAAATGATTAACATATTGAAACGGAAAAGGAGAAGAGTAAAGGAAAGAGAATAATTGGGAGAAAAAAAAGTGTAGGGATTAAAGTGTGATATTATAACTTATGAAGGAAATGGACAAACTCAATTATAAATGGTGAGATTTTTTTTTTTTTGAACAAAACAAAATTTAGATAGGTCGAACCATTAGAAGGTTGGTAGGTTCACCAAACTAAACTGCCTAGACCCTTAAGGTCCGATGGTTCATATACCAGATTCATAATTTAGAATTGGCTCTTGCACAAGTCTACTTATGAGGATGGAGACAAGTTGAAAAGCTTAAGTAGATTAGGTTTAGAGAATGAGAAGACTATGGGTCAAGAACTGGATTCAAGCATAGGCTGCAATTTGAAATAGAATAAATAGTTGGGAATATCTTTTTCCCATTTGCTCTAGATTTCTAGCATTTTCTCCTTTTTCTTTCACATGATGACAATCGGACAGAATTGTGCAAATGGATTAGGGAAGAATTACATTTTTGTATAGTCAGTGACATTAGAAACGTTTTTAGTTCACTTTCATGGTACACTCGAAAATTTTCTACATTGCCTTAATGGGAAGCTCGCAAACATACTTTTCGAATGTTGTTTTACATTTTATGAATATGAAATGTGTTACTAATTAGTATGATTTCTAAGTTGTTTTCTTGCGGCTAAGTTAGTTATCTTGAATAAAGAAAAAGAAACATAATATGGTACATTAATTAAAGAAGTATCTTCACTTTAATCTTACATGGATTAGGATGTATAATATGCCACTTCATATTGCAACTAGTGAATGTGTTGTATTTTGAAGAATTTAACGCTTTGTGATTTGTAGTAACGTGAATTGTGCCACATCGTTTTATGTTTAATCATTTTCTTATTCAATTATTTGTTTATTGGAACCATTCTCGGAAGTTACCTATGATTAATTATAAACAGTGCTAACTCATAGGAACTGAATATTAAAATTAAGTTTTTCACTTAAGAATATAAATGGCTTATGATGTTAGAATTTAGTTTACAACACCATGGAGTCTTTTTATCAAAATGAGTCTCTTATATTACAATATTCAATTTATTTTCTATCGATGAAAATTTCAAAATTTTTAACCACAATAGAAAAATTGTTGTAAATATTATCAGTAACATAAATTTGGAAAAAAACTCTTACAATTAAGGAATAACAATTTATCTATCTTCAAAATTTAATAAATTTATGAAATTAGCACATATTATCATGTATATATTGCACAATTTAAAAAAAATATAAAATGTACATTATGATACTATCGATTGAGGATCAAGATTTTAGAGAAAAAGAACATTTTAGTTCATGAAAATTGCAACTTTTCTGGGATTTTCCAAATGAACTCCTTTATCTTGTTAATGTTATTTATGTATAATCTTTCTTTTCTTTTTTTCTTTTTTCAAAATCATAGGCAAACAGTATATTCTAGCAATTTTCTTCAATTGTTTATGAATGATGTATATATTTTTTACGGCGAAAGCTAATTGTATAGTTGTAGGACTAATTGTACTATCTGTATATAGTAGCTTTGTGTTGTTAATATAATTTAATTTCTATAAATATTAATTTTCTTTTCTATGTTCTAACGTTAGTTATAGGCCAATTTCACCATTAAGGATATATGTAAGATAAGCTTACTCGTGAACAACTCGAGTTTGACTTGATATTTATTCAAATTCGAGTTGACCATCATTGAGTTGAGTGGATCTCAATCTTGATCTCGAGCTACTCAGGTGGTTTTTTGAGTTGACCCTAATTGAACTAGAGTTAAGTTTAAATATTAATTGAATTGGAACTTAGTTTAAATATTATTATTATTTTAATTAAATTTATAACACCTTTAAAGATTATTGAGTCTAAAGAAACTTAACCAAGTCAAACTCGAGCTTATCGAGTTTTATTTTAAGTTGAGCTCGAGTTTTATAAATTAAAACTTGATCCAGTTTGACTTTTAAGTTTTTGCATTCAAGTTGAGTTTAAGCTTAACACTTTATCATCTTAACTCGACTCGTTTACTGCCCTAGTCACCACATATATCTTAGCTTTGCACTTTTTTTTTTTTTATTTATACACTTGAACTTTAAACTTATTGAATTATATACTTGATTAATGCTTTGCTTGTCTTGGTATGCACCTTTGTTATCTAACTCTAACGGTTGAGTCAGCCAAAACAACTAAGGAATTTATGACACGTATTTTTTTCTTAATTAGGATTTAGTTTTTCCACATTAGCACATGTAAGAAAGTTGTTCCATGTTAACGGTGTTCAAAGACAAAATATTTTTTTATTAATTTATTGATTTATCATACATTGTAGGCTAATGTCTAAGGATGAGTTTACTTCATTAAACTAGTGAACCAATATTACAATATATAGAGGAAATAAAAATGAGACCTAAGTAAGGTGGGATATGATTATCAAGGGCTTTAAAGAACTTGTGTAGTTTATGATGTGCATTTGGCTCAACTTAACTCAATTTTTCCTTATTTGATTCAACCACCTGTTAAAAAAAAAAAAGCATCCAATCCTTAATTTAAGTCCAATTGATAGTTAATTTTGGAGCTTTGAAAACTTAATTACAAGCTTTGTTGGTAGCATTGTCATCTAATTTCAATCTGATCTTGTGACAATTGCTCTAGCCTTGCTTCTAATGAGTCCTTATTGCTCTATTTCCTCTTCCAAGTTTCAATTTGATCTCGTGATCAGGGATTAAAATACTGATAAGTTAATTATATATAAACATATATATATATATATTATGTGTTAGTTCAATTACGACATCAATTTGTTTAATTCATGTTCATCCAGGGAAGATGATTGTTTATTTTCATTTGTTATATGTCGAAAAAGGAGATACCACTTTGCTGTTAATCAAGCCCAATTGATAGCTCAACATGTATTGCATATTGATAATTTTTATAATAATTGTTATTGATTCTCTAATGAATTGTGTTTAACTTTTATTTCATAACTAATTTTGTGTCAGAAAATTTTCCTTTTAGTTCCTAATTGTTGGATTGAGAAGTTAGAGGAGTGGCTGCCACATACATGTTATCATTCTAGTTTGAATACATATATGAATATTGCATTATTATTAATTGGTAAAAGAATCTAACAATTAAATATATTTGAATATTTGTTGGAAAAAAAATATAAATATATATATATATATATATATGAATGTTTCCCTAATTGTATTATTATAATAGATCTTTACTTTTATATATCTAATATATTTTCATCTTCTTTTAGCTAGATAGGTTAACTTTGCTTTGATTTTAAAAGTATATAAATTAGTTTTTAGAAAGATTTTTGGTATGATTAGAAAGAACTTTTGGGATGTATTAAGAATTGGATGTTTCTTTTCAACTTAGAGGTTGAATGGGATAAGAAAAAATCAAGTTAAGTTGAGCCACATGTGCATCCTAAACTACATAAGTTCTTGAAAGCTCTGGAAAAGGATGTCCTACATTGGTTAGGTTTCAATTTTATTTCCCCTATATGTTGTAATATGGTTCATTAGTTTGGTGGAGTAAACTCTTCCTTGGATTTTAATGTGCAATGTATGACAAACCCATAAATTAATAGGAAATATTTTTAGTCTTCGAACTGCAGATGTGGATCAACTTTCCTACATGGAGCTGAAGTGAAAAAACTAAATCCTAATTAGGAAATAAAAAAAAAAAAAAACACATGTAGTAAATTCATTAGTTGTTTAGATTAACTCAAGTAATGGTGTTAGAGATAGATAATAGAGTTTAAAGTTAGGGTATATGATTAGAGAAAAAGTGTAAATCAAGTGTATAATTTAATAAGTTTAAAATTAAGATATATAATTAAAAAAAAAAAGGTGTAAAATTACGATATACGTGGTGACATTGCCCCCTTAGCTATCTGTTGCTTGGCATCGATAATTTATTTATATGAAGTTTTTTTTAATTTTCATACACATCACAGTAGCTCCACACTATTTAATGAACGAAACCACTGTTGGGGGTTTCATCTTCTTCAACCTAATCCGGATAGGACATTGGGCGAATTTTATACAGAGCCAATAAAACCAAAAACCCTCTCTCTTTCCTTCAAACTTCCAATGGCGTCTTCACTCTCAACAGCACACCAAAGTCTCTCTCCACTCATACCTTCAACAACGAAGACCAACTCTAGACTCTCATCTTCCTTCTTATCATCCCCAACAACTGCTACTACCTTATCTTCAAACCCAAATGTCTCTCTCTATTTCCTCAATACAAAGAACCATTTAACACTTCACTCTCCTTCTAGAAAGTCCTTGTCCATCACCGCCATGGCTCCTCCAAAACCCGGTGGGAAAACGAAGAAAGGTACTTCATCCATATTCAATTACATTTGATTATGCCATTGCTTGTTTTGTATCTCTTTATTGTTTGTTTCAATCGAATTTCGTTTTATTGACTGGAATACGTTTGAGATTTGAATGAAACGTTCACGATAGTGAGGGCCAATATATGAGGCTCCATTTTCGGAGTTTTGAATAGATTGTGAAGACTCTGGAAGGAGTTCTTGATATGAGTAAAATTAGGATCAGCTTCTTATACAATCCCTTCTAAACCCCATATGAACCCTTAAGATGTTTCAGTGGTATACTTGTAAATAAAACAAAGTTTCATAAAGCAAAAAACGTAACAGAATCGAAGTATATTTCCATATGGAGTAACTGGCTGTTCGGATGCCCTTGAATGGCCATTCAGATGGCTGGTTGGGTCCAGAAGCCCTAGCCTGCCAGTTTGAGGCCAGTAGCTAACTTAATTGACGAACATTGTTATCCTTGTGGAAGCACGCGAGCATCTGTGTGGCGCCTCTTTTATGCCCTGGCGTCCAAATGGGGCCTCCTTGCCATTCGGATGGCCTCCCTTGGTCAGTGCAGCTTAGTTTCTTGTAACTCTTAACAGCTTTGGTAATTGCAATCTGGACTTGGTTCAACCATTGGCCTTTTGTTTGGTCATTTGCACTCATGATCATATCAGCGTCTCACCCGCACTTTTCTTGTATTTTCAAAGAAGTTTCTCGCCATAACAAAGACCAAATTGCTAAAAATGAAATAGTATAGGGTATTGTCTCTGTGAAATCAAATGCATCCTTAAAGTAATAATGTCTTGGTTTCTGTGTTGACTGTCCAACGTGGAGCAGAAAACTGAGGTATGGTCCTTGGAACAACTTGAACTATTGAAGGATAAATCATGAAACTAGAGTGTTAATATATCAGAGAGTATCCTTCCTGATGTAGCTTCCAATGCTTAAGTTAGTGACCTTAATGAAAAGATGAGAAAATCAGATGTGGAAAGCCTTTGTGTAAACTGATACAAATTTAAGACTCCGCATACTTTTTATGGGATCATCAAGCTTGGACTACCTTGTGATCATAAGCTTCTCAGAATGTGTGTATAATCATGTGAGTGATCTCGGTTTTTTTCAGCGTGTGACCACAGTCTTTGGCATGTGTACTCAAGGTCTGCAGTGGAGGATCCAAATTTGTTCATCACCGATGTCTTATGGAGGATACATAATTATCAATAGAATTTAATGATTGCAAATGACTTCAAAGCTTTGGTTGCCTTTTGCTTTTCTTCTAAGTTCAAACCTGAAGTTTTTCAATTGGATTCTTGTACTGCTTAAACAATATGGCTTGTCTCATTCATGTGCTTGGTGATGTCATATTGCAGTGGTTGGATTGATTAAACTTGCCCTAGAGGCAGGGAAAGCCACTCCTGCACCACCTGTGGGCCCTGCATTGGGTTCAAAGGGTGTCAACATTATGGCCTTCTGTAAAGATTATAATGCCAAGACTGCTGATAAGGCTGGATATGTTATTCCTGTTGAGATTACAGTTTACGATGTGAGTTCCTTCAATTTGTGAAGACTTTGATCAATATAAATTATGAATGTTATTCAACTGTAGTGCTATCTTCTTTTGTAGGATAAGAGTTTTACCTTTATTTTGAAGACTCCACCAGCTTCTGTTTTGCTCCTGAAGGCTGCAGGTAATATCCATATAAAGTGTTTGATGGTTTAGTGTAGTCTGCTATGATGCTTTTTGCTTTCTTGTGTCTGTCAGTAATTTTTTGAATTCTGGCTTTCTTTTTCTTTGGGGGCAATTATGCTTTGGCATTCCCACAGCATACTTATTGGTAAAATAAACTTTGTGGTGAATAGACTTTGTTGTACAATATTGATTCTAATTCAAATATTACCTGAAATTAAGTGCTTCAGAAGTACAGTATGTACTTGATTGCCTATTGTGAAAATGATAAGGAGTGTGATGATTGAACATCAATTGATAATATGTATTTCAGCGTGGAACCAAATAATATTATTTGAAAACTGCTCTTAGGCAGCAAAGTTCATTGAATTTTGGAGACAGTGAAGCTGGTGGATTTAGCATATACAAAGTTTCATCATGGAGACTTGTATGTTAATCCTGAAATAGTAGAGGTACTCCAGCTGCGTAAATTATCTGGCTGTTTGGGCATAATCCAGCTGCTGAAATTTTTGGCATTTTGGGTCAACTTAAAAGAAGTAATCACAAAAGATGAAAGAACAAAACTGTTGGTGTATGTCGATCCAGCTTTGCTCAAAGGCAGCTTCTACCTCTTTGTGCTTTCCTTACCCTATTTGTCCTGGTGGGCATATCGTATTTCAGCTAAATCTTGCTCCGGATGCCTAATTAACGTTTTACCAGAGATGATAATAGTACTTTACTGACTATTGCTTGTATACTGCCAAATTTTGCATCTCATGTATGGTAAAAGGGATGAGACTCTTTGTAGAGAGTAGTTTTGTAAACATGGAACGTATGTTAGAAGATAATGTAGTTTGTCCTAGGCTTCTGACCTTCTCAAAAGGAGCTGAAGTTGCATGAGAAACTGGCAACAGCCCATGACTACATGAAAGTTTTTGAGGTTTCAGCATGACTAAGGTCTTTTACACTCATCTGGATGGTGCATCAAATGCTAGCTTAGCCAAGCCTGGCCAACTCAATATACCATTATGGATTCTGTTTGTTTTTGCTTCTTATATGGAATCTATACTGGTATAAAAATTTTCTTGCTCATAAGACGAGATGAGGTGGACCATATGTACGAGGAGATAACATTATCTAGCTTTTCTAGGATATACATATTGAAGTGTTTTCCTGGAAGCCTCTTTGAAAAGTTGTCTTTTCTGGAAACTCCACAATTGTGTGAGTTGTGTGCGTTGATAGAGAATGAATGTTATTAGTTTGTCAAAGTTTGCCGCCTATTATTCCTGTGATTTTAAAGAAGTGTTCTTGATAGTACTACGGTGATACTTCCATACATAGTACCCACAATCTTCCAATTGTGATATAATCTATATGCTCGCCATTATTTATTAATATTAGGAAAAGGAAGAATTTTAAACCTAGTGATTTTTTAAATTTTTTTGCAGGGGTGGAGAAAGGCTCAAAAGACCCGAAAATGCAGAAAGTGGGAAAGATTACTATCGACCAATTACGCTCTATTGCTCAAGAGAAGCTACCAGATTTGAACTGTACAAACATTGAATCTGCAATGAGAATTATAGCTGGGACTGCTGCTAACATGGGAATTGACGTTGACCCACCTGTTCTAGAGCGCAAAAAGAAAGCAGTTGTGTAGTCTCAGTAATTTCATTGTTTTAACAATTCTTATTTGATGTATTTAGAATGGCCCATGTAAGGTTATGTTGAGTAATTTCAGCCGTCGATTTTGTTAGAAGGTTTATGTTGCAGTATCCAATCTTTAATGGAGTAACTACATGATAAGACGGGGAGGCTAAAGGTGAATGGGAAACCGTAGCACCGTGCTTGATGATCATGAGCGAGTCTAGGATCACCTGCTTGGGAGGGAGCAACCGTGCCTTGTATCCTTCCCTGCTACATACAAACACCCCATATTGGTCGTGCCTAACGCCTATCATAGGAGTATGCGGTCCATCAATTGCCCGTTCAAATCGATGAGCGCTGGAACATGGGGGAGTATAGCAATCCTAAGTGTGGAGAGTCAATGAAGCAAAGTGAAACCAAGTGATTTGATTGTTAGCTGCAAGAGTGAATCTGAGTTAAGAAGTGATAATTTTGATTTTAAACATATTTTATATAGTGATTTTATAGCATTTTTCTTATATTTTTTGTTTTCTTTAAAGAAAATGATACTTAATTGAGTAAAATATTGATTTCAGGGTTTAAATGCGTTCTAGGCTCGAAAACAAAAAAAAACAAATCAAGTTTCATTCAATTCCGAGTTCAAACGAAGAAGTTATGAAGTTTTGAAGTTGTATAGAAATTTTGCCTTAGTGCAGAAAGTTACACGACCTGGAGATACCGTCATATCTCAGGCCGTGTCTGGTGACGAAAATAAAATTCGTGTAATACACATATATAAGAGGATTTTAGGGTTTAAAAGAGAGAGAGACATTACAGAAACGGAGAGATATAAGAGACGAGAGGAGATTTGAGGAGAACATCAATTAAGAAGCAAGAATAACATCAATCAAGAAAGAGGCGGAACAACATCAAGAAAGAGAGAAACAACATTAACTTCAAGATTAGAGAGATTGTTCATCAATCAAAAGGGGTTTTTATGTTTTATTTTATATTATTGATGAAACTCGTTTTTAGATTCATTATGATAGCTTAGAATTCGAGTATTTAGGATTATAGAACCTAGGGTTTCATATGATTCTTGGATTGATTTAGAAATTTCAATAAAGTTTCTATTTTTACTTGATTCAATTATGTCGTTAATTATTGATTGATATTTCTAGAATATCAATATATGATATTATGCATGTTGATTGAGAAATTGCATGTGTAATTAGATCTTAGCATAATTGAAGAGAAACATGTATACTTAGAGATAAGATACATGTTTCTTCCGGAAAGTTAATTATTTGCATGGGAATTCATTATACATTAATGCAATTCTAAGTTATATTACTAAGTGAAGAGATTTTGGTAAATAATTTAGGATTTGAGTTAATATGCTTGAGAAAGATATTAGCTTTAATTGTGAATCCCTCCGGTCAAGAATTATAGAAATTGAATTGAATACATTTTAAAAAGGTTACATGTTAAACACTAGGGGAAATAATTCCTAAATACATTATTGCATACTTGAAGTCATTTGTAGTTTTATTGCTTTCTAATTTGCGTAATTAAGTCTCATAAGTAGTTTAGTTGTTAATTTCAGTATTTTTAATTCATTCAACTCATCATAATTTTCTGGTTAGATAATAAAGCTAAAGTTAATATTAGTATTCAAAATCTCTGAGTGATCGACTTGAACTCATATCCGCTATATTAAAATTGATAGGTGCGCTTACCTCGTATCAAGTTTTTGGCGCCGTTGCTGGAGATTTTTTATATTAAGAACGTTAGTTGCTTTATTACTTTAACCATTTTTTCTTTATTTTCTTTTGTTTTCATTGTTTATTTTTATTATCTAGAGCTGCAATTGATTTTATATTTCTTACCTTTGTAGTACATGACCCGCAGTAATCCAGAAGATTTAGAAGAACTCGATCTTGAAATTGAGAGAAATGCCCTTCAAAATTTGAGATCGCGACCTAGACAAGTTGTGGCAACCATAGACGACGAATCAATCGTTGAGATCAAGGAAGAAGGTAAAGAGGCCAACACTCAATTCATTGAGCAAGAAGATCCGCCACACATGGCTAACAACGGGAATGAAGCAAATCGGACCATGTCCGATTATTCAAGGCCTACACTTATTGGAGTTGACTCTAGTATTGCAAGGCCAACCATCGCGGCTAATAATTTCCAAATTGCACCTAACATCATACAAATGGTGCAACAATATGTTCAGTTTGACGGTCTCCAAGACGAAGATCCTAATGCCCACATCTCTAGTTTTCTAGAGATTTGTGATACGTTTAAAATCAATGGAGCCACGGATGATGCCATTCGACTGCGACTATTTCCTTTCTCTTTGAGGGGAAGAGCAAAACAGTGGTTGAACTCCCTACCAAGAAATTCAATCATAACTTGAAATGAATTGGTAGAGAAATTTTTGGAGAAATATTTCCCACCTGCAAAGACCGCGAAACTTCGGAATGATATTTCGTGTTTTGCTCAATTGGAAGTGGAGATGCTTTATGACACTTGGGAGCGATTCAAGGACTTGCTCAGGAGGTGCCCACATCATGGCCTCCCACTATGGATGCAAGTTCAGACCTTCTACAATGGTCTCAATCTATCCACTAGATAGATGATTGATGCATCCGCAGGAGGTACTTTGAACATTAAGACACCTGAGCAAGCCCAAAATTTAATTGAAGGAATAGCGATGAACAACTATCAGTGGGAAAGCACTAGAGCCAAGCAAAAGGCCATGGGAATTTATGATGTGGACTTGACCACTGCTCTGGCAGCCAAGGTGGACTTGTTGAGTAAGAAGATTGACGCACTCTTAATTGGCCCTCAACAAGTGCAATCGGATGTAAGTGATTTTGGTATGCAGGGCTATGGAACACAAGAACAATTGGAACAGGTGGACTATCTAGGAAATCCACCTAAGCAACAAAATAACCCCTACAGCAACACTTACAATCCAGGATGGAGGAATCACCCCAATTTCTCATGGGGAAACCAAAACCAAAGCCAGCAGAAGACCAACTTTGGCCCACCTAGGTTTCAACAACCATTCCCACCTCCTCTCCCTCAAGAAAAGAAGCCTAGTGTGGAAGAACTTCTCACAAAATACATTTAAGGAAATAAGGCTTGCTTATCCAACATTGAATCCTTGTTGAGAAATCAAGAGGCTTCAAATCGTAACCTTAAGAACCAAATTGGTCAACTTGCAAAGCTAATCTCTGAAAGACCACAGGAAACACTCCCAGGGAATACCGAGGTCAATCCTAGGGAATATGTTAATGCTGTGACCTTGAGAAGTGGTAGAAAACTGCAAGTGGAGAAGAAGGATGGTGGGGAAGCAATTGAGAAAGAAGTGGAAGTCAACCGTAAGGAAGATGCAAAGCCACTAAAATCAAAAGAAAGTATGGAACCACTGAAAGTGGAGGAGTACAAGCCTCCCATCCCTTACCCGTAGTGCCTTAAGCAAAGTTACACTGATCTAAATAAGGAATTTGGTAAATTGCTTGATATTTTCAAACAATTGTACATTAACTTACCTCTTGTTGATGTTATCTTGCAGATGCCAAAGTATGCGAAATTTCTAAAGGATCTTTTATCGAACAAGAGGAAGTTGGAGGAGCTTAAAACTGTTACATTGAACGAGGAATGCTCGGCACTTCTCCAGAAAAAGCTGCCACAAAAATTAAACGATCCAAGGAGTTTCACTATTCCTTGTATGCTTGGCAATTTATTAGTAGATAATGCTTTGGCAGACTTAGGAGCCAGTATAAATTTGATGCCATATAAATTGTTTAAAAAGCTAGGTTTAGGAGAACCTAAACCAACGTGCATGAGTCTTCAATTAGCTGATAGGTCTATCACATACCCTAGAAGCATCATAGAGGATGTTTTAGTGCAAGTAGACAAATTCATCTTTCCCGTGGATTTTGTTATACTTGATATAGATGAAGATATTGAGGTGCCAATCATTTTAGGTCGACCCTTTTTAGCCACTGTTAGGGCTGTTTTTGATGTTAGTGAGCATAAGTTGATATTACGAGTCGGGGATGATGAAATAGTTTTTAAAACTTCAGAGGCAACGAACAAATTTCTTGACCCAGAGGACATATGTCACAATGTTAATGCCACTAATGCTGTTATATCTACATATGTGCAGGAAACGCTTGCCAAGGATTTCTCGAGCTATTGCTTGCAAAAGGGAGATGAAGATTTGGTGACCAACCCCAATTGTGCAGAAATGGTAGCTCGAATAAAAGTTCATGAATCGATTGTAGACAAGAAGGGGGTTGATCAACTCCATAAGTCAAAGGATCCTAGGTTAAAATCCTTCAAAGATAAGCCACCGATTTTGGACCAAAACTGTCAAGAAATCATTTGGAACATACCTTTGTGGTGAAAAGTTCAAACCTTCCAATGACAACCGCATCTAAGATAAAAGCGGACAAGATGAAGAAGTTTCGGCTACATGAATTTGATAAGTAGCATGATAAGGAGAGAAACTATGGAAGTTATGCACCAATGAAATGGAATTGGCAAGGTCGATGGCCTAAGGGTAAATTTACACTCGTATGGAGGATTCGAAAGCGAGATACAGGAGGAGTCCTATCTCCACCTGGATGAAGAATCATGAGAAGACGTATCCCGTCGAGCTATCGACGTTAACTAAAGCGCTTCTTGGGAGGCAACCCATGTCTAACTCTATTTATGCTTTAGTTTTTTAAGTTTTCTTCATTTTATTTTTCGTTTTATCTAACTTTGCTTTACTTCGTATATTTTCTTTCAATTTTTCGTCATAGTTCTTTCCTCTTTTAGTTTTATTTTTGCTTTTTCTCTTTAGCTTTATTATTTTTAAGTTTCCTTCATCTTTAAATTTAATTGAAAAAAAAAAAATTTTAACACTGGTGAAGGACACGGTCGTGTCCCAGCCCGTGTCCGTCCAGTTTATATACACGGGAACAAAAAGTTACACGGGCGTGGAACACGGTCGTGTCCCAGCCCGTGTCGACCCAAATAACACGGTTTTTGCACACGAACGGTTAATTTAAACTAAACACACCCTCTCACACACTCATAATCAAACATATCTCTGTCATATTCTCTCTTAACTTGCAATAGGTGATTAACTGGTATTGAGCCAAATCAACTATATCATGTTGATCATTATTGACCTTATGATACTTTACTAGAATTGATTAGTCAAATTTTTGGAAGGCAATGTTACGAGTTATTTAGCTTAGGAATTTAAGACTTGAGAATAGAGCAACATCACTAGTTGAGAGTTAGTCATGGTTATTTTTAAATTTATTTTTGTGTATACCTTTTTCTTAGAAATTTTTAAGAGTCCTATAATTTTTAGCAAACAAATAAATGAAATTCTTCTTTTGAGAAACCCTTGAAATATCATAATGGTTGGAGGTCAAAAGTAATAATAAGTGTATGAATAAAAAAAATTGATATGGATCGGCTTTGGTCCGTCAGAAGAGTAAGGTTCTTTCCCGCTATCAATATAAGAAATAAGTTGGTATGGATTGGTCTTGGTCCGTCAGAAGAGCGAGATTCTTTTCCGCTACCAACACAATTGTGCTTAAATAAAGTAAATTCAAAAGACCTCTCAACAAAAGCATGAACTAGGGGGATGATTAGAGGAAGAGTGGATGTAAAATGTGTTTGTTTTAGATTATGGTGCTTGGTGAGATGGAAGAGAGAATTGTATACATTTTAGTCAAATGGACAAAATTTTTATGACTCTTTCTCGGTTGGCGAGATGTTAAATCTAATTTTTAGTTTAAGAATCCTTGGTTAAATGGTTCAGGTAAACTTTGATTTTCATAAATTAACTAGTGAATTCTAGTATTAAGTATTGTTGGAGCATTCGAATATGGTCAGATAAAATTGGTTGACTTTATTATTGCAAGTTAGTTGAGAATGATTTTCTTACCTTTCTTTGGGTTAAGTGTATTCTTTCACCGGTTTCTTAAACAATGATAAATTTTGTTTAGTGTTTCTTGTCCTAAAAGTTTTGTTTTGATTTATTTGCTTGAGGACAAGCAAATGCTCAAGTGTGGGGAAATTTGATAACTCTGATTTTAAACATATTTCATATAATGATTTTATAGCATTTCCCTTACATTTTTGGTTTTCTTTAAAGAAAATGATACTTAATTGAGTAAAATGTTGATTTCAGGGTTTAAATGCGTTCTAGGCTTGAAAACGAAGAAAACGAATCAAGTTTCACTCAATTCCGAGTTCAAACGAAGAAGTTATAAAGTTTTGAAGTTGTGCAGAAATTTTGCCTTAGTGCAGAAAGTTACACGACCTGGGGACACGGCCATGTCCCAGGCCGTGTCTGGTGACGAAAATAAAATTCGTGTAATACACATATATAAGGGGATCTTAGGGTTTAAAAGAGAGAGAGATATTACAGAAACGGAGAGATACAAGAGACGAGAGGAGATTTGAGGAGAACATCAATCAAGAAGCAAGAACAACATCAATCAAGAAAGAGGCGGAACAACATCAAGAAAGAGGTGGAACAACATCAAGAAAGAGGCGAAACAACATCAAGAAAGAGGGAAACAATATCAACTTCAAGATTAGAGAGATTGTTCATCAATCAAAAGGGGTTTCCATGTTTTATTTTATATTATTGATGAAACTCGTTTTTAGATTCATTATGATAGCTTAGAATTCGAGTATTTAGGATTATGGAACCTAGGGTTTCATGTGATTCTTGGATTGATTTAGAAATTTCAATAAAGTTTCTATTTTTACTTGATTCAATTATGTTGTTAATTATTGATTGATATTTCTAGAATATCAATATATGATATTATGCATGTTAATTGAGAAATTGCATGTGTAATTAGATCTTAGCATAATTGAAGAGAAACATGTATACTTAGAAATAAGATACATGTTTCTTCCGGAAGTTAATTATTTGCATGGGAATTCATTATACATTAATGCAATTCTAAGTTATATTACTAAGTGAAGAGATTCCGGTAAATAATTTAGGATTAGGATTAATATGCTTGAGAAAAATATTAGCTTTAATTGTGAATCCCTCCGGTCAAGAATTATAGAAACTGAATTGAATACATTTTAAAAAGGTTACATGTTAAACACTAGGGGAAATAATTCCTAAATACATTATTGCATACTTGAAGTCATTTATAGTTTTATTGCTTTCTAATTTGCGTAATTAAGTCTCATAAGTAGTTTAGTTGTTAATTTCAGTATTTTTAATTCATTCAACTCATCATAATTTTCTGGTTAGATAATAAAGCTAAAGTTAATATTAGTACTCAAAATCTCTGGGGGATCGACTCGGACCCATATCCGCTATATTAAAATTGATAGGTGCGCTTGCCTCATATCAAAAAGCTACTGCAAAAAGTAAATCCTTGAAACTTATGGATGCTTGCATGGAATTAGATAGCAACGAGCATACGCCTTAGCATACGGATTCTTCTAAACCTCGACATCTAAGTTTATCATGGAATGAGCATGTGACATTGACATAACGACTTGTCTATAGCAATGATTTTTGGTTTTGCAAATGCAAGTGCGATGTCATCAATTTAGAACTAATTATTCAAGATTATGAGGACTATTTAGAACTGAAATCATGAGAAGTTAATCGTAGGTTGTATTGCTTTATGGGTGAAGATCTTCTCTTCTTTCTTTCTTCTTCTTCATCTTTATCTGTAATAGCTTAACCAAAGTCCAAGATGGAGATTTCTTGTACAAATACATCGAGAAGATTCATCGGACAATATAATGTTGAATACGGTATGTAAAAATTGTGTGTATGTTACGGATCTCCCGAAATGGGCCATTCTTAGGAGGTTCCTAAAGCCCAAAGACGAAAGCCCAAGCCCACTAAAAGCTTATAGATGATGAAAAACTCTAAAAGGTTCCAGAGGAGTCCAGAATCTTGTATAGCAGTAGGTGAGGGTAGGTGAAGGTAGTAATTGGGAATCCATTGTAATCATTAGATCGAATTGATCTTAACCATTAGATTGTAAAGGCTTTCTGTATATATAGGGGTATTCCCCTCAGATGTAACATACAAGTTATTTGAGTGAATACAGTATACTATCAGAGTTTCTCTCTCTAACATTATGAATGTGTTATAGGCTGACTTAGCCTTCCTTAGTGAGGTCAGGAACACTAAGTGCCGCACGGGGTCGAGCGACGGAATCCGCCCGTGACACGTGTGTGTGTGTGTCATTTGAAGCCGTTGTTTAATTAAAGTCTATAAATATAGTCAATAAATTATTAACATATGTTACTTCTCAAGTTAAAAAGTTCTATTTAAATATTTATCATCTCCATTACATAAAAATTTCATAAAATAATAAGATTGCATCTAACTTATTTGTATTTTCATCACTAAAAATAATAATAAGAAAAAAAAAAACTTATCTATATATTTTAGTTGCCTATTTTCAATCCATTAGAGCATCCTCAACCTATAGTAATCCATCTCATATTTCTAAGTGCTATGTGAACATTTTAAATAACTTCTATTTTTAAGAAACCCAATACTTTATTACTAAATTCTTTTATAAAAGTTTCTTAATTTTTCTAAAAAATATTTTTGTAAGTCTTGAATAATATAGTCCATTTAATCAAAACTTCCTTTTTTTTTTTTTAAAGAAAACAACTTTTAAAGTTGCCTCTTAAAGCAATTTTCTTTGGCTAAGTAACCCCGAATAATGGACAAGTAACAACATTTTGGTTGCTTAAGCTTAGGAGAATGAACCAAGCGACCTATATTAAAGATGGTTTAAAGAACAGTATTAGATCAATCCATATTACTTTAATTGTTTTAGTTAGAATTTTCCCTTATGATTTGTTGATTGGCCTTTTTAGGCCTAGGCTCCAAAGGACTAGGCTGAAGTGGCTCTACTTGCTTAAGTACCACCGAGTACTTCACTAGGTCAACAACTTAGCATCCTTCAGTAGCACACTTTATCTCAAAGTCTAGCAGTCTACACGGGTTCCCCCAAGCATACCTCTCTTGATAAACATGAAGGAGTGCATTGCTTGGTCTACCACTTAATACCTGGATAAGCTTGTTTGAGTCTATCCTAAATACTATTTCACCTAGATCTCCTCAGGGACCTCGAAAGCTCTTACCAATGTCCTTGAGTGGTTCAACTTTTTGGGCTTTGACCAGATCTAGGCTCAATTCATAGCCTCAACCCTAACCACTTCAGCTCATGCCAGGTGCTCAAACATGACTTAAAGACCTTGGTGCCATAACTACTTTATTGATCCTTCACTCCATCCACCCATTACCCCTTACCCCTCTCTCTCTCTTCATTAAATGCCGCTTAACAAATTATAATATGGCCTACATGCCTAACTGGTTGTGACGATTGCCCATACTGATGTAATATAACAAACACTTTTTCCAACATCTAGTAATTGATAAAAATGTGCTATCCCCTCCTATACTATGTGTGCCTCCACTATAGCAACTACATATGAGCTAATCTTAACTTGCTATGTGTTCCAGGTAGGTAAACTCCATAGCCTATGAATAGATCATGGAGCTATAAGTATAAGGATCAGACCTTTGAGCTCTCCTTACACCCGTTTTTATATGCAAAAACTCTTTTTGTTTTCCCTTTCCTTTACTAATTTAAGTATCGGAGGATCCTCATTAGCACTGTTAAAGGGGGCTTTCTTTTAGGTCCACCACCATGCCCAATGATTGAATCACTATACAACTACCCTACCAAAACTCATTACTTTATTACTAAATTCCTTATAAAATTTACTTAACTTATTTCTTTAAATTTTTTTTTGTTAGTTTCAAATAATACAATCTATTCAATCAAAACTCTTTTTTTTTTTTAAGAAAAAAACGTTTCAAGTTGCCCATCAAGCAACTTTCTTTGGCTAAACAACTCACAATAATAAACAAATAATGGTATTTGGGTTGCTTAAGCTTGAAAGAATGAACCAAGTAACCTGAATTAAAGATGGCTTTAAAGAGCGTATTAGATCAATTCATATTACTTTAATTTTCTTACTTAGAATTTTCCCTTATGATGGTTTTTGGAGATTCAAATGTTGTTCAAATATATCATTTAGCCAATTATTATGAAATATATTTAATTTATATGATTAGCGCAGTCAGCGGCCACCAGTGGACTTTACTCCTTGACTAGGCGTAGTCTAAAATTTCTTTCTCACATGAATTTGCAAATCAAGCCCATTCATTGAGTCTGAATTCAGCCGGATTCGTTGGGTTTTAAAGAGTAAACACGAAACGACAGCATCAGCACGAACGAGAATAAAACTACGTTAACTTTCACTTCTCTATCGACATTCGACATCGACTTTAGGTCACGTGGGTACGGGTAGGCGAAGGTTGCGTACATACATATAACCAAGATTGGATAAGCTTGCACATAATGTCTATTGTCCGGGAAGTAATTTAAAAACAAATATTAAGAGAAAAAAAGTTTTATTCAAATATTATATATGATGGTTATTTTTTAAAATAATAATTATGTCAATAATATTGATAATCATTTAAAATGTAACCTTTTAAAAATTTATATCTTTATAAACAAAATTATATTTTTAGAAAGTATCTATAAGATATGATCTAAATTTTGTGGCAACATGTATATAAGATTTTTATTTTTTTGGAATAATCTTATCATTTCATATTAATTTATCTATAATATTAAAGTATAAAACTTTTTTAGTTTCTTTAGAATGATATTGTCTACCTTAACCTATGCATCCTCTTTCACATATGCATTCTCATTATTTGCTAATGCATTATTTTACTTTAAGACAAATTTTTAGATAGTTTACATAGGATGGATATTTATTGTCCCTAAATTATTATCCGAATGGTATCTTCACCAATCATAACCAAAAGGATGGTTGTTTGTTGTCCTTATATTGTTGTCCCAATTGAAAGTTTAGCAAACATGGAACAAATCACAAACAAGAAAAATGAATGAGTGTTTAATTGAGAGAGTGACCTAATGTGTTTGCATGAGCATGTGAGTTATTTATTAAGTGTATTTGTATAGCTGCTTAAATATAAATATAGCTAACTTCTAACAGCTAATTAACTTCTAGGAGTAAATGTTGATTGCTCCCATCTTGCTAAGCAAAACTGAAAATGATCCATTCATATCCCTTTAGTAAACAGATCAGCCAATTGCTGCTGACTAGAAACATATATTGGTATGATAATTCCTTTCATTACTTTGTCACGCACAAAATGTAAGTCCATTTCTAGATGTTTTGTATACTTATGAAATACTAAGGTTCTTGGCAATATATAAAGCAGATTGATTGTCACAAAACAATTGAATGGGCAATTGGCAATCAACATGAAACTCCTTTAGAAGACTAACCAACCACATAACTTCACAAATAGTTGCTGCAAGAGCTCTATATTCATATTCTATTGAACTTTGAAAGACCGTAGATTGTTTCTTAAACTTCCAAAGTATAAGAGAACTACCAAAAAATATACAAAAGCCAATTGTAGATTGTTGAGAATTTAGACATCTACCCCAGTCCAATGCAAAGGGAAAGAATAGACCTTGTCTTGGACTCTGTTTAGTGTATTGTAAGACCTGAGATAAAGCAACTTGATGAATTTGTTTAGGACAATCCATAAATTGGCTTAAGACATGCATCGCATAAGCAATATTAGGCCTTGTAATGGCTAAGTACAATAGCTTGCCAACAGTTTTCCTATATGATGTAGTATCAACAAGGGAAGAATCATTAGTCCGAGATTTCTTATGATTAGGACGTATAGGAGTGTTCACAGGCCTACTACCTATAAAACCAGTTTAAGAAAGTAGTTCTAACACAAATTTATGATGTGAAACAACAATCCTGATATCAAATCTTGTGACCTCAAGACCAATGAAATACTTGAGAATACCTGAATCCTTCACCTTAAAATGTGTAGCAAAAAATCTTTTAAACTCTTCTACAACAGTAATGTTATTACTTGTAATCGCAATATCATCAACATATATCAACACAACAAGAAAGCCATCACCACTGCCCTTAGTAAATAAGGAATAATTACTGTGTGACTGAGTAAAACCATGCACTAACAAACAAGAAGTAAGTTTAGCATTCTATTGACAAGAAGCCTATTTTAATCCATATAAAGACTTGTTTAGCTTACAAACTAAATGCCCTGAAGGAACATGAGTTGGTAGTTAACAAGCTCAAGTCCTAACGAAAAATCCATATAAACTTCCTTAACTAAATCTTCATTAAGGAAAGCATTATGTACATCCATCTAATGTACATGCCAGCTATTCGTTGTAACCAAACATAAGAAAAGCCTCATTGAGGTATGCTTAACAACAAGGCTAAAAGTATCGGTATAATCAAACCCCTCCTTTTGGTTATACCCTTTCATAAGTAATTAGGCCTTAAATCTATCAATAGTACCATCAACTTTAGTCTTCAACTTGTAAACCCATTTATACCTTATGGTATGCTTATTAGGTGGTAAAGATGTAATGGTCCAAGTGTTATTATTAATCAAAGAATCTAGTTCTTCAACCATTGCCTTATGCCAATGTTCAAATTTCATAACTTGAGTAAATGAAGATGGTTTCAACTTGTAAACCTATTTATACCCTATGGTATGCTTACCAGGTGGTAAAGATGTAATGGTCCAAGTGTTGTTATTATTCAAAGAATCTAGTTCTTCAACCATTGCCTTATGCCAATGTTCAAATTTCATAACTTGAGTAAATGAAGATGGTTCACATTGTTTAGTGATAAGGATTGAAGGATCAATGGGATGGCAGCGGGTTAGTAATTCGGAATGTGTATTCAAAAGAAAAATGGGTACAAAGAACATGAAGGTTTTTTTATGGTGAATGTGAATGGATATAATTCATCAAGACACAAATACAATCAGGAGTTTGAGCTTAAAATAGAGTTCGATACAACTCACGAACATTAAATGTTGCTCGAGATTCAAATGAGGGTTAGATATAACTCATTAATCAGTTTAAACGAAAGGGTTCACCATAATCTTAAAAATAAGATTGATAATAACATGAGAGAGATTAAAGAGAGTAATTGACACTCAATAATCTGGCAAACATAAGCTCTACTAGCTCAAGTACAGCCTTGCTCAAAATAGGAAAGTTTCATCTTCTGTATGTGGGGGAATATCTTCATTATCTGTATAACTCTCTCTATTTGTATATTTGTTAGCGCAAATGTTGCTATTTATAATAAGTTTTAAACCTTAGTGGCAAAACTATAAATAATATATAAGGCCTTAAATCTTAAAGAATTGGGCTCATAAATAAAATGAAGAAAAACATATACAAGAATATAAAATTGTACATTTTACAGAACTAAGCATTTCTAGGAAGGAGTAGGATTCGAATTGGGCGAAGTTGGCAGTTGGATGTCCGGGTTTGAGGGGGAGCTCTTAACGTCTTGCAATGCTTAGTCAAGACACTAGAGAGGTCGCCCCATAATTATTGAGTTCTAAAGTCAGTCTTTATTAGTCTATCGGGATAGTACTGAGTGGTTCTTTGGTCTTGAGTCCTCAACTGTGTGATCTTTCGTCTTCTTGGCAAATGACAAATTTGTCGCTGAGTAGCTCCTTTTTCTCTTCTCGGTCTTCTGTCATTTGTTCGCCCTCAACGAAAGCTATCCGGCCTCAGGTTAGAATAGGTTGGCATCTTCTTCCGGATGGTGGACGTCGGCTTCGGACAGGTCAACCTTAGCTTGGACGTAGTCTAAGGCTGATTCCCATTAGTTTAATAAGAGCAATAGTAAAGGCTCAAAAAAAGGAGACAATGAAGTGTGAGACAAATGATGTTGTATAGGATATTGGATGGTAAGACGAGAAGTGGAATGATTTGCCAAGGCTAGATTGATCTCATAATCATACAAATATGTAGGCAAGTGGGAAGTATGCTTACTCCTACACAAAAGAGAAGAATTGTGTATAATAGAAGTATGTGTAGTAAACTAGCCATTAGTAGAAGACTGTTGATTATCATAAGTAGGTGTATTAGATTGACCATTAGTAAAAGGATGGGCTGACATAGATTTTGTATTGTCAATTGATGAATGCATTGTATCAAACTGATGAAATATATTAGCAAGAAAGGAAGGATTGACAACAAAAGGTAATGAATAAGAACTTGTAACAAGAGTCAGATTAATGAGCAAATCATGAATGATAGGACTTTTGGAAGGAAAAACATGTTCTAAAAAATGTATATCTCGTGAAATAAGGTCTTTACAATTGATTAGATCAAAAAGCTTGTATCCTTTAACATTAGAAGGATACTTAACAATTATACAAGGATGAACACAAGGATTAAGTTTGTTATGTTGTCTCTTAAGTGTAAAAGCAAAACAAAGAGATCTAAAAACACGGAATTGTGTATATGAAGGTGTTTGGGTAAACAACATAGTGTATGGAGTAGCATTTCTTGGAAGAATAGACGAAGGAGTTCTATTAATGATTTAAGTTGTAGTAAGAATAGAATTCCCACCCCCATCCAAAAGAATTTTGTAATGAAGATTGAAACAAAAGGGCTTGAGCAATGTTTAACAAGTATTCATGTTTATGCTCAACAACACTATTTTGTTGAGGTAACTTTATACAGACAATTGATGAACCATATCATGTGTAGAATAAAAGTCTACTAGATTGAACTCCTTGCCATTATCAAAATGTATGTGTAGTACCCCTTAATAACTAGGTAACATAATTCTAAATCATTAAAGAGACTTTTGGTGTAGTGGCTCGAAATACGTCAAAACTCTAAAATTAAGCATACTTGGGCTAGAGCAATCCCAAGATAAGTGACCTCTTAAGAAGCTGCTACATTAGGGGACAAAACCATGTGGTGTTCCATGCTAAACTAGACAACATCTCATATGGAGGAGTTCCGACTGGATTGTTACAAGTGGTATTAGAGTAGTCTACCAATCTGAAGGGTAGAACTTTATCTAGTGATGGTTCTAGACTTGTTTAACAAAATTGACATGGACGTCGGTTTTGTAAGAGGGTTGGATTATAGTTCCCATTAAGAACTAAGTGATGAAATTCTAAATCATTGAGGCGCCTTTTAGCATAACAACTCGGAGTACGTCGAAACTCTAAATTTAAGTATGCTTAGGTTAGAGTAATCTAAAGATGGGTAACCTCCTAAAAAGCTATTATATTATGAGACAAAGCTGTGCTATGTTCCATTCCAAAACGGACAATACCTCAATGTGAGGAGTTCTAGTTGGGTCATTACAGTATGAATTTAATGTAACTGTTAAACTAAGTAACAACTAGATTATAAGTGGTAGGAATCTAGGAAGCAACTTCATACTTAGATTTTACAAGATATACCTAAGAAACCTTAGTATGATCATCTACTATGGTCAAGAAAAATTGATGCTCATTAAGAGTAGGGGTTCCATAAGGTCTCCATATCAACATGGAGTAATTCAAAAGGACTTGAAGTAGACTTTATATGAATTGGAAAAGAACTCCTTTGTTGTTTTGCCATCGGATAGACATAGCAATAAAAAATATTACACTATATAGTTGAATTAATGTTGTGAACAATTCTAAGTTTATCTAGTGAAGCATGTTTGAGTCTATAATGCCATACATCAAAACCACATGGCAAACTATTGATAAGAGAAGAAACAAATGAATTGGAAACATGATTACAAGAAATTTTAGAACAAGCCTGAGTAGATTTTTGCTCCAAGAGGAAAAGACTACATCTAGCCTTGGCTCGACCAATCACTTTCCTTATGGAAAAGTCCTGAACATATGCAAAATCTTTGGTGAATAGAATTGAATATTGATTGGTAGAAAGTAATTTGGATATTGAAATTAGATTGTGTTGAAATAAGGGAACAAACAACACATCTTGTAAGATAAAATCTGCACTTAAGTACATTGATCCTTTATGAGTTGCTTGAAGCTTTTGCTGATTAGGAAGTTGAATAAAACAATTGTGAATGGCATAGAAAGAATGAAATAAACTTAAAGAACTAATGATATGATTTGTTGCTTTTGGGTCCATTATCTAGAGAGTAGTAAAAACAATACCTAAGACATCAGTTGAATGAATTGAATTTGATTGTGTATTGTCCAAAGAAGAATTTGCAAATGGCTTACTCTTTAGTAAAGAGGCATAAAAAATAGAACACGGAGTAAAATAAGAGATTGGTATATCAAAAGTTTTCAAGTTAGAATCTAAAACATTTAGTAAGGACAACAATTGAATAACTTGATCCTTTGTCAAGTTAACACTTGAAACATTAGCATGACTCCTTCCATTAATAACCAGAGTCACATTACTTTCCATATTAGAACTAGCGCCTGATTCACTAGAAACATTACAAAACACTTGATTTGCTCCAGCAACCTTCTTCTTATTGAGTTTAAAATGAGAAGGATAACATATTAGCTTAAAACACTTCTCCTTCACATGTCCTCGCTTCTTACAATAACTATAATAAACTTCATTTCAACTCTTTGCTCTACTGTCATTAATAGCAAGCATGGCAGAAACATCAGCAATATTAAGATCTTTAGGCCTAGAAGATCTTTGAAACTCATCTCTTATAAATAGATTGTAAGCTTCATCCATTGTAAGAAATGGTTTGGAAACCAAAATTTGTGATCTAATAGTTGAAAAACTATCATTTAATCCATTGAGAAGCTTAAAACATAGTCCTTTTGCATCATATCAACAAATTTATCAAAACACTTTCTATTACACTTTCCGCAAGAATAATAAGGCAAAGGCTTATAATTCTTAAGTTGTTCCTACACTGTGTTAAGCTCCACAAAATAATCATCTATAGACTGATTACCTTATATCATGGAGTTGAGAAGATTATACAACTAACAAATCCTTGAGTCATCAGGTTGAGAAAATCGAACCTTAAGCTTGTCTTAAATTTCTTTTGCTAAAGTTATGTATATTATGGTTGAAACAATTTGAGGTGAAATGGATCGCAGTAGCCATGCGACTATCAAATTGTTACACCTGCTCTAGATTTGAAACAAAGAATTTGATTGATTTGGCATTAGAATAGTACCATCTACAAATCTTAATTTATTTCATATGGATAAAGCAAGAAGAAAGGATTGGCTCCAAGTATTATAATTCAAGCCGGCTATGATAGGAGTGATACAAATAGAGTTTTGATTATCAGAATGATGAAGAAAATATAGTGAAGACATGTCCTTAAGTGGTGACAGTAGCATGGTTGAATTAAGAGAGCATTAATGCCATGAAAGTTTAGCAAATAGGGAACAAATCATGAAAAAAAAATAATGAACGGGTATTTAATCAAAGAGAGAACTAATGTGTTTCTATGAGTATGTGAGTTATTCACTAGGTGTATCTATACAACTGTTTAAATACAAGTACAAAAGCTATTGAATCTGTTGAAATGAAATAGAAAGAAAAAACTAATAACTAACTTAGCTAACTTCTAATCGCTAACTAACTTCTATAATTGTCTCAACTAATCACAACCAAACACTTAAATACGTGGTACAAATTGCAGCACTTATTCATTGTTTCTACTATATAGGTGCTTGATTGTGATTAGTGGGGACAATAGTTGCATAGCATTTTGGAAATAGTAAATATCCATTTGTTTACATAAATTATATAGTTTGAATTTATGTTGATTTATTTTAATTTTATTAATGTTTTATATACTCATTAGGGTCTATATACACATTCTTAAAGGCTATAAGAAGTTCACGCTTTGAGAGTTTAAGGGGTCTCTCCAAACTAGATCAATAATTTATGATGTGCATTGTAATAACCGAAACTTCATACATATGGTATTGTATATTTTGGTGTGATATGTCTCTTAAGTTTTTTCAATGATATCATTTATTTCTCAAGAGATCCTCTACTTAAGAGTGCTCCCCATTAAGCACATCTAATTATGATAAGCTCGAGATGTTACATCAAAAGATATCTTAATGATGAGAGTTTCATCATACTATATTTAATGGATACACAATCTCTCCCACTTATAGAATTAACATCATTATTAGTTTCATTACGTTTGTCTAAGACTACACTAAGTGGGAAGGACTCTAGAAATGCTTTCATACAAGTTCAAGATGTGCTCCCATATTGTGGCACTATGCCGTGTGTGGCACTTGATTCCTCTTTCCAGTTGGTGAACTATTTTGATGTTACTTGTAATGAATACTGTTGATAGGCATTTTTGAGTAATTATTATGTGGGCATATATTGGTTAGCCCATTATGTAAGCCTAGTTCATTGATCCAGTCGAGAGACAATCTTTGTGGACTTACTATAAATACCAGGCAAAACTTTAAGGTAAAGAAGCTTTCTTCCATTCTCTTTTACTTTTTATATTATATCATAAGTTTACTCTCATAATAAAAGGTTAACTTAGGTATTGGAGTGATCACGTTAGAGTATCATCTAGTGTACTCCCTAATCTTGATAACCTTTTTCTTATTTTGCAAGTGTTCGTACATCGAGATGAAAATCAATCATCAACAATTGGCGCTATTGGTGGAAATCGATTATCATAATTACCAAATAAATTTTTTGAATGTGGCAATACGACAGTATTTTGTCCCATGAATGATTCACCTAGATGTCGTGATAGATCCTCAAAAATTTGGAGGAGGCAAAGGGATAATTCTATTTTTTCAAGGCGCCACTATCATGTCGCATCTCGTTTTGGAAGCTTATGGAGTTTGGAGAAGATAAGCATGATAGTTTCCTCCTTCGGAAAGTGTAACTGCTGTAATTTAACCCACCACCTGGTTCATAATTGTCACTCTCAAGCGGGGGTGTGTGTTTAATAACTACACTCCATTTTACACTGTAATTTAACCCACCACCTGGTTCATAATTGTCACTCTCAAGCGGGGGTATGTGTTGAACAACTACACACCATTTTCTTCTAGTTCATAACCGTAACTTCATTCACGATTTCTCCAATTATACAAATTGGGTGTGTTAGTTTGTACTGGTTGAAGAAAGACTAGGTTTTTTAGTGCCACACAATCGCACACTAATCAAAGCATGTGGTTGCAAGGTGATTTTGTTACATGCCGAATTCAATTTGCATGCATGGGATGTCCGTGCTACTATCTTTTTTATTTCGAGCAATCGTATTTTACTGGATTGGCAACGGAATCGGTATTTCTAAGCGATGGATTGTCAGCGACAAGTTTGAAGTTCTTAATACTCAGTTGGCATTCGAACTATCTAAGCAATCCATTGTAGAGCAAATTACATGCCGAACAATGTTTGCCGAGTTAAAAGTTGAAATCTGGTCCGAGAGAAGCCACTCAAATGCCGAGTTAAAAGTATGGTGCGGTGATCTAATCGTAGTGAACTCAACTATTTCAAACAAGTACCCTGAATTATAAATTCTTGCGCCATGCCAAGCTTTATGGTGCAATGTCCACATAGGCTTTGAGTCAACGAAGTCCCCAAGTGCCATGGCTAAGTAATCTAAATTCCATAACCGTGCCAAGTCGTTGAGCCAATACGCTTGAACGTATTCGAGTTCTTGCCAAGCAACTATCGAGCAACAATTGAAAAGTAGACTACTTGGGCTTTAGCAAAGTTAACACAGAGCTCTATTCCTTACCGAGCCTCAGCAGCTCAAAGTGCTAAGCTCCATAAGCACTGAACTAAGTCTGACCCGTATAGCTCATGGTCGAACCAAGCAGTTCGTGACTTGTTGAGCAGCTTAACAAGACCAAAAGTTGAGCTCTATGATAGCAAACTCGAGAGCTCCTCCTTTAGCTTTAATGAAAGCCATGAACTTTAGCATCTTATGATCTCAACATAACCAAACTGAGCATACGTTAACGTCCTAGTGAGCAGCAATAAGTACATGCCGTAAACCAAGATACGCCAGACTTGAACAGTAAGTTCTCCTGGTCTAAACGTGGCAGCCAAACTTCTCATAGCATGACCCAACACTCATTGCTGAGTTTTCTATCGGCTGGAACGTAGCCAAGAAGCCGAGTGTTTCCAAGTAATCTGAGCTTCTCCAAGTGACGTGATAAGAGCCCAAGCTCTAAGTTCCTTTTGGCCGAGCTCCGGTTTGTAGGTCGTGCCGTGTTGTGCAAATTCTATTGGCCTACAAGGGCTGAGAACTTGTGCTTCCATGGTCGAATGTCGAGTGGTCGAGATTATTTGCCAAGCTCCATTTTGCCGAGTTAAAATGCCGAGTAATGGCCCTTCTCCATACAAAGCTATTCTTTCATGAGCTCCATACGGACTCCATTAAAGTTGACGAGGACTATTGCACACTCGAAGTTCAACACCGAGCTGTATATGTGAGCCTCACCAAGAAGAGAGCTGAGATCTCTTTCACCTGGTCGAGCAATTGTCATCCTGTTATTTCTTGGTTGAAGGCAACATTTCTTAAGCTTATTTGAGGTTAGACCAGCCAAAATGAACTACTTCTTGCAAATCAAGTCTTGTCTCGAATGGCCAAAAAGCTGAGCATGTCTAAGCTGTACCAAGGTTCCGAGAAGTTCCAAATTCCAAGCTGTCCACCATAGCCGAGTAACATCAGCCAAGCTCCATCTCGCATCACTCTAGTTTTTGTTGAGAAAGTGCTATCGACCAATGACAATGGTCGAGAGGCTGAGCTTGTACGATTCATATCAAGTTGCCGAGCTATTGATGCCGAAACGCCGAGTTGCCGAGATCTACTATGCCGAGAAATATAGGTGCCGAGTAATTTCTACCAGCTTACAACAATGGCCAAGGAGCTGAACTTGTACAGTTGCCGAGTAGCACAATAACACGGAGGGACAAGCTTTTGATTCAAGTTTGAACTAACTTGGGTTTGCATTAATTTTGACAACTTGAGATGCCGTTGATTATTTTTTATTTGAGTTGGAGAAACCAAATAATCGTAGCACGTCTAGTTTAACCTTGACAAGCCTCAATTAAAACTTTGATATCTCAGTCGTTGAACAAAATTTTATCTAAGACGAGCTTCTCTCTTGTCCGAAGACCCAAAGCTTACAAATTACTACATGGCTTCACTTAGAACAATACAACTTGCTGAGCTGTTAATTTTTGGAACTTCCGAACAAGACTTGTTTAATGTTTGATAGCTAAGTTTCGTGGGCAGCATATCGAATAACAGGGTCAAGAACTTCATTGACCGAGCTAAAAGTCTAGCAACATTGAATTTATTCCCCCTTCTTTGTGAGTTGGCTAAGAATTAATCAAACTTTGAGCACTTGAATGACTGGTAGGCTCAGATACTTGTGCATAGCAGATAATGGAGCTCTTCAAGCACAAAGGCCTAGTAACTCTCCAACATCTGCAGATCCCGAACTAATGTAGAGCTATTCATAGCCTGAGCTTGCTGGACACATCAACGGACTAAAGTCTAAGCTTGCTGAACACGTCAACGGACATTGGAGGTTACTCGAAATTTATCCTGCAGAACTTAAGTTCCTATACGAGCTAAGGAAGAAAAGGTTTGTGTTTGATGCAATCAACCAACAAAACAGACATATGTTGCTTTCAAGCAAGACGAAGAACGTAAGCGACCAGGTCCATGTGCTGAACTATTCGTGTGAACTCCGAACCTTGGCAAAGCTTCAATCACTGTGGGTTGAACTCCACTGCACACTTTACTACCAAACTTGGTAGCCACTCACATGCTCACTCGACAAAAAATAAGTAAAACTCCATTATTGATATTTATGATTTGTTCAATTGCTTATTCTTACTATGTGCTCATGTTGTGCCTTGTGACAATCACTTATCAGCATTTATACTTGGTCCATGGATTACGTATTAAGTCATATTTAACTATATGTTGATCCATGATATAAACTTTAATAAGTTCGATGATGAGGTGTTAACCATTTGGGAGTTATAACAACTTATCTAGTCCTTTGTAGACTTTTGTTTATCACTCCTTTTGAGATCAAGATGGAAATTCAAAAACAAGCAAGGGCTAAAGACACACCCTTTGCCTTAAGCTCATGCGAACATACTTCACTAACGGGTTACTCCTCAATAGCTCTAAAATCCTTTACATTAATGGACTAGAGGCAACCTATCATACTACTTTATTTAGCACAGGTCATGCCTAGCTTGGATGACCTACATGCCTCTCTAGCCTTTTTAAGTACATTGGCCTCTTCAGGCCTTTGCTTATCCAGGCATTTCGACCTCTTTAGGCCTTAGCCTTTTCATGCATATCGGTCTCTTTAAGCCTTTGCCTCTCTAAGTGTTCTGACCTTTTTAGCCCCTAGCTTTTTTAGGCACATCGACCTCTCTAGGCCTTTGCCTCTCTAAGTATTCCTGCTTCTTTAGGCTCTAGCCTTTTCAAGCACATTGACTTCTTTAGACCTTTGCCCCTCTAGGCGTTTCAATTTCTTTGGGCCCTCCAACCTCTTTAGGCACCCTTGCTTCTTCAAGCATTCTCGCCTCTTCAGGTGTATCGGTCTCTTTAAGCCTTTACTTTTTCAAGCTTTAAGCACTGACCTCTTTGAGCCTTCACTTTTTTAAGCATACCAATATTTATAGGTGCTCCTGTCACTTCCACTTTTCACCTTTTCAGGCCTCTACTTCTTTAAGCTCTCTAATCTCTTTAGGCTAGGATTACAAACCTTTCTGAGAATCCTACAAAATCAATCTCTTTAAATACTCTCTTTTCCAACCTTGTCACTAAAGAGAGTGAAAGGCAAATATTGATGTGGGCTTATATTAGTTGGCCCAATATTTAAGCCCGATTTAATGATCCAGTCGAAGGATAATCTCTATTGACTCACTATAAATATCAAGTAAGACCTTCAAGTAAGAAGGCCCTCTTCCATTCTCTCTCACTTTTCATATTATGCCACAAGTTTACTCTAATAATAAGAGGCTGACTTAAGCATCGGAATGGCCCGATCGGAGTATCTTCCGACACACCACACCCTCAGCCCTTAACCCTTGCGTAGCTCTTTTCTTGTTTTGTAAGCTTTTGTACATCGGGACGAAAATTAATCATCAACAAATAGAAATTCACACACTATGATATTGTTAGTTTTGGTGTAACATGTCTCATGATTTTATTCTTAGTATCAACTGCATGTTATGAGATCACTATCCTTGAAGTATTCTCTACTAATTACACTTAATATAAGTTCTTCAGAATTGCAAATTGTAATGATTGGAGCTCTACCAGAGTATGCTTGATATGTATCATTTGCAATTGTTTATGGGGAAGCGTTGAACATGTCATTCCTTGGAGCTGAAGGGAATAATAAAGATATGTAAGCCTTGAACGCTTCTTTCCTCTCTATTTATCCCCAAGTAGTTTACCTGGAACGTAGTCAACAATGAGTCCGACAACGGATAAACCGTGATTCCCCGTAAGAAAATTGCTGTACAGGCACACATAAAACTCAAATCATATATGACTTAAATAATTAATGCGACCATCAATGCGTCTTATTTAAGTAACCAACTTAGTTCGATAAGTCAACAATAAAAGTTAATTCGTCTCGATTTTCTAATGTACAACTGGACCCATAAGTTGATCCCCGATCCATATATTCCCAGCAGTTATGGATACGAGTAGTCATTGCAGATTACGGCGGATTGGAAACCTAACGTCATTGTCTTATGGTCGATCCTACAACCATTACTGTCAGGTGAAACTGGCAAGACAAAATTCTACCACCATCATTACTATGCTAGTGCACCACAGTGCCTTTGCCTCGAAAAAATTACGTGTTTTTCTCCTAAGGATTTGTCCTACAATGAAAAAGGAAAAAAAAATAAAAAAATCTATTTTACATTCAAAATCTTGAGAGAGTATACGAATTATAAATATAAACACTTTTAGAACTAATATTATTGTCTACCATTAATGTCTCTTGATAAAAGATATTAATCAAAAGGTCATATGTAATCTAGAAAAGAATAAAGGAAGTGATTTCTAAACTGCGTTTCTACTGTGCTTCTTAGCAAAAATAAAATTGTTTTTAATTGGTGGGGGCATGTGGATCAAAAGGTTCTTACATGATTTCCCTCTTGACCATCAAACCCTCCTAATGTTAGATGTTGTCTCATCGCGTCTTATTCGTTAGAATGAGATGCTGCGGATTTTGGTTTTTCCTCGCCCCATAGTTGTCCCTAATCACGAAAAAAGTAGTAGTTTCATACTAATTTTTATACCTTATCTAGTCATCAATAGCTTATAATCCCTTATTAATCCTGTGTGAAGCCTATATCCATTAACATTTATCTTTGAGTTTCCTAGGCCAGGGTCAAAAACAAATAGTTATAATAACGACTTGATGCTTAATTACATGCAAGCATCATCATCTAAATAGTTCAAATCACACCATCCTGATTACACGACTAGTAATTGGTCTAAGTGCATGACCCACCTAATCTGTACCACATCGACCTCATGGCAAGCACAATCAATAATATATATATCCAAGATTTCTCAACAATAGAATATCATTATCAGTTCAGTTGAACACTAAACTACAATTTAATGACAACCAATACAAATATGGTAGAAGAACTTATCTAGAAATACTTGGCATACTTTAATTCTTTTTCTTTTTTTTGTTTTTTGAATAGCTAAAGCCTACATATTAATATTAAAAATTAACAAGTTTATTACAGCATGCTTTTATTATTATTATTATTATTTGCCAGCAACATGCTTTTGATTACGTTAGAAAGTTTTAGGTTATCTAGCATGGTACATTATTTGTAGGCCTTTATGGTTTACCCATACCCAAAGTCGCTTTTATCAACTCAAAATGCTTCTTTGTTTTTCTTTTGTTTGCATGGAAACTAGTGCCTATTAACGTTTTTAAAATCACTTGAAGAAATTTTGATGGGTATAAAAAGACAAATCTAAAGATAATGTTTTCAAAATGTTGATGAAGACGAACAAATCAATTTGGCTATTGTATATGCATCGTGAATCATCTGGAAAAGGAAAAAAAATGCAAAAAAAAAAAAAAAAAATTATAAAAATGCGACATGTAGGGAAATTATCCAAAAAAAATATAGCATATTTGTAATGAGATTGCCTAACCTTAATAACACCCCTACTCCTTCTTCTTCCCCATTCTGCATACCCAATTTCTTCGGTAATTGCTCTCTCTCTCTCTCTCTTTAACTTTCCGAGAAAACCCTCTACTAAAATTAGCTATCTAGGTCCTTTTTTGATGAATTAATCATAGAATCGGAGTAATTACGTGGTATAGGTTTATATTCTGGGAAATTTTTTGGAAACGGAAAAATAATCGGTTGGCTATCATTACTTTCTCTCTCTAGATATCAAAATAGGAAAAATATATAAATTTTACTCATTTTGTTCATTTTAATCACATGTTTTATGAAAAAATAATGTTGTGACTTGATGCATGATGGTACATCATTGGATACTGATAAAATATGGGATAAATGTATATGTTTGTATGTGATATATTATTCTAAACTTCACTACGAAAAGATATGATTTTTACTAGTTTTGATTCATTTTAAGTATATATTTTTCGAAGAAACAATATTATGACTTAATATATGATGGTACATTATTGTATACTAGTAATTTTATAGTTGTTTTGATTTGTATTAAGTATGTAATATGTTATTTTTTAAAAAAATTATAGTAATCATTGTAAATTATAATGCATATCTAATGATGTTACTGAGAAATTAGTTGTAAATTATACCCATTAGCTTCAATAATATTAGCTATGAAAAAGGATTTAGTGGTATAACAAATAATATAAATATTATTATTTACTAATATTTTATGCAATAAGACTCATTAACTTTCATAATATTAGTTGTGAAAAGAGATTAGTGTTTGCTAGCACGAGGTAGTAGTTGTACACTCGCATGTTGAAGTATATGCAACTGATGTTATAAATATGTGTGCAATGGATAATATGAGATTGGTTTATTATATTGGTATAAATATTATGGAAGGAGAGGATAGGGTGCAATATGACAGGCGCTTTAAAATAGTAGTGGAAGTTTCATTTGGGGCTACATATGACCAGGTAGTTGGAATGATATGTAATCAGCTTCAAGTTGATATGACAACATATCTGATCGAGCTGATTCATAGATGCCCCTTCATAGGCGGGACCAAGGACATGTTTTGTGCTATCCCCATCAGCGATGATTACAATGTCCAATAATTGATGGCTTCCTCAATAAGGCGTGGTGGAGTCAGCGGTTTTGCAGATATATATATTGAAATTCATGAAGGGAGCCTACCACCAATAGCCCTTATGGCAATTGAAGCCGATGTTAGATGGTACAATGATGATATTGGACTACAAGTTAAAACCGGAGTGTTCGAATCCTGAGCAGTCCTACTGAAGAACGTACTGAACACTAGTCACATGTCATGTCTAGTAAACCTAATGTCTTGATTACTAGTAAATTAAATAGAGATACTAATGTGGAGAATGAATTGGCATTCGCTGACATTGATGAAGATTTTGATGATACAGATTATAATGCGAATGTTAGCCTAACTAAATGTTGGTTGCAGGAAGTGGAAGAAGCACAAGGGTCACGTAGACGAAATGATTGGAGGCATGAGTTATTAACATCTATGGATGCGGTTGGGATGTCGGAACCTATGCCTTTCTATATGTCAAGTGTAAGGGATAGACTAATGGCTGATGATAGTATAAGCGGTAGTGAATGGAGCTTCGGTGACGAATTGAAGGTGGTGATGCAATTCGAGAGTAAAAAACATCTACAGACATTTGTTAGACTGCATCATGTTATAAACTACCATGACTTCATCGTAAAAGAGTTCGAACTAACATTATGGTTTATCAGATGCTTCATTAGGAAAAGGGCTGTAGGTGGAGACTTCGAGCTTGTAAGAAGCAACATGCAGGATGCTTTATGATAACCAGGTTTGTGGGTCTACACACGTACCTTAATCCTACAATTAGCCAAGACCACTTGAAATTAGACTCAAATATGCTATCCTACTTTCTGATTAAGGATGTTTAAGAATCACTAAGCAATAAGGTAAGACACTTGCAAGCGATTATTTGCAAGCAATACGGTTATACTATCCACATCAAGAGAATTAGGGAAGCGAAACACAAAGCGATTGAACATGTTTATGGTAAGTGGGAAGAATCGTATGCGGTGTTCCCACATCTATTAAATGCAATCCGAGAGGCTAATCTCGGTACTATGGTAGAGTAGAGATGACGAGACAGTGATACTGCTAGGCATGTGTTCTTCGATAGAGTCTTCTAGGCATTTGGACCATACATTAAGGTATTTATACATTGTAAGCCTGTAGTTACTGATAGGGATCAAGGACAGGTTATACGCTCCCAAGCCCGAGGGCTCTCTTAAGTGGTTCGTCGAGCTGTCAGAGGTGAGTTAAGCACCGAGGAGCAACGCTTACCCCAGCCCGATTTGCTAAGTTACTTCATTTTCCATGCTATCCAAGGTGTTGTCGAGGTAACTAGCAGACGTACCGAACCGATCCCTCCATTATACACCAGTTCAAGTGCCATATCTGAATACAGCAATCTCCACAGTGCCGAAGCAGAGTTGACAACTGTCAAGGGTTAACCATCCAAGGCTAACCTGAATGTGAGTCATCCCTAAGCCAACTACTATTGAGCCCCAACAACTAAGATGCTTAAAGTGCTGATGCCGAACAAACCTGATCAGAGGTTTACCCTTGCTCGGCCCATGATATTATCAGAATCGTAGGATGAGTAAAACGCGTGCGCATTGTCCTTTTACTAACATCCGTACTGTCCTTTCTCACAAAGGACGTTGATGTTCGTGTTCCTTTTTTTGCACGATTTCATATTTTCCTTGTAAATTATTCTCTTTTGCTTTTAGCAAATAAGGACCATTCTTTTGTAATTTTTGTAACTTAGGATTTGTTTTAATGGGATGATATAAATATCGTCATATTGTAAAATTTGGGATCATAATACAAAGAATATACTAAACTTTTCACTCTCTTGAGCTAAGTGTCCCTCTTTCTCTTGAGCTACTCTTATCTAGCCCTTCTGAGTATGGACTAGTGACAAGTGATCTCCGATCATAATTATGCATCATATCAAGTGTGACATGAGCTCATATGAGGTGTTGGTGCATCATAACCTTCTTCGATGCATGAGAACCCTTGCTCAACCTTTGACTGTTATTTACTGTTCAAGCCATCTTGCGGCTTGGACCCACCCCTTCGGTTACTCGTGATATTGGGTTCATATGTTCACCCAAGAGTCCATAACATCTTGGTATCAAAGCTTAGCTACGTTTAAAGCTAGATTCTGCTATTGTATTCTTTTAATAGTTTGTCACTGCTCTAGTGTCATAGTAATTCTATTGTTAGCTTTGAAGTTTATTAGTTGAAAAGTGTTCTGTACTATGTTTTCCCTTGTTTTCGATATGCCAAAACAGAGTGTGGTTGAGTGTGTGTTTGTTATGAAATTGTCATTGTGAAGTAACTATCAATGTTGGATTCAGGTGTGCAAGGGGCTTTGGGAAACCAAGAAAGTGGTACTCGACATAGCCAAGGGTAAGAAGGAAGCTTTTCACCTCATTAGTGGATGACTGCTTGGATAGGCTTACTAACTTGGTAGCTAGCTTAGAGACTGTTATCTAAGAAGATAGACAACGAGCTAAAATTAGCACCACTAGAGAACATGAGTAGCAATAGCGAGGCAATTATCAATTTGGCCTGGTTAATGTCCTAGCTTACCTACCCTGAGTTGCAGGAGTTGGTAGGGATGTTAAACAAAGGTTAGCGCTTGAAGAGATTAAGGAGGAAGTAGAAGGAGTTGATGAAGCAGAGGAGTACTACGGGCTTGAGGAAAAGAATGTACGAGCCCTTAGAGATGAAGGATTGAGGATGTGTATTATAAGTTTCTTTAGAAGTGGTAATACTAAGGACTACCTAGATTAGGTAAATAAGATTAAAAAGTAGTTTGAATGCCATGAAGTGCCCGATGATGTGAAAGTTAGACTTGATGTATTGGAGTTCACTAGTTATGCTACCTTATGGTGGAAGAACTTATAAGCTACCGGGAGAAGGGAAGGAGAATGAGAGATTAGGAGTTGAGATGATATGAAGATAGTCATGTAGAGAAAGTTTGTGCTAAGCTATTATTTGCAGGATGCTTTCAAGAGACTGTAAGAATTGAGGTAGGGAGGATCGAGTGTAGACACTAACGTTAAAGAATTCCAGATGTTAATGATCCGATGCGAAGTTGTAGATCCTGAAGATTGAACTATTTCTCAATTCATTGGCAGATTGAAGTATGAGATTGGAGATGTCCTAGAAACCCTAAACATTAGAACATTTGATCACGCAATCTAAGTCACCTAGAGGATAGAAAGGTGCCAAATAGGAAAATTCCAACCACCTAGTAGTCGATCAGGAAGTAGCTGAACTGTTTTGAGTCGACCAGTGCGAATGAAACTAAGTAAGGTTATTGAAACTTTGACCAGTTCTAACCGCCTAAGAGAAGGAACCCTCGAAGAAGTTTGAGAAAGGCCAGAGTACAAGGAGGAAGATGAGTGAGATCAAGTATTTCAAATGTCAAAAATTTGGACTCATGGCAGCTCAATGTATGAACAAGCGAACGATGGTGATCCGAGGCGAGGTGCTGATCATAGAGGTCAACAGTATAGATGAAGAAGTAGAGGAGCTGAAAGAGGATGGACAAATTGAGTTGTTCGATGAGGAAGTCATCTAGAGCGAGGAAGGAAACTTCATGCTAACCACTCTAGTATTGAGGAGGACGATGAGTGTCAGTCTTGTACCAAAGACGAACAGAGAGAAAATCTCTTCCATATTGGGTGTAAGGTGAATGAATCATAATGCACATTGATTGTAAATAGGAGGAGCTACACCAATGTAGCTTTTGCATTTATAGTCCAGCAGCTAAAATTGTCGACCTTGCCCCACCCGAAACCTTAAAAGCTTCATTGGCTTAGTGATAAGGGAGCCCTATAAGTGAGCAAACAAGTGTCCATGTTGATCTACATTAGTAAGTATTGAGATGAAGTGCTCTGTGATGTACTACCCATGAGTGCGTCCCACCTTTTACTTGGACGAACATGCATGTTTACGTGAGCGGTTATATCTGACGGTAAGAGAAACACATGTTCTATAGAGCATGAAGGGGGAAGGTTGAAATTAAGTCCCATGACTGTCGAGTAGGTAAAAATCATATAGACTTAGCTTAGCTGAACCTTGAAGAAGGAGGCTTTGGTACTGACCCGAGCCAAACTAAAAAAAGAAATAGAGTTAGAGGGATTGACCTATCTACTTGTTAGAAAGCTTCTGGAGATGAGATCTTGGGAAGAAGAGTTGTTAATTAAGGTAAAAACCCTACTTAAGGACTTTATCGACTTATTTTCGGAGGAACTACTGTAGGGTTTACCCCCAATCTGAGGCATTGAGCATGCGATTGACCTGCAGCCAAGAGCCGCCTTATGGAACAAGCCTACCTATAAGTTGAACCTTGAACAGGCTGCCAAGTTGTAGAGGCAAGTAGATAACCTCATGAAGAAAGGGCATGTGCGTGAGTCCTTAAGCCCCTATGTTGTGTCGGCCCTGTTAGTGCTGAAGAAGGATGGTTCTTGGAGGATATATGTGAATAGTCGAGCCATCAATTGAATCGCATACCCAGGCTTGATGATATGCTAAACGAGTTAAGTGGAGCAAGATTGTTCTCTAAGATCGATCTTAAATTTGGATACCATCAAATTCGAATGCGTAAAGGTGATGAGTGGAAGACCACATTCAAAACACGACATGGCTTATATGAGTGGCTTATAATGCCATTTGGGCTGTCCAACATGCCGAACACATTCATACGACTTGTGAATCATGTGCTCCGAGAATTATTGGCAAGGTTTGTTGTGGTTTATTTTGACGACATTCTAGTGTAAAGTCTTAACCTGGAGACTCACTAAGAGCATCCCCAACAAGTGCTTACAAAACTCTGAGCTGAATAGTTCTACACCAATTTGAAGAAGTGCGACTTTTGCCATTCCGAAGTATCTTCTTAGGATTTGTTGTGAGCGGAGGTGGCATCCGAGTTGATGAAGAGAAGATAAGAGTGATCATAGAATGGCTTAAGCCAACCTGTTTGGTTGATGTGAGAAGTTTCCATGACTTGGCATCGTTCTATCGCCAATTCATCAGTAACTTCAGTACGATTGTAGCCTTACTCACCGAACTCTCAAAAAAGAATGTGGAATTCAGATGGGATGAGAAAGAAAGGAGGAGTTTTGAGGATGTGAAGGAAAAGTTAACTACAGCCCCTATCTTAGCTCTGTCGAGCTTTAATAAGGTATTTGAAGTAGAGTGTGATGCGTCCAAACTAGGCATAGGTGTTGTACTAATGTAGGAATGTCGACCCATAGATCGATGGACGAACTGAAGTTATCAATAGAACTATGGGAACTTTGCTGCGAGTTGTTGTTAGACAAAACATGGCCGATTGGGATTTGTGCCTACTAATCATTGAGTTCACATACAACTGGACTGCCCATAGTGTAACAAGCACGTTCCCATTCAAGGTTGCCTATGGGTTCAACCTCAAGTTACCCTTGGACTAAGTGCCCTAGCCGATGCTTGATGACGATTGGCCAATCGTTGAGAGAGTTGAGGCCATCAAAGCCATGCGCTGGAAGGTTATAGAGCAACTAGGTTGAGCTAATGTTAAGCTCGAGAAGTGAAGCTGAGGATGGAGGAAGAAATAATTTTGGCCAGGCGACTTGGTTTGGATACACCTCAGCAAGGAATGATTCCCAAACTTGAGAAAGAGCAAGTTGTCTCCTAAAGTCGACGGACCTTTCAAAGTACTTGAAAAGGTTAACCCTAATGCCTATAGGATTGAATTGCCTAAAGGATATGGGGTCTTAGACTCCTTCAACATTGCTAACCTCCAACTTTACACTCTCGAAGATGAGCAACCTGGAATCGAACCAGATTTGATCCCAAATCTCAAATAACCCAGAGGGGATGATAGGGATCAAGGATCGGTTACACGTTCTCAAGCCTGAAGGCTCTCTTAAGTGGTTCACCAAGCTATCTGAGATGAGTTAAGCATCGAGAAGTAGTGCTTGCCCCAGCTTGATCTACCAAGCTACTTCACTTTCCATGCTATCTAAGGTATTGTCGAGGTGACTAGCCGACGTGCCAAACCGATCCCTCCACGATGCACTAGTTCAAGCGCCATATCTAAATACAACAATCTTTACAGTACCGAGGCTGAGCTGACAATTGTCAAGGGCTGACTATCCAAGATCGACCTGAATGTGAGTCATCCCTAAGTCAACCACTGTGCAGCCCCAACAATCAGGATGCCTAAAGTGTTGATGCCAAACAAACCTGATTAGAGGTTCATCCCTACTTGGCCCGTGATATTGTCAGAATCGTAGAATGAATAAAACACATGCTTGCTATCCTTTTACTGACATCCGTACTGTATTTTGTCACAAATGACGTTTACGTTCCTTCTTTTGCATGATTTCATATTTTCCTTGTAAATTATTCTCTTTTGTTTTTAGCAAATAAGTACTATTCTTTTGTAATTTCTGTAACTTAGGATTTGCCTTAATGGGATGATATAAATACCATCATATTCTAAAAGTTGGGATCATAATACAAAGAATATACTAAACTTTTCACTCTCTTGAGCTAAGTGTCCCTCTTTCTCTTGAGCTAAGTATCCCTCTTTCTCTTGAGCTACTCTTATCTAGCCCTTTTGAGCGTGGACTAGTGGCAAGTGATTTTCGACCATACTTGTACATCATATCAAGTGTGACGTGAGCTCATATGAGGTGTTGGTGCGTCATATCCTTCATCGATGCACAAGAACCCCCTATTCAACCTTTAATTGTCATTTACTTTTCAAGCCATTTTACGGCTTGGACCCACCCTTTCGGTTACTTGTAATATCGAGTTCGTGTGTTCACCCACGAGTCTATATCAGTTACGATCCATAAAACATTTCTATATGGGAAGTGTAAGCATAAACTACTGATTGCGATAGGAGTTGATAGTTAGAATCACATAATCCCACTTAGTTTCACCCTAGTTGATGAAGAATGTTTCAATAGCTGGAGTTGGTTCCTAACGTGTGTGCTCACGTATGTTATAAGAGATCATACCGATATATGTTCAATTTTTTATCAGCAGTTTTTATGAAGATCCTAATGATACAGATTGTAATGTGGATGCTAGCCCGAGTGAATGTTGGTTGTAGGAAGTGGAAGAAGCACAAGGGTTACATGGACAAAATGATTGGAGGCATGGGTTATCAACATCTATAGATATGGTTGGGATGTTAGAACCTGTGCCTTTCTACATATCAAGTGTAGGGGATGGACTAGTGGCTGATGAGAGTATAAGCGGTAATGAATGGAGCTTCAGTGATGAATTGTTGAACTTGAATTTACCTCTTCAAGAGGCAATTTCAAGTGCGGTATTTCTAGAATTATTTTCCTAAATATTGCATTTTTTTAATTTTTTTTTTTGCATTTTTTTCTTTTTCCCATGAATCATCATTACTATATATAAAAATCTCAATTTGAATCATAACTTTACTAGCTCCAAATTTGAGGGATTAGACCAATTTTATCTTCTTTCTCTTTTTGCTTATCCTGGTAGGCTACCCTTCCCTCATGTCTCAGTTAGTTTGCTTACGACAGAATTCAAGATTTGGATCATTTCCATTTGGCATTCTCTTAGTTTTCTTTAATTTATAAATTAATAGTTGGGATTATTTAGATTTTTTAAATATCATATAATGTTATCATAATATTATTATATTTCCTCTAATTTTAATAGTTAATTGCACGTGACAATATCTCAAGAAGATAAATGGAGGAAAACTGAGGAAAGTAGATGGAGAGAATCCATTTCCAAGAATCATAGCTAAGTAGATCATGTTTTTGGGCATGATTAATACAAGACAGGTATTATACATATGTGGTGTGTAAATATTAATAAAATATTGATATTTATGATATGTGTGATTTTGAAATTATCTCTCCCATTATTATTTATATTAATATTTTATTGGTATCTACATGCTACGATACGTAAATATAATACCAAATAAATCTTTCTTCTACGTTTTACACTTCAACTTTTATAGCCTCCCATTTTCTATTAAAGAAGAGATTACTGGTGTGTTCACTTGGGGGGAATGGAATGATTATCCCCTCATTATTCCTTAAAATAAGTCTATTACATTGTTCACTTCAGGTAACTACAATTCTTAAGGAATTCCCATTCATAAAAATCAGGAATCCCAATTCTCGAGCCAAATGACATCTCTTGCCCCCTTTTCTCCTTCTCCTCTCTGCAAAGACCACTAATAGTAGACTAACACCTATACATAACTCTAACGAACTCTCTTCTCCAACAATATATACGACTCCGACAAACTGTCTTCTTTGATGACACATACGACTATGAAGAACTCTCTTTGGCAATGAGACACACAACTCAACACCCACAAAATTGCACTCTCTTCTCTGATGACACATACAACTTAACACCCACACATAGCTTGACGACCCAACACCCACATGCATTGCCATACACAACAAATCCCTAGAATCAAACTCAATACCTGCACTTTCCTAAAATTTGGTATACGGGTTTTTGTTGACTTTTTTTTATAGGTTTTTAAAGGTTATTACTTTTTTGGGTTTTGATGATTGGATCTAACTAAAACCAATTATCAGGATCATTCCAAATAGACCCATCTAAGGTCAAGACTAGATCATATGTTTATGAATTTTCTATTAAAGCCTAATGATGATTCAATGCAAATGATACTCAAAATCATCACAATCGTATGCATAGTCCTCATCTTAATAGTGTTAGATCAAATGGTGGCGATGATTTGAAGATAAATGGTGTTAGGGTTGGGTTTGATGAGGATTTTAGTAAAAGAGAGAGAGAGGGATTTAGATATAAATATCATGGAGTTGTAATAGGTTCTCTCGATGGTTAATCCTTTGATTGAGGGAAAGCAGTGTAGGAAGATGAGGGTAAAATGCTATTTTTAAATTCTATTCTAGATGTATTGTTTTCATGTTCTTTTTCTAAGTGAACATTGTATTTGCCATTAAGACCTCATTCAATTCCTATGGAATATGAATTACATTACAACTTTACTCCAAATGATGAAGTGAATGGGTCATCATGTCAACTTTCTGTAATACTATGTGTTATATCAACTAACTTTTGATAATTTCAAATTTATAATATTTTCATTCACTTCTCTAATTAGTCATGATCATCTAAGGCCATAGTTTACTATTTGATAAATAATAATGGTCTGATGCCTATAGAAACATATTTTGCTTATCAAGATGAGGCAATAAAAAATAGTAGCAGAATATTTTTTCCAATCTTTACTCTCATTTTTAGGTCATTAAAAAAGAAGACGACGAGATGAGGAGGTGCATTCCTCCAAAAAAATTTGAAAAAAGAGATTGGGTGAAAACATATTATGTATAGGAGGCGGCAAAGGCACCTTTTTGAAAAGTGCCTCACTTTTTTTTACAATTTTACTAGAAAGTGCCTTTACTACACTATAAACACAGTTACCTTCATACGGCATTTTATTTCATACAAACCAAAGGAAGAGAAAACTCTGTCCTCTCATTCTCTGCCAAACGTGTGATTTCTTGCCAATACAACACCTTCAACACTTTTTTTTTGCGTTTTCTTTACCTAAAATCAAAGGAAAACAACCCCTTACTCTATCTATGGTAAGGGTTCCATGTTTATGTGAATGTGTGATTTCCTCATTTTGAAGTTGTTTTTGTGTGTAATTGTTGATGTTGAACGGATAGTTAGTTGATTTGTTTGTAAATAACACATTGGCACATATTATAGTTGTTGTGAAGTTTAAATTTGTGTGTATTACATATTATACATAAGGTGTTTGGTGATTGAGTATGGATATGTTCGAGAGAGTATGAGCCCTCATGCCATGCCAATTGTCCTAGTGCCAAAGAAGGATGGCTTATGGAGAATATACATTGATAGCTGATCAATCAATAAAATCATTATTAAATATTGATATCCAATCCAACGATTGAATGATATGGTTGATGAGTTACATGGTGTGCGAGTATTTTTGAAGATTGACTTGAAGAATGGCTACCATCAAATTCGAATGAGGCTTAGAGATAAGTAGAAGACTGCTTTCAAAACGAAGGATGGCCTATTCGAGTGGATGGTGATGCTGTTTGGTCTTATGAAACCCCTAAGCACTTTTATGCTACCCATGAATCATGTTTTGAGATGTTTGGTTGGCAAATGTGTCATTATTTACTTTGATCATATTTAAATATATAGTGCTGATCTGATTTCTCATGTCATGCCCTTGAGATCTGTATTTATTATCCTCCATACTAAGCAATTATTCAGCAATCTAAAGAAATGTGTGATCTGTTAGAGCTATGTAGTATTCTTCATATATGTTGTCTCTAGAGGAGGAATCAAAGTGGATGATGAAAAAATCTAAGCTATTCTCGAATGGCCAACGTTGACTAGTGCTGTAGAAGTTAGGAGTTTTCATGGTTTAGTTTCATTTTATCAAAGATTCATTTGGAACATTAATTCCATAGTTGCCCCACTAACCGAGCTGACCGGGAAAAACTTTGAATTCAAATAGGCTAAGAAAGCTTAAAGGAGTTTTGAAGAGATTAAATCAAAGTTAACCTCTACCCTAGTGTTAGTATTGCCTGACTTTAACAAGGTTTTTGAGTTAGAATATGATGCATTTGTAGTTAGCATTGGAGCTGTTCTTGTGCAGGAGTGTCGACTAGTTGCATATTTCAGTGAAAAACTCAAAGGTGCCACATTGAATTACTAGGCATATGACAAGGAGTTCTATGCCCTTGTGCTTCAAAATTGGCAGTACTACTTACTACTAAGAGAATTCATTATCTACATAGACCATGAATCTCTTAAGCATTTTAGAGGACAGCAAAAACTCTTTCGATGCCATACTAAGTAGGTCAAGTACTTGGAAACCTTTTGTTATGTCACCAAGTATAAGAAAGGAAGTTCTAACATGGTGGTTGACACCCTTTCTCGTCGGCATGTTCATGTCACAACATTGTAGGCTAGAATACTTGGGCTTGATATCTTACCTAATTAATATGAACATAATCCATACTTTGGACCCTTAGTAGCCAAATGCAATATTGGAGGAGTAATAGATGGGTTCTATTTGAGGCAAGGATTTTTTATGAAGGGAAAACAAATTTGTATGCCAAGTGATTCTATTAGGGAGTTGCTTATCCAAGAAGCCCATGTAAGAGGCTTAGCCAGCCATTTTGGTGAAAAGAGAACCATTGAGTTGTTGAAAGAACAATTCTATTGGCTTAGCATGATGAAGGATGTGCACAAAATTCTTGAGCGATGCTAAGTGTATAAATGAGCTAAGGGAAGAAAGGAGCCATATGGAGAATATAGACCTCTGCCCATACCTGAGTAGCTCTGGATTGATCTAAGCATGAATTTCATGCTCAACTTACCTAGAACACTATAGAAACGTGATTCTATTATGATGGTTATCGACCTGTTTAGTAAAATGAGCCACTTCATCCCTTACCACAAAACCAATGATGTTTTATTTGTCGCCAACTTTTTTTTGGAGGAGATTGTGTGACTACATGGAGTTCCAGGGAGTATTGTATCTGATTGTGATTTAAAGTTCACGAGCTTCTTTTGGTAATCACTATGGAAGAAGCTTGGTATTAAGCTTATGTTTAGTACTTCTTGCCATATGCAAACAGACGACTAGACAAAGGTTATGAATAGTACAGTAGGCAACTTCCTTCAAGCTACTGTTGGGAAGAATCTATATGATTGGGATCTTTACCTATTCATCATTGAGTTCGCTTACAACCGCTCCACTCATAGCTTAATAGGAAGGATGCCTTTCGAGGTTGCATATGGACTCAACCAAAACTTACCATTAAATATGATCACTAGATCTACTTCCTTAGGAGAAAATCAAATTGGCTTGCAGCGTGCCAAAAAGTTTCAAAAACTGCATAAGAAGGTTGCTGAGCAATTAGTTGAGATAGTGGCTCGACAAAGAGAGCAAGAAAGCCGAGGTAGAAGGCGAGTTATTTATAGCCCAGGTGAACTTTTCTAGATCTACCTTAGTAAGGAATGATTCCTAGGGAAGAGGATAAACAAATTATCACCCACGTAAGATGGCCTTTTCAAGATCCTTTGACACATTAATGACAATGCCTATGAGCTAGAACTAGCCAAAGGATACGAAGTATCTCCCACTTTCAATGTTATTGACTTGATGCCTTATGTATTGAAAGAAGAAGAAGAAGACCAAGACCAAGATTTGAGGGAAAATTTTCAACAACCCTAGGGAGATAATAGAATGCCAACCTTTGGACCCATCACTCATGCCCGTCTCTGAGGCCTCCAATCTCTCATTCTCTCTTGTCAACTTGCCGAGGATGAGCTCCAGTACATGGAAGAGCTATGGAAGAACTTCTTCAGGTCCCAAATTAGATACATTCTACTCTACCCAGACTTTTGCCCAATCGTCGACCTGTCAAGTCTTGTTCAAGGTCCCTATACATAGAGCTTTATTCTTCTAACCTACCAAACTATAGCCTCATTTAATCGCCTTGATAGCCCCAAGTACAACTCACCAACAACAATCCTAACATCAACTCAGCTTAGCTGCAGTGCCCTAAGATCTTAAAACACAAACCTATTGATAGGCCACTACTTGTCTTCTACTTTTCTGATACTTGTACTATATTTCTTTTTGTTCTTTGTTATCTTTACCCTTTCTCAAACAGACCAAGGATCTCTTTCTTACATTGTCTTTTATATAATTTTCCTTTATTGTGTTGTTTTCCTAAAAGACTTACTATAAATAATCCTTTTTCGCTGTAGTTGCAATCATCTTGCACATTATAAGTTAATGAATATTCTTGTTTTTATGAAATACCCTTCTCCAAGTACATCCCTTTCTCTCACTCTTATCTAATCTTGTCCAATAGCTTGAGATTAGTAGTGAATGGACCTTAGTATTAGCTTATATGTCATATCCAGTGAAATACTAAGTCGTGTTGTATTTGTTGGTGCGCCATATCCTTCAAGTGGCCTTGCAGAAGCTACTATATTTATTGATCTATCCATTCCTTCATTCTTCGATATCTCGAAGGACCCACTGCTACTACTTCCTATGGTAAACCCTATTGATCAACTTAGCCCCTAGGTACATTAGGTTGGAAATGGCGGGTATGATAAAATTTATTATTTATGTCCATGGAAATATTGTGAGGGGAAATATGGGACCAAAGTACGATCAGGACTCGATGAAGATGTTTAAAGTAAGAACAAATGTGAACTTTTTAGAATTGTTGCAAAAGGTTTGCTAAGGTATTGGAATTGATGCAAGTGCTGATGGGGTTAAGATTTTGTACCAACATTTAAATGCTTATTTAGGAGTTGTATCTTACTCCTTGATTGCCATTAAAAGTGACAATGATGTCAAAAAATCATTTGAGATAGTAGAAGCATTTAAGCAAACCCACATTTATCAATTGTATGTGAGGATCGGAGATGCGAAAGGAGTCCCGTCCCCTATGCACCCCATACCCCCCCTGGTACAGGTGGCACTTATGCTTCCAACTCAATTCAATGAGCTAATTAAATATGAAGATTAGTCACTACCCATGTTCGCTACTACATGAGATGATGATACTATAGTTGATGAGGTGGTTGGACTGGTATTTCAAAAGGAAGTTTCGCATGAGTGGGTGGTTCAATGAATGGGAGGGTTAGATGATGAAGAAGAGGATGATGATGATGATAACTATGATGATTATGAGCTGGATGGAGATGAAGAGGATGATGATGATGACTACGTTGATGATATTGAATCTGAGATGCCTCCATCATGTCCCATTATAGCTGTGATGGGTGCTAGCCATTCTTATATTCTAAAGGTGTTACTTGGACACCCTTACACCTTTGGCTCAAGCTCAATGGAGCCCACACAAGCACTGAGTCATCCTCTAGAGGTTTAAACAACTAGATCAATTGTCAGGGATGCAATACCATTCTTCAATAAGGGTAGAGGTGATGGTTATGTACAATTCAAGAGGAATGTTAACAAGGAGTTTAATAACCTACAAGCTAGTGAAGACCTATGCATAAGTATGAGATTCAATGAGAAAGATGAACTGGTGAGAGCTGTGAAGCACTATCACATCAAGCATCATGTAGACTTTAGATTAGTGGAATCCAAAAAGAGCAAGTACTCAGTTATGTATACTAGGCATGGGGGTAGATGTAGATGGAGATTAAGGGCATGTAAGAAGAAGATGGAGGGCATGTGGGTCATAACAAGGTTAGTGGGACCCCATACATGTGTAAATCCAATCATAACTCAAAACTACTCGTAGCTAGATTTTAATATGATGGCTAGGGAGTTTCTAAATGTCGTTAGAGAAGACCCAAATACAAAAATTTCACAATTATGTAGCACTATCAATAAACAATTTAGGTATATGATTACCAACAGAAGGCTGTAGGCTCGAAAGATAAAAACTATTGAAGTTATTTATGGTAACTAAGAGAGATTGTATGACGATCTTCTAAAACTCCTCAACACCATACAAATGAGTAATCTTAGGATGAAGGTTGAGTGGATGTAGGGTAGGTTGAGGGAACTAGGGGTGATAGAGTTATAATAGGTATTGTGGTCTTTTGGCCCATGTATAGAGGCATGGAAGTTCTGTAGGCTCGTAATTGCTATCAATGGGACATTTTTATATGGTAAATACTGTCATAAGTTGCTCATTCTAACCACTATAGATGGCACGAACCACATAGTCCCTTTAGCCTTTGCATTAGAGAATGACGAGACGGTAGAGGCGTAAGGTTGGTTCCTTAGGAATCTAAGGCAATATGTTTATAGCGAAAGAGCAAGCCAAGATACTGGTATGGATCACTAGGAAAGGTACACATGGTGATTGATATCATGCGTAACCAAAGGGGTGGTAAGAATCTTAGAACGATCCAAAAGATAAATGAGAGTCAACGATTTACCAAACCTACGTACTAACTTTATGGATATAACACACCGTAAAACTACATGCAGACTAATTAGCTTGCTAGATATGATGCACTAGTCCATCCTAGGTGTGTTACTCACCATAATCCTTGCTAAAGAGATTGATAAGGGTAAGAGAGACCAAGCACTTAGCTTGCAAAGAAGAAAATTCTATATTCAATATTTAGATGATGATTTTGGCTAATAAATTTACGGGGTATTTATATGCCTTAATTAGGGTAAGTTCTAAGATTCCTCTAATTACAAAATTAGATACTTACTTGAAATGGAAAATGTTTACAGAGAAAGGATAATTTAGTAATAACAAAAAAGAATATCCTCTACTAGGCCAGTGTGGTTGTTAGAGAAAGAGGACATATGTTAGCCTCTTAATCTAGTGGTCTAAATAGGTGTTGTTTGCTGAGCAGAGTAGAGCTGGCTGGGTTAGCTTCACGTAAGCAACTCGGTAGGTCGGCAATTTGGGATGTAGTTGATTAGCAAGTATGGTCTTGTCACCTTGAATACGATAGCTTAGCTATATAGTTGGTTAGCTCGAGCTCGGACATTGGTTAACTCGGTAGTAAGCGAGGTCATTGTTTGGTCCTGGTTATACTTGGTAACATCCATATCTCTTTTCCCTTATATTAGTGAGATTGTGAATAGTTTAGAGGAGCTCGAGAGATCTATTAGATTAGTTAGAAGAAATTGCTCCTCTTCTTAACTAAATTACTTCTCGACAGCTCAGTGTATGAGGGCAATAAGGCCATATGCTCGAGATCATGTGATTGACCCTTGATTCCTATTATTCCTTTCAGATTGATTGAGATTTGGGATCAAATTTTGGTTAGCTTCGGGTAGCTCATCCATGAGGAAGTATGGGTGAAGATTAGCAATGCTAAAGGTGTCAGAGACTCCATATTCCTCTAGCAACTCAACTTTACAAGCATTCGAATTAACCTCCTCGATCACTCTGAATAGTCTATCTCTTCATGGAGATAACTTGCTTTTCTTAGGATTAGGAAATTGATCCTTATTGAGATGAATCCACACTAGATCTCCAAGCTGAAACTTTTAGTCCTTCATCTTTGGCCTTTTCTTTTAAGTTTGGAGGTAGCTTTAGTCAGATGTTCTATAACTTTTTGGTATATTGCTTGGATGGTGTCTAATCTTTCAATAGCTTATAGGACTTTAAGGTGATTGGATGGGGTTATCAAGTCAAGTGGAAGCTTAAGATTATAGCCATATGAGACCTCAAAGGGTGACTTATTGGTGACACTTTGGATGGTCCTACTGTAGGTGAACTTAATGATTGGCAAGCACATATCCCAGTCAGCTAGGGTTCTCCTAACTGTTACTCATAGTAAGGTCCTTAAGGTCTTGTTGACGACCTCAGTTCGTCCATCTGTTTAAGGGTAGTAGGATGTATTGAACAATAGCTTGGTTCCCAATCGCTTCCGAAGGGTTTTCTAAGAATAGCTCAAGAAGTTAGGGTCTTGATCGAATACTATAGTTCTCAACACTCCATGTAGCTTAACCACTTCCTGCAAAAAGAGAAAAGAGAAAGTTGAAGTATTATTAGTTCGATTACATGACACAAAGTGTACCATCTTGTTGAACCAATTCATTACCATCATGATGGAGTCTTTCCTACAGGACGTCCTTAGCAAACCTAATATGAAGTCCATACTCAATTCAAACTATGGCTTGGTCTAGATAGGTAGCGGTAGATAAGGTGCTTGTATGAATTGACTATTTGCTCTATGGCAGGGTGCATACCTCTCTAGCATGAAATATACGTCCTTCATCATCCTTGAATAAAAGAATCTTGAAACCATGACTTCATGGGTCTTGTTTTTGCAAAAAAATGGCCTAACAATCCCCTTGCATGTACCTCATGCACCAATAACTCTCTTATGGAATAGGTCATGATACACAACTTTCCTTTTCTAAATAGGTATTCATCCTTCTTGTGATAATCATCAATAGTTCAACTATCCTCGCATCGAGCGTAGATTGGACTAAAGTGTGGATCTTCGGCATACAAACCCTTAATCACTAAGAATCCAAGAAGTCTTGTCTAGAGCTCAGTCAAGAGGGTATGGTGTTGTGTTAGGGCATCAGTTACTACGTTTTTCTTGCCAGTCTTGTGCTTAATAACACAAGAAAATCCCTCCATAAATTCAATCTGCTTAGCTTGTCTCTTAGATAGCTTAGGTTTGCTTTCAAATACCTCAATGGCTTATTGGCTGTAAAGATCACAAATTCTTTTGGTAATAAGTAATGTTGCCAAACAATTAGAGCTTAGATTAAGCAATTGAACTCGTTATCATATACGAAGTAGTTGAGCATAGCTTCTTAGAGCTTTTCACTAAAATAGGCAATTAGTCAGCCTTCTTGCATTAGCATGGTACCTATGCTAAGTCCTGATGCATCACATTCTGTTTCAAACATTTTGTTAGAGCTTAGGAGAGCTAGGATGGGGGCAATAGTCAACTTCCACTTCACCTCCTCAAAACTTAGTTGCTCTTTCTCTCCCTATTTGAACTTAATGTTCTTTTTTGATAGCTTGGTCACTAGGGCTACAATGGTACTGAAATTTCTTATGAAATGGCGATAAAAAGATATTAGGCTACAAAAACTTTGCACGTTGACATAACAGGTAGGTATAGGCCATTTAGTGATCGCCTTAGTCTTCTCTTCATCAACATGTATTCTATCTCCACTCACAACAAATCCTAGGAAGATTACCTTTGGTCGGTAGAAGTCGCACTTCTTTAGATCGGCATACAGTTTCTCAACTTGGAGCTTGTCAAAGATAGCTTAGAGATGCCCACAATGTGTTTCTAGATTTGGGCCATAAACAAGAATGTCATTAAAGTATACAACAAGAAACTTTTCAATTAGTTCTCTAAGCACATGGTTCATCAACCTTATAAATGTGCTCGATACATTTGACTATCCGAATGGCATAACTAGACACTCATACAATTTACGACGAGTCTTGAATGTGGTTTTCCACTTATCTCCTTCCTACATTTTGATATGATGATATTCGGATTTAAGATCGATCTTAGAGAAGATCCTTGCTCCATTTAGCTTGTCAAGCATATTATCAAGCCGAGGTATGGGTTACCTATACTTGATAGTAATACGATTGATGGCTCAACTATTCATACACAGATGCCATGTGCTATCTTTCTTTGATACCAATAAGGCTAGGACGGTGCACGGGCTTAGAGACTCTCTCACATATCGTCTCTTCATTAGCTCATCTACTTGTCTTTGGAGCTCAACAGCCTATTGAGGGTTCAACTTATATGCTAGCTTGTTTGATAATGTAGCTCCTGGTTGTAGGTCTATAACATGCTCAATCCCTCTTATCAGAAGCAGAACTTTTAGCAGTTCATCAGGGAATAGGTTGGTAAACTCCTTGAATAAGTGTTTCACTTCGGTAGGTAGTTCAACAGTCACATCCTTCATCTCGAGCAACCTCTTGACCAATAGAAAGGTTAGCTCTTCATGTTTTATCTCTCTCAACAATTCGATACGTGTCATTACTAAGGTCTCTTTCTTTAGGGCTTAGTTAAGTTGAGCTTGTATAGTTTTTCCTTGCTTGGTAGTCAAAGGACTTAGCCTTACCTCTCTTCCTTCATGCTTAAATGAACAGGTATTTCTCCTCCCATAAAACATCACTCTAGGGTCTTCCTAAAAGAATATGTGAAGCATTCATAGGCAACACACCATAAAGAACTTCATCCTGATACTTTCCATGTAGATCAATAACTTGCTTGGTTACTTGCAAGGCTCTATTGTCACTAAGCTAGTGCAGTTTGTAAGGTTTGGGGTAGGGTTTGGTTAGCAACTTCAACTATTGGACTATAAAGCTAGACGCTACACTAGTGCAACTAACACCATTGATAATAAGAGCACATAATATCCCATTAATCTCGCATCTAATGTGGAACAAGTTCTCATGCTATTCATCCTCAGGAATTGGGCTCACACTCATAACTCACCTTAGTACCAAGGTTGTGGGCTTAAAGTTACCTTCTTCACTGTAGATAACCTCCTCTTACTCGAACTAGTTGACTTGTCTAGATTCCTTCAGCCTTTCAACCTCTTTGTCAATACCATCAATTTCTACGGTTAGCATTTCTCCCTCGATCATTATTGTCCTATTCGAGCATCAGGTTGCTATGTGACCAATTCCTTAACACTTAAAGCACTTGATCTCACTAGGCTTTCTTCTTGAGATTTGTCCTTTCTAAACTTCCCCAAGGGTTCCTTCTTCTTAGCTCGGGTGGTTAGAATAGGTCAAACATCATTGATTTTAGTTTTGATCACACAAAACTGCTCAGAACAAGTTGACTAAGGCTAGTTTGGCTAACAGGAGCTTGAAATCTACTCATTCTACGTCTCTCAATCCTTTAAGCAACTTGGATTGCCTCATCTAGGGAACTAATATAAGACCCCATAAAATTGGCCATTAACTTACAATTGATTAGTTCAAAAACAATTTGTAAAATTTAGGGTAAAAACATGAGTTGTTTAATCAAGCCCGAATTTTATGATGAAGCTAAATATATTGATAGGAGTAATTCCATAAGTTTGGATTTAAGAAAATAAAATAATAAAATAGCACAATATTATATTTATTAAATAAACATATTTTATTTGTTATTTATTGGAAATGTGTAAAAAGAGTTTCAATTGTATACTAAAAATCATAAAATAGCTTAAATAATATTTAGGAATATTTATTTGCATTATATATGCATTTACGTGTAGGCATAAATACCTTAAATTATTTAAAATACCTAAAATATATTAAATAACACTAAATAATTATAGAAAAATTAATAAAAATTCAAAAAAAAATCATGTGAATTGCTGGAAGATGCTAGAAAATAACATGGCAAACTGGGATATAATTTCGCATAAAGAAAAAGTAGTGATAGGGACATATAACATAAAGAAAGTTTTAGCATTAAGGATACTTGGCATGTAAAAATTCCTCAACCGACCTTTACCGCTCCTTATAAATTCAAAGAACCCTATCTTAGTTCAGTTTAGACTCTCAGACTACTAAGAAAAATAAAGAGAGATCAGAAAGGGCAGAGTGGATATTTTTAGAAAGTTATAGAAAATAGAATGTTTTTAAGGCTAATTGACGGTGCAACCACCAAACCAAAACCTCACGTTGGATGACCACCACCATTTGAAGGAGGATTAAGCACTTAGTGAGGCTAACAACCTTAGGGTGGTCGGAGGTGGCGGTAAGGCCAGTTTTCGATGAGTATTCATTTTCCCTCCGATTTTCAATAAATTGTTAAAAATGGCAAAATTTGAAAATAAAAATTTGTATTTTGGCATATTTTTGCGTATGGTTTTTGAGAAAAATGTATTTTTTTAAATGAAGTCTTGAAATAAATTACCCTTAAGAAATCACTAAATTCAAGCCGATTTCGCTATTGTTTTCAAAAACCTTATTAATGTTGTTTTTACTCCACAATTCTTCTATGAAACACTTATTATATATATATATTGAACTACTACGAAAGTTTTCTGTGAAAATTATTTTCCATATTTTTATCTAATTTTAGGCCTTAAAAATCTTATTAAATGACTATTTTCTAAAGTATATTTAGTGATTTTTCCAAGAAATTGACTTAGACTTTGATTTGGAATGTATTTTAATATTTTATTATGTTGAATGATGTTGAAAGATTTAATCTATAGTGTTGGGAGTATTGATTTCAAATATTAAGGGTTTAGGGTAGATATTTATGATATATCTAAAGTGGCCAAATAATGAAATTAGGTATAATATGTTCAAAACTAGAATGATGATGGACTGTCTAGTATAGTTAGATTCTGATCTTGAATAGGATTATGGGGGAGTTATACGGAAACATAGGATAAGTGTGAATTAGAACCTAATTCAAGAGCAAAATTAGAATCAAAGTGCATATTAGTATACTAAGGGGTTGAACAGAATTTGAATTAGAGACTAAATTCACCTGAATTAAAGCTGGTTAGACCTTGTAGAATAAGTTAGGAGGTGTTTTTGAGAATTATGAATAAGGTGGAATCGAGAGTTGAATTAGAACCCGATTCAGAGACAAAATTAGAAGCTGAATCAAAACCTAGCTCAAAACGAGAATAACTATAAGAGACCTAAGACATGAATAACTAAGTAAAACCCTAAACTAAAGAAAATAATTTGAATTGATGAATAAAGCCTATATATATAGTAGTTATATGAGTACTAAAACAACTTTTTGTATTATAAGGACTATTGTTGATGGTTTATTGCGAATCACACCTTAAGTGAGCAAGCTGGAAGTCTATGTAAGTTTGGTATTAATAAGTAATTGTATTTCAGAGTACTGTAACATAGTACTTGGAGACTTAAGATTATACTTGGATGTATATGTTAAGTAGCTTAATTGTGCACATGCTTATGTTTGCCTATTTATGAGTTTGTTGTATGATTCTAGCTTGCTACTCTAGACTAAAATTGCTTGAGAGTGCGTATATTAGTTGATAACCTTAAACTAGACATAATCATATATGACATGTAATCTTAATCAAACATGTATTGTAACCCATTAAGGGACATTTAAGATTCTCTGACTAAATACAGATCCCTTCAAAAGTAATAGCACTAGAGCATAATGGTCTCTTATTCATCCTTAGTCAAACTAAGTGATAGGAGAGAAGGTCGCCATAAGGATGAAGGTAGTGATTCGAAAGTAATCGCTGGAGGAGGGGTATCTCTATTGCACAAACTTAGGTTTGATTGTGAGCTGTTGAATATGCATTAAATTCCTCAACTTAGATTAGAGCAGGTGTAATTTCTCTAATCTTACGATAAATTGGTAATGTCATGTCATGGCATTTATTTATTGCATTGTATTCAAATAACTAGTTGATAACCCTACCTTTGCTTGATGTATAATCTTGTGTCTCTGTCCCAACTTACTAAACGGTTAGTTGCTAAACGGTTAGTTGCTCATATCCTTATAGATGATATTGTAGGTGCTAGTTAAGAAGAGGCTTTATAACTACTCCGAAGCTAGCGATTACTGGATCTTGGGGAGTAAGGATATAAAACTAATGATCAATTACACTTTTGAAGTTTTGGTTTCTATCTTTGAGTCTTTTATTATCAAACTATGTATTACTTAAGTAGGTTTTGGTTATTGATTTATGTAAATATTACTTGGGATATTAGAATTTGAGCATATGTTTTTCATACTTCCGCACGTAAATAACCTTATTATTTTACAAACTGTTACTTCAAATCGGGTTAGTTGTTGATGCCTTGTGTAAATCAGGTCTACGATAGTAGCTATAAGGTCAGTTTCTATCTTATAATGGTTTACATGACAAGGTTGTTATGACCCTACCACTTTAAGGTGTAAAACTTAATATCTCTAATTTCAAGAATATCACCTATTTGATACTTTAACCCACAAATAAACCTAGAGATAATTTGGTCTTCTAGCTTTATAACTTCACATTGGATCATCAACATTTGGAACTCCTTCACATAAGTGTCAACACTTGATCCTCTTTGCCTCAACTCTTAGAACCTTTTGAATGTGTCTTGTTGATCGTAGTCTCAAACAAATCTCCTTCTCATCACTCTTTTCATCTCTTACCAATCTCTAACTTCTCTCTTTCCTTCTCTTTGTCGGGTAGCCTAAAAATTTTTCCACCAAAGAGCGTCATATCTTGTGAATTCTAGGATAGTAAGTCCCACTTTAGTATTCTTAAGAACTTCATGACACTCAAATTGCTTCTTTATCTTGTCAACCCAGTTTAGGTAGTCTTCAACATCACCACTAACAAAAAAGCTTAGGATTTCTAACCTTAGTCCTTTTACTTTATAAGCTCGAACAATTCTTTCTTTATGTTCATAATTTTGCCCGTCTTCATTGCCTAACTCCTCATCCCCTTCTTCTATTTCCTCTAGTGTAGGCCTTCATTGAGCAAATCTATCCACTCTTGCAGCTCGTTGTTGTTGAATTGGGAAATTAGCTCAGCTAAGTCAATCATTACCTCCGTTCATTTGCTCGGCCTCTATTTGGGTTGTTTCTTGCTCTTTGCCTATCCTCATTTATGGTAGTTACCAAGCTAGTCACTAAGTCAGTGAGCTTATCCAATCGCTCATTTGCAAATTGCGGTGTAAGGCTTCTTTGTTAGCCTTGACCATTACAAGCACCACTCTCACTCTCTTAGTTTTTGAGAGTTCCTTGAATACTAGAATTTGACATTGGATAGTGGGTCAACAACTAAACTTTACTCAAACCTTTGTTAAAGCCTCTTTTCGAGCAACAACAACAAACTAGTGTTGCACATTAACAACAGCAATGGTACCCAACATAGTGATAAATTGACTTAAACTAGACACTTTGCTTCATGAACACAAAATGGGGAAAAATAGAGAATTTTACTTCGTCAACCTAAAACACTACTTTAATACTCACTACAACCAATCACAACCACTTTGACACTACTTAAACCTCAACCTACTAACTATAGTAATTTACTCAGGTTTACAAAGTTCTAGAAACTTAACTTACTTGAATGTAGCCAAGTACTCTAATATTAAGATGATACGGATCACCAGGAAGAGTACATACAGCTACCAATATCACGCATAACCAAGGGAGTGGGTTTGAACCTTAGGATGAGTCGAAAGATAAACGGGTGTTAATGGTTTAGCAAACCCATGCACTAACTCTATGGATATGATGCAGTGCAGAACTACATACAGACTAACTAGCTTGCTAGACATGACATTCTAATCCAAGCTAGGTGGATTGCTTGCCATAATCCTTATTAAAGGGATTGATAAGAGTAAAGGAGATTAAGCACTTAGCTTGTAAAGAGGAAAATTTTGTATTCAATATTTAGATGATGATTTCGACAGATACATTCATGAGGCATTTATATGCCCCAATTAGCGTAAGTCTTTAGATTCCTCTAACTACAAAATTAGATACTTACTTAAAATGGAAAATGTTTACAGAGAAAGGATAGTTTGGTAATAATAGAAAAATAATATCCTCTGCTAGGATAGTATGGTTATAAGAGGAAGAGGATACGTGTCATCCTCTTAATCTAGTGGTCTAAATAGGTACTAGTTGTTGAGTAATACTGAGTTGGCTAGGTTAGCTTCAGGTTAATAGTTTGGCAGGTTGGGGGTCTAGGATGCAATTGATCAACAAGTGTGGGCTTGTCACCTCGAATATGGTAGGTCAACTTGGTAATTGGTTAGCTTAGTTTATGACACTCATTAGTTCGATAGTAAGTAGGGTCATTGTTTAGTCTTAATTGTGCTCAATGGCATCCTTGTCTCCTTTCCCTTTTATATGCAAAATAGTGAATAATTCGAAGGAGCTCGAGAGATTCGTTAGATCATGGTGTGTCTAGGAGCTTAGTTATTACTAGGACTTATCGTAGCAAATCTAAACTAAATGGGCCATTCGAAATATTGAAGAAAATAGAGGGAATTAGTCCACGGACGAACTAGAGTAGCTGATATGAAGCTGCTTGGAAGATGTGATACACCAATGAACATAACATAACTTGACACTTTATTTGATATGATATACAAGTTGATGTTAAGGTCCACTTACAACTAATCTTAAGCTATTCGGCAAGATTAGATAAAAGTATATGAAAAATGGACATGGAGAGGGTTGTTTCATAAGAATCGAAAATTCAATGTCTATCTGTCAAGTTATATTTCGGCTTATAAGGGAAAGGGACTATTTATAGTAAGTCTATAGGGCAACATTACAAATAAAGAAATTATAAGAAAGTATGTACAAAAAAAGGATTCCTAATGCATACGAAAAATGGTAAAAAAGACAAAAGACAAAAATAGAAAAGTAGTATAATTTCAGATGAGGTGGATAACTAGCAGTGTAATATAAGTCTTGTACGAAGATTCTCTAAACACAATAGACGAGATGGATCAAGATGTTGTGGCAATAAAAAGGTTGAGACGAGAGAAATGGTAATATGCCAAGAGAAAACTACTCGGCCGGTAAGTGAGTCTCTCGATACTCGACAAGAACCTCTCAGTAGTAATTAGTCGGATTACTAGGCATAGGATCCTTAGTAAGGGAATAGTTGGCATCATCATAACCGAGAGTATGGATCAACGTATAACAATATGGGTAGCTTAAGGAGTTCAGCTACCTTCCTTTGGTATAAAGATTCTCGTTATCAGCAGGTTGCCAAGAGAGGATTATTTAGGTGAGGAATTGGAGGCCTCGGAGCCGTATGCAAGTAATGGGATTGATGGTCAATAGTTCATCAGATTAGCTTAAACGAATTGCTCCTCTTTTTGAGTGAATTGCTTCTCGGGAGCTTGGTGTACAAAGGCAACAAGGCTACGCTCTCGAGATTGTGTGATCAACCCTTGATTCCTATGAGAGACCATATGCCTTATATCAGACAGAGGGATAGGTATCCAGTTAACTTTAGGGAGGGATAAAAACTGATGGAAACCCCATTTACAATATGGTATTGGTGTATACGACACATAGCAAGCAATTTCAACAAAGTACATAAGAACCAATAATGTAAGAAGTGTACCATTTTTGGAGGGTGGCACCAGATAGAGAGGGTAATGCGCCAGTTTGGGGGGTTGCAGTAGGTTCCCCCAGAGTGAGATACAGATGAAGTAAAGTGACTGCATCACATCGATTTGAGAGGTCACAAAAGTATCAATTGAATCAGCTACCATACAGGCTATATCGACATATGGAATGATAGGCATGCTTAGATACTACATTTAGAGGGTCCTAGAGGTGCTAATCACAGCTATAGGTAGTAGTAAACGACCATCACACATTGTTACATTAATTGTGATGGAGCTTTGCTTGGGAAGTTAGTAAGTATATGTATGTGACCTATTGTTCATGTTTCATTGTCTTACACCTATTTGTGCTAATGCTTCTTCATTTTACAAGCTGAGGAGTTCCAATAAATCAAGATATCCACGAACCAAGCAAACTACATTATTGCTTGGGTCTATATTGATCAGGGTATATAGCCGTTGTAAGACCACACTTTGATTACACTGTACCCACCTTATCTAGTTGAGGAGCAAGTTCAAGAGCAGTGTAACTTAGATGAGCCAGATTATGACCATCTAGATCTATCTAAGTGAAGTGGACACATGAGAATGAGGGGCCTTAGACAACAACAGTGATGATATTATAGGGCCATTTGACACCCCGATAGGTGTTGAGTATCTTGACGTAAGGACTATGTTAAGCCCTCTATTGAGGTCCTTTGAGATCCTTCCTTATATAAATGCATCTTGATCTTCCCATCATGTTACTAGCTCCACATAAGAGAAGGAGGTGGTCCATCAGTTCTAGAGGTAAGAGTTCATCCTAGGTTCTAGTGATTGCTCCACCTATGTTTATAAAGCTATCCTAGGAGCACATTCTGATACCGGAGTCACAAGCTTTGACCACTAGTAATGAAAATGGGTCTATGCAAGGGTTGTCTTCTTGAGTAGCTCATGTATTACTAGAAGGAGGAGAGGAAATGACTAGTTATTGAGATTATTGTGTTTTGTATGAACTCTTAAACTTGACATTTTTTATTATGTATATTTTCACATAAGAACGCTTCTTCCTATTTCCTTGTACACTCTAGCTATCACGTACTTAAACATTTGATTTCAACTTTTGGTTATCTTGTTTATATTCAGATGTATGGTTATTAATGGATGGAAAACTGTCCACTTAGTTGAAATGTGGTGGAGTTTGGAGTTAGGTATCCAAGTTTGAAGTGGAGTTTTACTTTTTATCCTGCATTTGTTCTATTTTCACTTACAAATTGTAAAGTTTTTTTTTTATCTGTATATATGGATGCCTACTGCACTTTTTGGTTGTTGAGTAGTAGGTGATAATGAAGAAGGTGCTTTCCTTAAGCACGCCATCTTCATTGATATATTAAAGAAAAAGGCACTTTGCTAAAAGTGCCTTCTTCTTTAGTATATTACTAAGAAGGCGCTTTTATTAAATTGCAAAGAAAAAAAAAAACAAAAAAATAAAAAAGTAAACACTTTTTGAAAAAATGCCTTCATTACCCCTTATAAGTAATATATTTTCACCCAATCCCTTTTTCGAATTTTTTTCGTTAGGTGTGTTCCTCAATGGTGGTTTTAATTGAAACTTACATCAGATGAAATCCCATAGCAAAATTGTGCTTCGTTTTAATTTTTATGATTTTCAAACGCATAAAATGGCAACTTCATTTCAGTAGACATGATTTCTAATGGGCATTATAATTATGGTTTTGATAATAAATGTCTAGAATCACTTGATAACAAAGCTTGTTTTACAAGTTTTCCTTCATTCTTTTTTTCATAAAAATTTATAAATATATTTATTTTTATGTCATATATATATTTTTTCCAATTATGTTACAACTTGGGAAGTAAGAATTCGAACCCCAATCTATTTCAATGAAAGACCAGCGGTGATGATGCTACTGGCATACAATGGTTTTGACTATGTCATATAGTTGACAGTTTTATAAAAACAACAAAGTGAACTTATCATATGCAGTTTTTATCAAGAGTCTTGAAGACACTCCTTAGTGGAACTATTATGATTATGTAATGTTTTTTTAATAGTGTAAATTTGGGATCAATGGCAATTGTGTTTCTTCAACCTTTTATCAACCACATTAGTGCATATTATTCTTTCAATTTTACAAAGCTAACACATAATTTTCAAACATCAAAACATTAAAAGAAAAATTGCTAAGAATGGAGATTTGCGGGCTCCATAACTAGTGCACTAAAAAATGTTTAAATTCCTTAACAACCAGCAGCCACTTAATATATCATCTCCAATCACGATGATAAGGACACTATGGTCTCCACCATGATGAAAGCATTTGCTTTCCTTATGGGATAAAAAGAATCAAAAGCATTTACGGAACACGAACATTGTTAAAAGTGAACTTGTTAAAGTAGAATCCGAAGGTGTCAGCCGCGTTAAGCTTGTCCATTTTACGTAAGGGAATTTTTTGTGTTTTGTCTTGTTCTGTTAGAGTGGTCTCAGATATTTTCTCCTTAATTTAGGACAATTCATCATATATGTTTAGACTAGAGAACAGGTCGCATGCTTCCAAGTGAACATGTTTATGGCAATTTTACTCCTAAATCTCATATTGATTCCAGCTAAAAATTCTTTAGATCCTGATTGAGTTATTAATAAAATTTACAAAAACTTATGTGATTCAATGTTATATGTACTTATCTCTAACTTTATGGATATTATAGGCTGGGATATATAGTGAATTTTTATCCTATCATACATACATACTCATCAATGAATTCATTTAGGTTTTTTTTTTTTTTCAAAAAAGAAACTAAACCAAATATAAAAAAAAAAAAAAATCCATGAATAGTTTGAATATTTAACAATACTTATGACTTGTTAAGACTATTGTAGTCTAGTGGAATTGCTACTGATTTTTTAAAAAGTTCTATGACTTGAAAATGAATCCTTTCATTAATTCTACATTATAGAGGAAATATGAAGGGAAAAAAAAAAAAATCAAATTATTCCTCTTTAGTAGGAGAATAATAATCATGTTATATGAGTCATGATGTCCTGGATAACTTAACTCAAATTGATAAAGAGGTTTAGAAGTAAAATTGATTTTCCATTTTAGTAGGAGAGAAACAAATCATGTTATATGAATCAGTATCGACAACACTCCACACGGTGATTTTGTTTGCAGTTTTAGGGAGGGCTCGTAATTTGGGATTTAACTCATTAAATCCAAATACGGTACGATTTAAATAGGTCTGTATGTAAAAAAAAAAAAAATTAACACAGGACGTAAACAGATCAAACTTATTTAAATATATTTGAATCCATGTTCAGATTTATATCGAGGTCCTAGACTAGTTTTTAAAATTTTTGTTTTTTCCCACCAAAAGTCCGAGACTAAAACAAGGTGACAAAAGTAGGGCTTGTTTACTCAATATAAGGTCTCTAAAAGTCTTTCCCACTTTGTTCCAGCTGCATAATGTGAAAACTCAAGTGCAAGTCTTCTTCTTTAATTTTTTTTTTTTTTTCCAACTCTTAGATGAAGAAGAGAATCACAAAACCCCATCTTAGATAGATGGATTTGCTTCAATTTAAGTATATATTTTTTATTTTACAGTATTTGTTGCTTTTTACATTATAGCTAATCACAATAATCTTAAACAAATGAATGCTGGCATTGAAATTTCCATCCCTAAATAGTCTAAAATTATCTTTCTTTGTTTCACTTTATGTGTTCCTTTTTCTTTTGGCAATCAACATGTTACAACTTAAGGTAAGGAGATTCAAACCTATTGTTATCCTGCTGCGAGACTAATGTTCATTTCAATTGGTTATGATGGCCTTAGCTATTTCTTATTATTGGAAATTGTCGTGTTGCTCATGGTGTGAAAAAGCAAATAGGAATAAGCAGTTTTATAGTTTTATTGTGTGAATTCAAGAGTAAATTCTTTTTCTTATCACTTATTTTATAGCAAAGTTAGTAGTTTCATGTTACCATAGATTAATGCAATGTTCATGTAGATGATGCTTACTTCAATATATCAATAGATCTAAGCTTTTGTTGGTAAGATTTTCCAACTATTGATGGTACATATCCTTAGGAAACTTCTATATATTGCTATTATTCTTATTTTCATCTTTCTTTTTTCAATTTGCTAATCATGCATTCCTTTCATGTTTTACAAGTTTGCAAGTTATCCAAAATAGGCTAATGGTTGTTATTATTGTTAATTTTCATATGGAGCAGTGGTATATGAACTAGCTTAAATACTAAGTTCGTAAATACTTATATTATGTAATTTAAGTTATCAAGTGTGTGAATCAACATGTCTTGTGTTTCAACTTGAAGAATTATATCAATGACCACAAGTATATGAAAATGATAAATTCAACTACTTTTATTTTGATAAAAGCGTTATATTTTCAATATAAATAATCAATTTCAAAGTAAGAAATTAATTTACAACTTTGTAAATGATAAACATGTCAAATCTATATATGAGAGGCATTTTTTAAATGAGTATAACTATTGGTTTAAATTTCATACACGATTAATAAACATATCGGTTTATGAGTTTAGATTTTCCAAACATGAGCTTGTTTAGATACGAAAACAAGATATAATACGATAAGTTAAATTGTAAATCCTGATTTCAGGTGACGGAATTGCTTGTTTGAAAGTAGGGAAGGCTAACCAATTTTCGAGAAAAATTGCTAGCAAATTCATGTCTACAATGAAGTCAGCATCGCCTTTGTCTTGTTGTGCTTGGCATCATTCTTTGTTAAGCATAAACTCTAAATAATTAATCTAAAAGGAAATTGTGCTACACTCCTAAAATGATACACCGACTACTTGAAATGAAGAGACCAATGGGTCTATCCAACAATAATGAATACCAAAAGCTTTTTCCACACCAATCCCCAACTTTGGAAGCGACCACACAAGCCGTACATAAATGATTTATGTTTTCCACATAAGAATAACAACAATGACATCGAGATAATACGAAACCCTAGTGCTGCCTGATATTATCCCTAGTAACCACTTTGTTGATAAGTTTCTAGACAAAAATTCAATTTGATGGACTGCCCAGTGGGCAAAGTCATCGTAAAAGCCAAACCAATGTTTGAACTGTGGACCCTGCTTTAGTTAATAGCTGTTGTTTCTAAGATAGTTACATTAAGTTTTCAAAATTACAATCCAGCTTTACGTCCTCATTTAAATTAGACATTACAATGGATTTCGTGCTTGGTTGATATATTCCTCGTGAGATTGATACTCCTGCTAGAAAGAAACCTTTTATCACCAGCAAGATTGCGAGCTCTTGCTCTGATTTATTCAGTGGTCGCCAAGTGCTCAAAAAGTAGATAATCCTCTTGAGATTCCTAGGCAAGAGACGAATCACGGAGCCTTTGTTGCACTTCCAAAGGCTAAGATTCCACCATTTTGAGAGACTAGTTCAAAGTGGGAGTTTCAGATTAGGAGAAGAAGAAGAATTTTGAATATCGTGAATATAATCAATTGGAAAATGTACATATCGCGCTCTTGGAATTTTCATATTATGTAAATATATGGTAGTAAATATGAAATATTAGCATGGAAGAGAAGGAGAAAAGGAGATTAGGACAAGAGATTTGAGGAAAAGAAACATCACTAAAAGATTTTTTCTAAATAATTATCAAAATGCCCTAGGATAAAAGTAACCAATAGATTAAAGACCTTTTTCAATTACTTAACTTAAAAGATTCTAACTAATGTTAACATGACATTGACTACTTTGACCATGCAAAGTAATACAACTCCTCTCCCAATCCATGTGGTACTATAATCACATAGGTTACTAACCCCCTCCACCCCCCTTCCCACCCCTACCCTTCAAACAGACCTATTCGAGGGTTAATTTTGAATCATGAACCAGCTTGAGCCGGTACTTGGGTGGGCTAAACCATAGCTTGAATCATAGGGCCTTAAAGGCTTAAGTGATTTAAGGTTACCAATCTGCTTAGTTAGGTGGGTTATCAACCAGCGAGCCGCTTGCCAGTTTAAGTTTAATTTTTTTTAAAAAAAAAAAAATTGAGGTCCATTTTTTACTCTAAATTTGCATTGGCCATTATTATTCAATTTTATAATATAACATTGCTTAGACCAAACGATTTATTTTGAGATCTTAAAAAATTTATTTCAAAAATAAATTTGTTAGTTCATTGTTAATGGAATAGAGAAACAAATAGAATGCAAATTAGGAAAATTTCATAAAAGATTAAGAAAAAAAAAAAAGAGGAGAATTCCACAAAAGATTAAGAAAAAGAGGACAATTCTCAAGAAAAAAAGAAAGAAAGAAAGAAAAGCAATTCATAGGCCAATTGAACTGTCGATTCACTTGAACTGTAACCCCCAAAGGCTAATCTTAGTTCAACCTTCTACTAGCGTATGACCAAGCGATTCCAACCTAGTTTGACCCCATGGACAAGTCTACCCCTTACCCCCTAAACACAAACACCACCCCCCTTAAACATGTGACATCTCCATCGTGAGACCTTATAATTGAGTCTATTTCATATTATTTTTTGATATATGATTACATATGGAAGCATCATAGGAGTTACACCCCAGTGATACTTCCCTATCTTTCTTAGATTGGTTCTCTAAATTAGGTCAAAATAATCTTTGAAGTATCCACCTATTGGTAAGGAATTAGCTTTAACATGATTTAATCTTTGATACTATTTATAATACATCAACTCAAAAGTAGCTAATAATCAAGTTAACAAATATCGATATGTCTTTTTCAACTACTTGACTCAAAAGTTTTTAATTAGAATTAACAAAGCAATCACTACTTTAGGCTTATAAACCAATGCAACTCTCTCTCGCAATCTAAGTGGGACTATAATCACACGAGGAATCACAAGTATAAGAAAGACCTTATAAACCATTAAGTAAGACAGTTTTGATGAAAAACTTTACACAACATTATTGTATCAATAATGAATAGTTTATAGAAGAATTTGGAGGTCAAAACTATATCATCAATGTATTTTAAAACAAGCTCAAAATCTGCCCATGTTTAGTAATGTTTTAAGGATGTAATATATATCTACTAAATTTATAAAAAAAAACAATAGTTTTCTTAAATTCTACATGAAAAACTACTTAGGAATAATTTTAAAAGAATTTTCTAAGTAAATTTAGTATTTTTGATAATCTAATGAAAATTAGGCTGGTTTAGGACACTTACTGGAGCATACAACTTCAACCACTAGTAAGGAGAGCGGGTGTATTGACACAAATAGGCATAGATTACTCCTTTAAGTGGCTGTGGTGGTTCACGTCCAGTTCAAGTGGCTGTGGTGGTTCATGTCCAATTCAACATAATGAACACAAAATTACCTAGATTTGTGCTAATTTTCTAGATAATTTTTCTTAATTTTCTTACTTAGTTTGTGAAGCCACCTAGATTTTTGCTAAGTTTCTAATTGATTGAAGAAACAAGTAGAGAAGGTTTCTAAATTTTCTAAAGTAGCATTGTGGAGTTGTGAGATTTTCTCTTTCCCCTCTTGCTAAAACCATCCTAATTTGCTTATAAGCAAGGTGGCAATGCACTCAACTTTTGTGCCTAATAGCTATCCAAGAGTGTCATGCCTAATCCTATTGTTTCCTAGCTATCTTGACAAATTTTTTTATATTTATTTACTATTTTTTTTTATTTACTTTAGCATATTTTGCATATATTCGAGTATTTTAAGTAATTGTAGGTATATATTTATACTTGTACATAATAATTATAACCTATGTTCATACATGTTTTCTACAAATCATTTCATAACATTTAATAATTTTATTACTCATATAATGCATCTCTAGGAGTTCATTGACTGTTGATGCCTATTTTGCGCAATTATGATAATTATAGAATAATGTATTAAAATTATCTATTTTAGCTATATTTTTATTATGTTGCTATATTTTTGAGATCCATGCTCACGAGGTCTCTTTGACTAATATTTTAAGCCCATACATAAATTCCTAACTTAATCAAGCCATCTTTGCAAATGCCCTAAATTGATCACTTGGAATCTAATCACCAAAGTCCAAGGGTTATAACTAACATCAAACTAAGAGTAACTCATGACTCCATTTCACAATTCCTAGATTGGGACACTCGTACTATGACCCTTGTTTAAATAGGCGATGGGACTCTAGTACTGTAAACCCTAAACACAACCTAACCTAACTAGTATTAGGACATTGATGCTATGATCCCTAGACATTGCACTATCTATCTCAATCATTTCTAAGGGGGACTTCAATGAAGACAATGTCACCTAAGGATCATCAAGGTGCTACCTAAGGAACACTAGTACTATAACCGTTCGAGCTCACTAAGTACAAGCAGTAAATACAATTTATAATCTAAATAATTATTAGTCCATTGAATTTCAAACTACATTACACAACACAAGCACAAGTAACAACTAAGGATAATACATTCCTGGACCAGCAACAAAGTATTTAGCTAAGTTTGAATTTACAACAACTTCCATACTTAAAGTGTTCATATAAAGTAATAAGCCTTTTAGAATCCTATTTTGGAATTCTAAATATTACTCTTAATTCTAAACATTTCTACTTTAATTTACACTTTTAAGTTGGATAGGTCACTAGGTTATAAGTCAGTGACTTGATCTATATAAGAAGTCTTTAACTGCTTTTTTAACATGCTTAATTATCAAAATAACTTTAAATTTGTTTATCTATTAGTTTATAAATGTTTAAGAAAAGAGAATAGTAGGAAATTAGTTAATATATAAAAATATGAATAGGAAACATATACTTAGAACTTAATACAGGGTGTGTACTTTTCCCATGTATATAGCATGTGTACAAAGTACACGTTATGTACTCCATATTCCATAAATATGTCATGTATTTGGGTGCATACCATATGATCCACTTGTCATGTATATAATGTGTATACATGCTACGTACCTCCCCTTTGAGTATTTTTCTTTCAACTTTGCTTTGCTCCACCTGTTTAATATGATTCTCACTTTGATTTTTGCAAGAACAATTGTAAATCAATCTTCAAATCCCAAAACTCCACACATGCTAATTTTTACTGATTCTTAACAATAGAACACTCATATGTGCTCCTTGAACTTGAAATCAACAATAACAAGAGTTAAAAAAAAGCTTACCTTGAATATCCAAAACTTTGTGGTTCTTAAAATGCACACTTGATTAATTGCTCAAACGGTTCAAGATTTCCTTGAACCTAAAACCCTATCATTTCCCCTTATCAAAACGAACTCCCTCCTTATTGAATCTAAAAAAATACTAGATTAGTATTGATTCTTGCTTATAAAAAACATAGGATAACAAAGAGAGTATAGATATTATATGTACTCTTCTCACACCTTTAATCTACTTGAGGAAAGGTTACTAGAGAAATAATAATAAAATGTGAGAATTCAAGTTAACAAAACGTTTTAACCTTAGTATGCTAAATAACCCCTTTTCCCTTGCTCTTTCATTTTCTTTTTTATTTTTATGCAATGTCTTAATATTTCCTTACATTATTTTATGTTCATTTTTTTTTTCTCAGGTTTTTACAATTTACCTACCACTATTAGGTGCATTGCATGGCTTGCCAACTTTTAATTGGTGGCATGGCCACCCTAAGGCTAAGGATTAGCTAACATTACATGGGATTGGTTACGAAACCCTTAAAGTAGTGGTAGGTAATCTCGAAGCCCTATGATGGCTAACCTTAGATGAAGCAACAATTTATAGGACTTTTGATACATACAAGTGAACCTATGCTCCCTTTCCTATGTTTTAGCAGTTAGAATCATAATTCCATTGCACCAATGAATTTGGCTTAAGAAAGAATTTGATTCCACTTTGTGTGTGCATAATCAGTTCCATTCCATTCTCATTAATATAAATTTACAAGAATAGGTTTTTAGTGTACAACGTATATTGCTTTCATCTATGAATCAATAATTAAGTACTCTTGTAATACATAAATGGAAGTCAACCATTCTATAGATGTTGCCAAACATAGAAATGAATTTGCCATCTTCATTCCCAATTCCTTTATGTTCTACTCCAATCTATTCAATTTCAAATCATTTTTTGTATAACAAATGGGACATTAGGGTTTCAATCTTTTTTTCTTCTTGATTTTGCAAATTTTATTAGATAACTCAATTAGACATATTTATTAACATGATTATCAATTAAAAGATTGTTAAATTTGTACCCAAAGTAACAAGGGGATTGTTCCACACCTACTTAAAAGTTCGAGGATTTAAATGAAAAAATAAAAACTGAATTACTTAAATAGAAAAGAACTATTTTTAGTAACTAATTTTGTACATTTTTCTATATTTAAACATTGATAATTTTAAAAGAAGGTTTGACACAAGAAATTTAACACTATCATTCCATTTTCCTTTTATACTTAAATTCACTATCTTTCTTACAAGTAAAATTTATAGATTTTTAGTATCAAACGCATTAAAAACTATAATCTGAGGCAAAGTAAACTCTTTTAATTTATCATTTCCATGTATACTGAGCTAGAGGATCATTCATAAGATAAACTAAGCACAAGCATATACACTTCAAAGTATGCGAGGCCATAAATGCACACACGCATTTGTCCAATCCACATTACTGAAGTAACACCACTCATTAAATAAGAACCCTCGGCAAAAAATCTTTGTCCACCAACCTTAATAAGAATTCTCCTACTCTTGGAAATGATAAGAACTTGTATAACCCGTTTACTTGGAGTGAATAGATATTCCATTTCCCCATTATTCCCTATTACATCATTAAGTTGTTTTTTTTTTTTTTTTTTTTTTTTGCCTAATAATTACAATTCCGTATAAATCTCTATTACTTGATTTCAAGTAATAGGGATTTCTACCTTAAACTAAAGAATTGGGATTCAGTGAACTAAGGACCTCACTACCCTTCCCCTTATCCATCATTGTTCAACCTCAACCAACCCAATCTCCTCTTCTACTCCACTCATCAATCTTAACTGCATTGCCACTATCAATAACATGACCACTACACCACCACCGTACCACCATTGTCACCAACATAGACACTGTACCACTACGTCATCAATATAAACACCATATCACTATTATCACCAACAAAGTCGCTTCGTCACCACTACCACCTAGATCTGGACTACAACACCACACCATAGCTAAACATCTAATAGTCACACCACTAGTAGCCACTAAACTTCAACTTATCTTTAGCAAGTGTTCACAACAACCACTACCCTACACCAAACTCCAATGAGTATCCATAGGACAATTAATGAATAATGATGGAGAGAAGAAAGAGAAAATGAGAAGTGTGAGAAAGCGAGAATCAAAGAGAAAAATAAATGATAAGTGATGAAAGGTACAATTTTGGAGAAAGAAACTAGAAAAAAAAAATGAAAAGTTGGAAGCTTTTTCTTTTCCTATCACTCCATAGAAGAAACTGGAGAAAGAAATATATAAAAGTTGGGATTTATTTTTCCTTTTAAGTCGATAAAAGAAAGTGAAGAAAGAAATAAAAAAATGGATGTGCTTAACATGGATGTTGGTGGATGATTTCATAGACAAATGGAAAAATAGTTTGTAGTGACCAAGTTGAAGATGGGGGTAAAGTGGTAATTTTAAATACATTATACATGAATTCCTTGTGTGGCTATTTTATCAAAGCGAACAAAGTAATAATTATTACGTACCTATTCAATTCCTTGGAATTAGAATTCTATTACAAGTTTATTCCATTCGGTGAAATGAGCATGTCGATAACGTACAAGCATGCAAGACAATGATGAAAATTAAGAACTAGCCCATGCATAATAAATATATTCAATTTAACAAAGATAATATATATATATATATATATATAGGTAAAGTTGAATTTTAGTAGTATGCTTAAAAAAATGATTATATTTATATATGTATGTATGCATATATATATATATATATATATATATATATATGTAAGATTACATGGGAACATAATAAGAATCACTTAAATGATGGAGATGAATAAGTGGGATTTGGGAATATCCTTTATTGGTAAAGTGTATTTGTAAAAATAAAGTTTATGTCTTTTCTTTCTTTCAATATACCATTTTGTTGGTTGAATGGAGAATCTTTTGAAGTTATGATCAATGTTACTATTTGCACTTTAACTTTACTATTTTTTATAATTATATACATGAAGTTTTGATTTGTTTAATTATATACGTAATTAAAAATTTTATTGTTATCATTTACACCTTAACTCAAATTTACACAATTAGTTCTATCAGTATGATTAGCCAATGGGGTCACTATCTACTATCTTAAGGGGCCACAAAAGCTCTCACAAGTGGCCACCAACCATCTTTTATAGTCTTAATGCACTTCAAAAATGTGAGTCAAGAGATTCACTAGTAGTTGTGGGTGGCCGCTTATAACCTTAGGGAGATCAAGTGATACCCCTAAAGTTGTGGTATGACCACCTTAAGATCATGGGCAGGCACCCCATTGGTTAATTGTACTAATTGAACTAACAGTATAAATCAGAATTAATTGAGATGTTGATGGTAACAATTAATTCTTCAATTGAGTGTATATTTAGACAAGACAAAACTTCAGGTATATAATTGTAAGAAGTGATTAAATTAAGGTATACATCATGACATTACCCTAAGTTTACGGGAGTATTAGTTATGATTTATGTCTGTTTGAATAAGTCATCATAAACACTTAAGATTCATTTACCTTTGGGAATGAAATATATTGAAGTTGAAAAATTATGCCTTATGAATTATTATTGCTAAAAATAGGCTATAAATATAAATTTCAGTGTTTAGTTTATGTAAATTTCATTGTAAGGAATAATTATTCTAATATTTATTTTATCTCATTAATTATATTATTGAATGGGAATATAAGTAAATATATCAATATGCTCGTATTTGGTTTGGTTTTGGGTAAATCACATTTAAAAATCAATATTTGTTATTGTCTAAATTTTTTAAAAATGATGATATCACGATGTCACATGATGTTTGAGAAATCTATACAATAATAATTATTAATTTGTAACTTTAAGGAACATTAGGGAAAAAAAAAAGTACCTTTAAAGAATCCATTTCCATTGGGTTTTGGGTAAATTACATTTAAGATACTGTGTTTTTCTATATTTTCATTTTAGGTACCTGTATTCTTATTTTTAACGCTTTAGATACTTGTATTCCACAAAATGAGAAAAAAACTAATGCCATTAGTAAGAGTGCAAATGAGATAAGCCTACTAAGCTACTAAGTCTGGCTTAGTAATTACTCAAATTCGATTTGGCTATAGTTAAGTCCAGCTCAAGCTTGAGCTTAAGCTGCTTGAGTAACTTATCGAGTCGAGCTTGAGCTTGATGATATTTGATTTGATCGGCTTATAGGCTTAATAGAACTTAGTCAAGTTTGAATATTAATTGAGTCTGAGTAGTTATTACTATTAGTTTAATTGAATTTGTAATTGTTTTTTTTTTTTTATTTTATCGAGTCAAAATAAGCTTAACTGACTTAAGTTTAAACTTGTAGAGTACTACTTCAAGTTGAGCTTAAACTTAGATTTATAAATTCCATTGAATTTGAGCTCTAAAATTCCTAATCAAGCTCGACTCTATATCATCTTGTCTTAACTTATATACAACCCTAGCCGTTATCAATCCTTTCACTCTTTACTTTTCCTTAAAAAATAAAGGGAACCAATGTGATGGAAAAAATTCCTCCTTTTCTCCACAACCCTTCTCTTCCCCACCTTCAAAAATCCTAACCTTAAACCCAAATTTATTAACCTCAATGCATTTGTAGTTAGGGAGAAACCTCAAACCCAAGATACTAATTTGCATACGCTTATTTATGGTGATTATTAAATCAAGGAGCTTTAGACGAGACCTTAAATTCCCAAGAGATTATTGCAATGTCGAATGTGTGTTTTCTTTCCTTGAAATCTTATAAGGCAAATGGATACTCAAATTCCCAATCTTATGTTGAATTTGTGCATTTCATTAGAAAACATCTATTTTATATGCTTTTTGTTATACTTAGTAGAAACTACACTATGCTCAACTTTATATAAATAATAAGAAGATATCACGATCTTTTGGCCCTTTTGGACTAGATGGTACTCCATAAATTGCTATGCTACGAAGTGTTATAATTGATAGCATGAAATCTATAAGATTGTTATAATTATGTAATTTATGAATATTGCATGGGAAAAAAAATCCATATATAATATTTCTATTTATAATTATAAAAATATAAAAAGATGTAGCAATCTAGTTATAAGTTATGATAATATTTTGTTAACATTCTTATTTTACCATAAGGTTGCATATTAAGAAGATGGTACAATTAAATATTTGTATTTTATGCAATCTTATTGATGGAAACTTCGAATTTATGTAAAAGCTAAGGTTGCTTCATTTAAGCTAAGAAGTGAATAGCAAATTTTGCTTCTCTTTACATATGCCATAGTTCGATATATTTTTGTTTACTTGAGTTATAATTCTAGCCTTTATATGATCGTTTGAATTTTAAAAGTAAAGAGTAAGATGTCAAAGGTAATATACTTGAGTTATGAAAAAAAGAGTAAATTGTAATGATTATTATTTTTAGACTTTTTAGTCCATAATACTAGAATGGTTGTTCATGCAATGTAACATAGTTTTGTAGCTAATATCAATAGTAATGGGCTCCCAAATGGAAATTCTTGTATGCATTAGGCTTTCCTTTATTTTTCTTTTAAGAAAAAAGAAATTAGCTTTCCTTAAAGTTTGATCTATGGATTTGTATAGTTCATAAAATAGCTTACGCACATCCATAATATAATGATTTCCTAAATACTCATTGTTTCTCTTTATTGTCTTATCTCTTCCACTATTCTTAATAAATTTCAATCAAATATAGTTGTACTAATTTGAGGAAAACGTGTTGCTATCTTAATACTCTTAGGACTTGATAGGGAGGAGAAATGTTTTTCCTTATTACATTCCTATTTATGGGATCTTCTCTATGTTATTTAAAGTACACCCAAATCAAGACATACTATTAGAAAAAGTCATCTAGTTCATACATAAACATTTTCCACATTGGTTTTCAATTGTTAGCGCACCATTGTACTTCTCTTTCTTTTCTTCTTTCTTGTATCATGTGCTAATTGTTTCATCATAGTTTTTGTTTTTTGCAATTGAAAAGGAAAAACCATAACTAGTAGATCTACTTTAGATTTCTCTATATTGTTTTAAAGGGGAAGAACATAGTTTATCATTGTGGGGAGCAACTTGCAATGATCTTCTCTCGGAAGTTGAGAAGCTTTAGAAGAAGACTCCATGAATGTCAAAGTCTAGTATGATGCTACTTAATGTGCTTCTAGTTGATATAATATGTAATACCTTTTATTTATCGATATGTATTGACTTTCAGAAATGTTCACTTCTTTATTTCTTTTTTTTTAAGCTATATATTTGTGAAAAATGACTTGAAAAGTTTGTACTTGTCTTAACTTATATGATAAAATTATTGTTATATCATACCCTTTAATATTGATTTTACCATTAGTACATTAGTCCTATATCATTAGCAACCTTCATATGCAATTTATATATGCAAAATCCATACTATTGACAAATAAACATTAATTTGCTTTTTAAATTGAAAAATTTAATTTAAATTTTGACATTTTTCATGTTAGTGCACTTGCAAAAAATTTAGAAAAAATATCCATGCCCCTTTTTGTTCCTTCTACTTTAAAATAAAAAAAAGTTTTGAAAGAACACTTTTTTTTTCTTGTTAATTGTTCTTATGGGTTGTAATTAGCAAGCAGAATTTCAAAGCATACCTACTTAAAGCAAAGCTTTATTTAAAAAGGAAATAAAATCATATGTAGTGTAATGTTAATGCTTTATTAGTGTTGTATTCCTATAAATTATTCAATTGAATTCATTTGCATCTCGAAGGTAAAATGACTAGAAATTACTAAGACATGATAGATATCTAACATTTGAATTTTTTTATCTTACAAATAGCACTCATGCAAAAACTTTCATCATAAAACTAATAACTTATCTCAAATTTCAATTGTCTCAATTCTTTTAAATTCATTGTTTGCAATCCTTATAGTTAATGAGAATTATTTTTTTAATTAACATGGCATTTCTACATTTGCTTTGTCATATCCAACCTCTACCATAATTATACATTTTCTCTTATTCATTTATTCTTTTTCATCTAAAAAGGAAAAGGAAAATGCATATCCACTTGTAGAATTGCATACTAACTATAGAGTTGTCATCTCTTACAAATGAACTTACTAAAGTTTAAACATATAACATATATCATACACATATAGTTTACGTGTAAATATCAATATAACGCACACAATAACTATAAAAAGGAGTGCCAAATATTTCTTTACTTTTACACTTGTAGAATTGCATACTAACTATAGAGTTGTCATCTCTTACAAATGAACTTGCTAAAGTTTAAACATACAACATATATCATATACATATAGTTTATGTGTAAATATCAATATAACGCACACAATAACTATAAAAAGGAGTGCCAAATATTTCTTTACTTTTACAAAAAGTCATTGACATTACAAAATGAAACATATATCTGCTATCATATAGGTTCTTAGTAATAAAACAATTTTTTTTTTCTACTAATGCATAGATCTTTAAGAACACAAAATGCTACATGGCGATCATTAATCACATACAATCATTAATCTTCTTCTAAAGCTTCTTGGCTTCGATGATGGAATCACTAAAGATCACTCCCTACAATTACAAGTTGTGTTCTTCCCTTTTGAATCAATAGAGAGATTCAAAGAAAATCTACTACTCATTGTTTTGCTTTTCTATTGGAAAATGCAAAAACTAAGATAGGATAACTAACACATAATATAAGATAAAGAGAAAAAGAAAAGGACAATGGTAAGTTAATAATTGAAAACCAATCTAGATAATCTATCTATATAAATTGACCAAAAAGAATCAAATCTTAGATCCTCCAAGTCAAATTTTGAAAAAATTACAAATAACCTCTTTAAACTTTAATTTAGGTGTAGATCGACTTTCTAAACTTTTAAAGTGTATTTTAAGAACCCTAAACTTCAATAATTTAGTAACATAAAGGACAAGTTTAGGGGGTATTTGGTATTAAAATCCAAGTTTAAGAGGATGATTTTCAACTTATGAGATTTATTTGTTAATTTATTAAAGCTTATGGAGTCTTAAATTGTACTTTGAAAGTTTGGAGTCAATTCATACATAAGTCAATGTTTAGATGGGTTATTTGTATTTTTCCCTTAAATTTTTGTCCTAATAAGTCACTAAGATTACTATAGCTATTCTCTACTAATTAATCCCATCATTTATAGTAACTATTATATATTTGTTATTTCCATCTTAATGGCATGTTTACTTTTTGAAATTGAATAGATAAGGAATAGAAAAGTTATGCCTAACTATTAGGCTAAACATTTCTATTCCAGTATTTACTTTGTGTAGCTTTTTTTGTTTTTTTCCTTTTGGTAAGGAATACTTATTTCGATGTTTACTTTACCTCATTAACACCTAATTAAAAGTACTAGATTGCCCTAATTGGTCATTAATTACAATGTTAATGGGGTATAATGGTCATACCATTTGAAACATTATTTCCTTTGTAAAGGAAATAAAAAATTTCACCTCTTTTTAGGTGACAACTATTCCCAATGGAGTATGAATAGATTTCATGTCCATTTAGTAAATAAGGAAATAGATAGCAGTAAGAGAATAATTATTCTATTTTTTCTCTATTACCTTTAGATAAACAGGTCGTAAAGAAAATAATGAATGAACACCCTAAATTTAGCCAAGATGGCCAATGGAAGACAAATGAACTATATATGTGTATTTCATAGGACTACACCCACCCCACCCCACTATACCCCCAATAATTAAAAGTTAATCAATTTTTCTCATTGATTTTAAGCATAATTATACATCATTTGAACCTTTTATTCCCATTAGAGAAGGAATAAAATTTTCATCTTTCACAAGGTAATAATTATTCCCTCTAAGGAGGGAATAAAAAAGTTATTGGAATAAAATTTTTGAACCAAATTCGAAGTAAATGATGTAATAAGAAATATTTTGGAAATAATTATTCTATTTTCTTTTTGTTACATTCAAGTAAATGAGCAATTAATGAAAGTGTTACTAAAAAAATTTATTTTTTATGACAAACAATAAAACATAATAAGAATTCAAATGATTTAATATAAATAACAATCAATTAGTAGTTTGGTATTACACAGAAATTGCATAAAGTACAAAAATAAAAATATAATTCTCTTTAAGTTTGGCTAATCTCTCTTCAGTCATTAGCCAACTTCATAGTTCCCAAATAAATCTCTATCACTATTTCTCTATATAGCTTCACTAACAAATGCTAACACTAATCACAAATGCACTAAAACCAAGAAAGAACAAGAATAATAAAAAGAATTACGTAGTAAAAAGTAAGTTAGGAGATTTCTATTTTTACACTAAAGTCAAGTAAATTCTCTATATTCAATTAAGTCATCTAAGTCTCTCAAATTTTACCAAATTATACATCCTTAATATTTCAAATGAGTCATTTAAGTTAAATAATAAAAAACAAAGAAATATTACTGAAAATAGAGTTTCATATAAAGAACTTTTCTAATTCTTATAATATTACCTTGTTCTATATCTCCAAGAATAACAATTCCTCCATGGCATTATCTAAGAGTTTAGAAGTTTGAAGTATCTTTAATCATGTGACTTGAATAACTACTATCTAGGTATTAAAGGTTTTATATGTGTTTAAAGTATAAGGAAAAAGGTTTAAGCATAATTGGAGTTCAAAGATCTCATTGCAAATCTCAATCATAACAGCTTTAAAGTAAGCTATATAGTCATTGATTGATTTGTTTGACCTCTATTTAATAGAATTGAGAATTAAAGAATCTTTCACTAAAGGCTTAATCACTAGAAAATATTGGTGGAACTAATTGATAAGCTCATTGAAGTAAGAAATGGAGTGGTCCTTTATATTATTGAACCACTTGCTTAATGATTGCCTCAATGTTGAAGGCAAAGCTTTGTAAGAGATTGCATTATTATAATTGTGCAAATTCATCAAAGTTTTGAAATACAATAAGTAATCATTAAGGTCCTTTGTTCCCTCATAAATCTTGAATTTAAGAAGTTTAATGTGTGGTGGCACTGCTTCCTCCTAAATCGATTAGGTGAAGGGGCTCTTATGGATAGAAAATTTATGCTCAAAGTTTTTTTTTCTTTGTTTTTTTTTAATCATGTACATTAGATTACCAATGAATATACTCTTTCAAATCATAGAGCTATGACCAAACCTCTAAGCACTTTAATCTGTCATGGTTGTTATGAGTAAGAGCACCACTTTGAGAGACACCAAAAGATGGTGCTTCCTGTTGATTTATTTTCCCATACGAAGCATTAAGCTAATTATGGTTTACAAGAGCATGATGGGAGTATGCTTGCTGAGTATCGTAGCTAACAATTGTAAGGTTGTTGTTGGTTGCTTCAGGTGAATGAATAGATAGGACACTTGCATCTTCAAACGATGGTGGAAGATCTAATTTTGCTACTCTCTATGAAGTTCATCATTTCTAATTAAGACTCCTTGTTTTGCTTAGCTAAGGTTGCACATAACTATTTAAATCGTGCAAACTTCTTTAGATGAATTGGATTTTGCACTTGTGGTGGTAACTCCCTACATAAGGATTGATTGCAAGTTGTACTACAACCAATATTATTTCTCTTAGAGACATGTGATTTTCCTAACATATGTTTAAGTTTCTACAAAGGTTATCAATTGTTGACACTTGATCTTCGCATTAGGCTTGTAATATGCAAAATAAAAAGAAAAGAATGATGTGATATGGATTCGTGGATGAACATACGAAGCCAATATCACATGTAACCAAAGAGTGGGTTCGAATTGCGAGATGGTCCGAAAGATAAATGATTGTTAAAGGATGAGCAAGGGGATCCCATGCACCAGCACCTCATATAAGCTTAAAACGTACTTGATATGACACACAAGTGTGGCCGGAGATTACTCACCACTAATCCAAACTTAAAGGGCTAGATAAGAGTAGCTCAAGAGTAAGCAATAGAACACTTAGTTCAAGAGAGTATATTTGAAAAATTCAATCTCATCATTGTTGTAGCTATTATAATGTACAAGTACTTACAAAACTCAATTAGGGTAAATCCTAGGTGAGACTAAATTACAAAAAAGATTCCTACTGGTAGAGGAAAAAGAGAATAATTTACAAGGGTATTAATGTAATTGTGTAAAAAGAATATCTGTTGGCAATAAGGACAGTATGAATGTCAAAAAAGGATAGCACACGTGTAATTTTGCTCATTCTATGGTCCCAATGACACTGTAAGCAGAGTAAGGTTAGGCCTTGATTATGTCTAGTCAGCATCAGCAGCTTAGAAGCTTTGATTGCTAGGACTAGACAAGGGTTGGCTATAGGGCAATTCACACTCGGGTTAGCCTTGGGTGGTTGGCTCTTGGCAACTATCAGCCCGGCTTCAACAGTGGTCAAGTTAATAATATTTTGATTTGATGTTGGGAATGTTGCATGAAGGAGAGGTTGGCTTAGCATGTCAGCTGGTCACCTCAACAGTTTCTTGGATGATGTAGGAAGTGAAGTAGCTCGGCAAGACGAACTGGGATAAGCATTACTCCTCGGCACTTAACTCACTTTAGACAGCTCGGTGAACCATCTGAGCAATCCCTTAGGTTTAGGAGCACGTGAATGGTCCTTGATCCCTATCATCCCCTCTGAGTTGTTTGAGATTTAAGATCAAATTTGGCTCAGCTCTAAGTTGCTCTTCTTGGGAGTGTAAGGTTGGAGATCAGCAATGTTGAAGGAGTCCAAGACTCCATTTCCTTTAGGTAGTTTAATCTTGTAAACATTAGGATTAATCTTTTCAAGCACTTTGAAAGGTCCATTAGCCTTGAGGGATAACTTGCTCCTCCTCAAATTCGGGACTCGCTCCTTGCTGAGGTGGATCTAAACTAGACCACCAGATTGAAACTCTCTCTTCTTTTACCCTTGGCTTCACCTCTCGAGCTTAGTAGTAGCTTGGCTTAATTGTTCTACCACCTTTTGGTGCATGGTTTTGATGGCCTTGACTCTTTTTACGATTGACTGGTTATCATCAAGTCTTGGTTGGGGTACTTAGTCTATTGGGAGCTTGGGGTTAAACCGATAGACAACCTCAAATAGAGACATGTTTGTCATATTGTAAGCAGTCCTATTGTAGGCAAACTCAATGATTGGCAAACAAAGATCCTAATTAGTCATATTTTGGTTTGACAGCAACCCATAGCAAAGTTCCTATGGTTCTATTGACAACCTCGGTCTATAGATGGCAAGACGTACTGTACAATAGCTTGGTTCCCATTCATCTCCTTAATGTCTTCCAAAAGTAGCTCATGAACTTGGAGTCTCAATTAGAAACAATAGTTCTAGGTAAGTCGTGAAGCTTGATTACTTCCTGCAAGAAAAGAAAAAAGATAGTCGAAGCATTATTAGTTTTGGAACAGGACACGAAATGCACCTTCTTACTGAATCAATCTACAATTAACCATGATAGAGTCCTTCCCCCGAGATGTCATTGGTAATTTTAACATGAAGTCCATACTCAACTCAAACCATGGTTTGGTCAGGATGGGTAAGGATAGCTAGTGTCCTTGCTCAGCTTAGCTCTTTGCTTTTTGGTAGGTCGCATACCTTTCTAATATAGATTGCACATCTCTCATTATTCTTAGCTAAAAGAATCTTACAGATAGTACCTCATGGGTTTGGTACTAGTCAAGGTGTCCTATTAATCCTCTTCCATACGCCTTACGCACTAGTAATTCTCTCATGGAACAGGTTAGGATACATAGCCTCCTCTTCCTAGATAAGTATCTGCCCTCCTTATAATAGTCATCCAATGTTCTTCTTTCCTCACATCTAGCATAGATGGGACTAAAGTATAGATCCTTGGTATACAAATTCTTTATTGTTGAAAAGCTAAGCAACCTGGTCTACAGCTCAACCAAGAGGGAATGTTGTCTTAATAGGGCATTGGCCACTGCATTGTTCTTTCAATTCTTATATTTAACGACATAAAAAAATCCTCCATGAACTCGACCCATTTGGCTTGTCTCCGAGACAACTTAGGTTGGCTCTTCAAATATCTCAAGGATTCATGATCGGTATAGATCACAAATTCCTTAGGTAGTAGATAGTGTTGTCATACCATTAACGCTCGGATTAAGGAGTAGAACTCTTTATCATAGACAGAATAGTTGAGTATAGCTCCTCGAAGTTTCTCGCTAAAGTAAGTAATAGGTCAGCCTTATTGCATCAACACAACACCAATGCCTAGTTTGGATGCATCATACTCTACTTCAAACACTTTGTCAAAGCTCGGTAGAGTTAAGACATAAGCTGTAGTTAACTTCTCTTTCACTTCCTCAAAACTCCTTTGCTCCTTCTTTCCTCATTTGAATTCAACATTCTTCTTTAAGAGTTTAGTGAGTGAGGCTACAATCGTACTAAAATTCTTTATAAGTTTACGATAGAATGATACTAGGCCGTAGAAACTTCTCATGTTAGCCAAAGTGGTTAATATTGGCCATTCAGTGATTACTTTGATCTTCTCTTAGTCAACTCGTATGCCACTACTACTTACAATGAATCCCAAGAATATCACTTAGGATCAACAAAAGTCGCACTTCTTTAGATTGACATAGAGTTGTTTAGCTCGGAGTTTTGCAAAGACACTTTAGAGATATTGTTGGTGAGTCTCCAAGTCAGGATTGTACACCAAAATGTCGTCAAAATAAACTACGGCAAACTTCTTTAATAAGTCTTAAAGCATATGATTTAGTAGGTGCATAAATGTGCTCGGCATGTTGGATAATCCAAATGGCATTACAAGCCATTCATATAATCCATAGCGCGTTTTGAATGCGGTCTTCCACTTGTCACCTTTGCGCATTTAGATCTGATGGTATACAGATTTGAGGTCGATCTTAGAGAGCACTATTGCTTCACTTAATTCATCTAGCATGTCATCAAGCTTGGGTATAGGATACTTATACTTAATGGTGATTCGATTTATCGCTCAACTATTTATACACATTCTCTAAGTACCATCTTTCTTTGACACTAATAAGGCCGGTACTATACAAGGACTAAGGGACTCATACACATGTCCCTTCCTCATCAGCTCATCTACGTGCTTCTGTTGTTTGGAGGCCTATTTAGGATTCAACCTATAGGCAAGCTTGTTTGGCAATATGGCTCCTGGATACAAGTCAATTGCATGTTCGATGCCTCAGGTGGGGGGTAAAGCTTTTAGCAGCTCTTTTAAGAATGGATTGGTGAACTCTTCTAGTAATGTCTTCTCCTTAGCAAGCTGCTCCCTCTCCTTGGACTTCATCTCCAGTAACCTTTGGACCAGCAAATAAATAAGTCGATCCTTCGAGCTCCATTTCTCTTTTCAATTTGGCTTGGGTCATTATCAAAGCCTCTTTCTTCAAGGTTCAACTAAGTTGGGATTGCATGAACTTTACTTGCTTTGTAGTCATAGGACTCAATTTCATCCTCCTACCTTCATGCTCTACAGAACATATATTCCTCCTTCCGTCATATACCATAGCTCGATAGAACATATATGGTTGTCTAAGTGGAATGTGGGATGTGCTCATAGGTAACACATCACATAGCACTTCGTATCAATATTTGCCAATATAAATTGGCACAAAAACCTATTTTTCACCTATAGGGCTTCCTTGTCACTAAGCTAATGAAGATTATAAGGTTTCAGGTAAGGCTCGGTCGGCAATTTCAATTGCTAGATCATAAATACAGAGGCTGCATTGGTATAGCTCCCACTATCAACCATTAGCAGGCACAGTGATTCATTCACCTTGCATCTGATATGAAAGAGATTTTCCCTCTATTTATCTTCGAATACAAGATCGACGTTCATTATTCTTCTCAACACTAAAGTGGTCGACATAAAGTTTCCTTCCTCACTATAGATAACTTCCTCCTCGGACAGTTCGGTCTATCCATCCTCTTTTAGCTCCTTTACTTCCTCATCAGTACTGTCAACCTCAATAGTTAGCACCTTACCTTAGATCACCATTGTTCGTTTGTTTGGACACTGAGTGGCCATGTGCCCAAATCTTTAGCATTTAAAACACTTGATCTCACTCGTCTTCTTGCTTGAACTCTGACCTTTCTCAAACTTCCTTGGGGATTCCTTCTCCTCTGTTCGAATAGTTGGAGTAGGTCGGGTCTCAATGACCTTACTTGGTTTTGTTCACATAAGTCTGCTTAGAACAGATCAGTTACTGCTAGATTGGCTGATGGACGGTTAGAACCTTCCTGTCTAGTGCCTTTTTATCCCCTAGGTGGCTCAAATTACATTGTTAAGCGTTCCAATGTCCAAGGTTTCTAGGACATCTCCAATCTCATACTTCAATCCATCGATGAACCGAGATACAGTTTTGTCCTCTAGCTCTACGACTTCACATCAGATCATTAACATTTGAAATTCCTTAACATAAGTGTTTACACTGGACCCTCTTTATCTCAACTCCTGCAATCTTTTGAAAGCATCCTATAAATAATAGCTTTGCACAAACCTTCTCTACATAACCCTCTTCATTTCATCCCAACTCCTAATCTCTCGTTCTCCTTCCCCTCTTCGGGTAGCTTGCAAGTTCTTCTACCATAAGGTGACATAACTAGTGAACTTTAACACAGCAAGTCTAACCTTTGCATTATCGGGTACATCGTGGCATTCAAACTACTTTTCAATCCCATCCACCCAATCTAGGTAATCTTCAGTATCACCACTCTTAGAAAAACTTGGAATACGCATCCTCAACCCTTCGATCGTAGTACTCTTTTGCTTCGTTGTTTCCTTCCCCTTCCTCCTCAATTTCTTCAAGGGTTTAGCCTTTATTTAGCATCCCTACCCATTCCTTCAGCTTAAGGTGGTTAAGCTAGAGCATTAACTCGGCTAAACTGACCATTGCCTTGCTCTTGCTGCTCACGTCCTCTAGTGGGGTTGTTTCTAGCTTGTTGTTTATCTTCTTAGATAACAGTTACCAAATTAGCTACTAAGTCAGTAAGCTTATCCAAGCAGTCACCTACCAATTGAGGTATGAAGTTTCCTTCTTGCCTTTGGCATGTCGAGTTCCACATTTTTGGTTTCTTAAAGTTCCTTGAATACTTGAATTTGACATTGGTGGTTACCCTACAAAGCTGATGTCTAAAAATACTAACAATGATGAGATTGAATTTTTCAAACCTACTCTCAAGCTACTCTTATTTAGCCCTTTGAGTATGAATTAGTGGCAAGTAATCTCTAACTACACTTGTGCATCATATCAAGTACATTATGAGCTTGTGTGAGGCATTGGTACGTCATATCCAACGTTAGTGCATAGGATCTCCTTGCTTATCCTTCGACTATTATTTATCTTTCGGATCATCTCGCGGTCTAGGCTTACCCTTTGGTTACGTATGATATTGGGTTTATATATTCATCTACGAATTCGCATCATCTTGGTATTAGAGCTTAGCTATGTTCGAAGCTAGATTCTGTTACTATGTTCTTTGAATGGTTTGTTACTATTCCCTTGTGTTAAAAGTTTTACTATTGATGTAGGAGATTAGTATTTAGGAAGTACAGAGGGAAAATTATGTGCTCTATTTTCCCTTGTTTTTGATATGTAAAACAAAGCATGGTTGATTGTTTGTTTGTTGTGTAGTTGTCGTAGTGTTGGAATAGACAAGGGTTGGCTTTAGGGCGACTTACATTTGGGTTGACTTTGGGTGGTTGGCTCCTAGCAACTATTAGCCCAGCTTCAACAATGGTCAGGTTGACAATATTCTAATTCGATGCTAGGAATGTTGCGTGACGAAGAGGTTAGCTTGACACATTGGTTAGTCACCTCAATGACTTCTTGGATGATGTAAGAAGTGAAGTAGCTCGGTAGGTCAGACTAGGGTAAGCACTGCTCCTTGACGCTTAATTCTCCTCGAACAGCTCAATGAACCATTTGAGCGAGCCTTCGGGTTTGAGAGCATGTGATCAGTCCTTGATCCCTATCACTATGTATACTGGTGTTATTCGGCATAACCACTCTGATGTCTAAATTAGCTTAATTGCAATGTTTAAGGTGTTTGCATAATATGTAATGTATAAGTAAATTGAGAAAATGACGGAGAGAGATTATTGAAGAACCTAATCCTCTATTTATAGGCAAAGTTGTTTAATCATTAAGGAATAGCGATTCAATTGTCTACACATGTTCTTTTAACTACATAGACCATGTCTTGCTTTTAAGGGAGTACAATGGCTAAGTTAGCAGTTACTAAATGTAATAATTGCTAAATTGCTTGTGCCTTATGTCATAATCCTAATGTTCAAACATTTAGGTTGGTGTCTATCAACCTTAGTTCTAAGGGCTAAAACTCTATAGCCTATGTTTCCACCTATACCAAGCTCTCCTTATCTAGTCCAAGCTCTTAAAGGAAATGCATAATCTAGTTGGCTTTAGGCTTTACTAACATGTTCTTCCATGGCCTTGTATATAAGCTTAAGTATATCTTACTAAAACAGGTGGGACTAAGCTTAAGCAGCTTAACCCAACCCTTAAAGTGGTAGGTTTAGGCCTATTGGGGCCTTTGGTTAGAATCTCTTATGAACACTTTGTATTTGTAAACTTGTCTTTTCTACTTATCTTGAGCTGTATGCGACATCATTATCTTTTTACCTTTGTTACTTCTTTAACCTCCTATTAGGAATTAAAGTAAGCTTGACTACTTTTTTCATTTTCATTGTTTTAATAGTTTTTTAAGTATACTCTATGTATCTAATTTCCTTATGATCATTACCTTCTCCTTTAAAAGCCCTAGACCTCGAGGGCAAAATAAGAACATGCTTGAAGTATTTATTGATTACACGTACAAAATAGGGTTTCACTTGTTTATTTTTTTCCCTTAAGCCCAATGCTCAATATTTTTTACTTTCTTTATTGCTACATATTGTTCTTGCTCCTCTATTACATAAACCTTAAAAACACTAGTGTTTTTCTTCTTCCCCCTTTCATTGGCTCGAAAAACCCAAAATGCTCTTCCTTTCCCCTTACTATTTGCTTACAACCTCCATACCTAAAAGTAAATCAAGGTTTGATTTTTCTCCTTTATTCATACTTTTGTCCTACAAAAAAAAGCACAATCTTAGAAAACAAGTGAAGTAAAACTCCTTTTGAGTTTCTTGAGTTTATTATTTATGCCTTCTTTTTTTTCTTAAAATCCCTATTTGTAACTTAAAGTATCTCTTGACAACAATATCATTACCTTCTATAGCAAGTTGAGTCTATGCCATAAAGGACCAGCAAGTAGCACTTTCTTTAACTCCTATACATGTAATGCAAGTTAGTGAAGTCTCATATATAAATCTATGCAAAATTGATACAATTCTATGTGATGTTGGTAACTCCATACAAAGGTGATATTGACTTCATGCAAAGTTGATATCTCTTAGATCTAGGACTATAATCCCTATCATAATCATTGTCTTGGGATGATTTACATTCAACTCTTAAAGGGGTAATCACTTATGTGCATACTCTCCAAAATCTCTATTTCTTTTCCTTATACCCCATATTATTATCCTTGATGTATAGTTTTTATTATAATGGTTGACCAAGTGCCTTTGTTGATAGTTTGTTGGTTTTTGTGAGGGAAAAGTATAAAAATCTTTAACATTTTTTAAATTTTCATTTTAATCCTCAATGTTTATAAAAATTTTCAAATAAGTCCTACCGTTAGTTTTTCCATTAGTCTTGACATATGACATAATTTGATTTGTTCATATAATTAATATAATCAAATAAATTAATAATTTATATATTATTTAAGTAAAATTAATACAAACATTTAAAAATAAAAAAAAATAAAATAAAAAATGAAAAATAATATATATTGTTTAAAAAAAAGGAATACTTATACATATTTATATATTAATAAATTAAGTAAAAAAATTTGAAAATTCACAAGAAAAGGAAAAATATTAAACAATAAAATATGATCATCTAATGGCAAGTGGTAGCCAGCAATCTCCAAGAGAGAGAAAAGAAAGCGAGTGGTGGGGGGTTAGGGTTGTTGTACGACCCCCCACATGAGGCCATTAACCAACCCCTACAATTGTGTGGCCGAATTTCGGCTTATGTGGAGAGTGAGTCATACAACCTACTAGCAATCTAGGGTAACTGCCAACCACATGGGGGGCTTTACATAACCCTCCTTAGGTAGTGGTCAATTACCTTAGGCTATCCAATTAAAACAAAAAAAAAAAAAAATGAGCAAGTTTTCTTTTTAACTACTACTACTACTACTTCTTCTTCTTTTTCTTCTTTTGTAAGCCACTCACCTTTGAGAGAAGGGGTGGTCACATAACCCCCCTTAATGGTTGGCGATTACCTTAGGCTATTAATGGATTGCACAACACACTTTTTGAAGGAGGTGGTGATCTACTCTCCACATATGCCAAATTTTAGCCACCCCCTACCATTGGGTAGCTGAATTTCATTGTTTGATATTTTTACTTTATTTTTTTGTGAATTTTCAAAATTTTTTTATGTAATTCATTAATAGATAAATGTGTGTATAAGTATATATTATATATATACTTTTTAAATTTTGTAGATTTTTTTTCATTTTTTTTATTTTCTACATTTTTTTAATTATTTTTAAAAGTATTTCATTATTTTTATTTAAAATTTACATGTGGACTAATCATATGTTGCAACGTGTCCTTATTAATAGAAAATCTAATGCAATTTAATAGAAAGACTTATTTGACAAAAGTTTAAAATATTGATGATTGAAATGAAAGTTTTAAAATACAAAGAATTGAAATAGAAAAGGAGATAAATGATGAGAATTTTTTTTTTCTTTGTACATTTCTCATTTTTGTGGTTATGGGTTCAAGTTGGTAGCGATCTAGTTATGAATGTATAGGTGATGTTAGGGTCAACGTTGTTGTAGTTGGGTTTTGTTATTGTGAGAGTATGTTTAGACATTAGAGCTATGTGATAGTGTAAGCAGCGGGTTATGGGGATTAGTGTTGGGTTATTGTTCTGGATTGATGTTAAGTAAACTTGTAAGACATTGGATTTTTTGGTTGTTGCTCGACTGATTTGTATATGCATTGTGATTGATATTTTTAGTGAGAGGAGGTGGGTGAATATGGAGTAACATAGGTTTTTGTGGCATTCTTTTGGTTCTTGAGTCCTTGATAATGGTTTTTGCATCCTTGATTAAGATCCTTGATGTTGTGATTCTTCTTTCTTCATACCTTGGTAACTTTTGTCTCTTAAGAAATTCTTCTTACTTTGCATTATGTTCAAAAAAAGAAGAGAGAGAGAGAGAGATGATGATTTAAACCTTAGTCCTTGTTCTTGAAGATGAATTTGAAATAGATGTAATATCTTATACCTAACATGCATTCTATTACTAAAATGATTAATAGGCTGACAAAAGAAGTACAAATAATTTTTGAAGTTGATATGCATGAAATAAGAGGCCATATATTGTAAGAAAAATGTTAAATTAGCCAAATAAATATATATGATTGGCATTTAATATCAACTTATAACTTTAGGTCTAGCCATCATGGTTCAACGATGTTAAAGAAAAAAAGATTCAATAAGTATTACACGTATTATGTACACATAGTGTGTAAATATCAATAAAATATTGATATTAATATTAATGATAGGGATAGTTTCCAAATCTATTAACATGTGTGATTTACATACGGTTTATGTATCAATATCTTATTAACATTTATACGCCATATATACATAACACGTGGTGTGTATTATCCATTGAATCATTTATCGATGTTAACATGGTAACTTGACTAATAGTTATTTTGAGAATTACAAAGTCCCAACTCTTACTTTTCAACATCGAAGATTTTAGTACATTAAAATGAATAAGCATGTGAAACAACACTTTATGAAAATTAGCAATATCAGTATTTTTCCTTTTTTTTTTTTTCTTTTTGTATTTGAAGTTAAGTATAATCATTTTATATATATTGAAGAAACATATATTGTAAACTTCTATTTAAAATTTAGATGAACATAAATTTGAAGAAAATTGCTAGAAGAAAAATGAAAATTTTGAATCATATTATGATATATAGTTTCAAGAGTTTTTTGTTGCTTTCTAATATCTCATCTACTTATGTTATCAATAATGTATTTCTATGATTCTTTTGGTCGTTTTTATTTAGGGAAATCCTATGGTCCCATTCCCTATTTTAACAGGATTTGTCCCATACTTTATCTTACTATTCATTTTCACTCCTTTAAATATGGACCATTAAATTCACAATTTGTTTAATGGTGTTGATTCAAAGGAGTGCAAATCAAGAGTGAAGCAAAAGACGATATTAGTCTTGTAAAAAATAAGAATGGAGCTATAGAGAAATTCATTTATTTAATATAATTTTGTAAGCTCTTTTCTTTTTGTATTATATTATAGCAAATTATTCCAAATTGTGTAGATAATTTCATAACTGGATATTATTTAGTAATTTATTTTAAGTTATTTTTATATGAATATTATATATATTATATATAATTTCGTATTTATCCAATATGCTTGGGGTGTTGCATGCTTGGCGTGGCTATATCTCTAGTTGTGCCTAGCGTCACAAATGGATGTAAGTGAGATTAGTGAGCTAGTCATCCTACTCTAGGTATAGGCTTGGGAGTATTTCCCACATATTGCTCAACTATGCAGTAAGATCACAACAGTAGTGGATGATCACCCATTAATGAGCCGATGGGATGCCAAGTTTGATGTTACTAAGATTCCCACACATGTTGTCAACTAGTATAGGGATACGTTTGATTGCTAACATTTAGAGTAGGTATACAAGTTATTAACTATAGTTATATTTTCTTCAATAACATTATGTGACTGAATGTTTTAATTAGCTAGTTTTGCAGGTCATATGGATGCCTTGCTTTTATGACGATATTCGTAGGCTCCTTACTTTCTACCGCACTGGTAATGATATATAGACTGCGTGTGTACCCTTAATTTGCTTTCACCTGGTTTGGTTTTAATTCCAAGATTGGGTCACATGATAGTTTAACTAGATGTAGGGGATTCTTGCCCCTACTGATACATCTTGAGAGCTACATGATATAAACTTGTGTGGTCGAATAAAGACGAATTGGGTTACCACTTATGCTAGTTGGTTGGAATAAAGGATGGATCAGCATACCATGATTGTTCCTATAGTACCACCATTCGATATAGCTCTAAACTACAAAGAGTGGCACCGGTAAATCACTCGACAATATATCGGTCGGTCAAAGGTATCTACTTAAACAATACACCAAGGTTGGTACCAGATATGGAGTAGAGTGGCTATCCTCCTCATGATCCTCAACAAGGAAGGCGCCATTGTTTGTGAAGATAGGGTAAGGGTTAAGGGTGACAACAGGTTGAGATCAACATTAGGGATAAGTTGTCTCCAGAGCTTCTATTGTTACTAATATCTCCTAAACCACTAGGATTTGAGTTTTGCACACCATTCGTTGGGGATAGCTCTAATGGTCAAATGTTCTATACCCCTATCATTAGAAAGACCTTTGGTAATCAAGTTAGTACTCCCCCTACACCATTGAGGAGGTCGGTTAGAAATTAGCATGATGACCTAGGCAAAGGACTTACATAGATGCATTCTACTCCTATCTCCATGCATGCATCATACTCGAGTGCTTGCAATTAGGATGGGGCACAAATCACTTAATTGGATGCGGACCAGATACTGTAGCCCTAGGTTGATGTACTCAGGGTATTCATCCACTTATGCACCAATGGTAACGATGGCATTAGATTTACATATTTCACATTTGAAATTATATTTTACCTTTAGTTTCTAAACACTATGTAGATATTTGAAAGTTGTATTAGAGCTTTCATATTGTTATAATTGAATATGTCATTCTAAATTCGGGTGCTTTAGCTATGTTAAAAATTACTATGTATTTTCATGTTTAAAATCGCCTCTAAAGGAGACAAATTTGCATTGGAATAAGTGATTTTGGAACCAAAATCAGAGCAACTTAACCAAAATCATAATATCGATTCATACAAATACAGAACAAAATATTCTCTATTGATTTAACGGGTGTATTTATAGGATAGAAAAAAAGGAGAAAACCAAAGATTTCACTAACATAGTGTTGGATAGAATTCAATTTGAGGTATACTATTTGATTTAAATATGATTTTAGGTTGAATCAAGAAGAGGCAATTTTGATTGGGTATTGTATTCTTGAGAATATATTTTCAAGAACAACATTTTTGGGATTTTTTTTTTCACTATTTTTCTTCCTTTTTCCTAGTAACTTGGCTCTTGGCAAAATTCATGTGCCCTTTTGGTCAACTCACAACAATGTGTTTCAAGTAGGTCTGTTTCTTTTCGATTTTTTCCTTTGTATGTATCCCTTTCTCATTTTATTGCCCTAATAGGAAAAAAAAAAAGAATAAAAAAAGTTTTTAAATAAAAATAAAGTAGATAACCTTACAAAAACTAATATATATGGATGTTTTCAAATAATAGATTTCATTAAACTACAGAAGATAAAATATAAATGATCGCAAATAAAATAAATCTTTTTTGAAAAATATATATAAGATATGATAGCTTAGTGTTTCCAAGCACTCGTTAAAAGGAAAAAAAACATAAAATTTCCCATAGTTTCAAATATTAATTTCATACTTCATGCAAAAACATCTATATTAAAATTTTAAAGTTAAAAAACATTTCAATTTGGTACCTTAATATATATAATTATGAAAAATAATTCAATGATACTAACGTACCACGTAGAATGAATAATGTTGTTAAAGTATTAATAAAATTTTAAGAAGTGCTAATAAAGTAACGTACTTTTGAATAAATATGTATATATCAAAATTTCCCAAACTTTCAAACGTTAATTTCACTTTTTATATAAAAGCATATATATTAAAATTTTATTGATATTTATACGTTATTTATCAATTCACATAGCGTATTAATATTATTGAAGACTTTCTCCATTGCCACGGTTTCTATAATTAAAAATAATAGAAAACTCAACTTCCTATAACTTTATTTACTTGAAAAATGGGCAACAAAATTTAATTTCAAAGATTCTGTTTCCATTACGAAAATGGTTGTTACTAGAGAATATGTTGAAAATAATTGTTGCCAAAGAAAACGTAGTATTTTTATTTCCTTCTAAGTTTAAATAATACAATCATTATACCCTTCTTAATATTATAATTAACGAACTTTCTGTTATTTTTTTAAATGATAAATAGAGGCAAATTAGTATTTTTAGTTATATTCCTAATTTAATACTAATATTAATAAATAATGTGGAGTATAACTCTTTCTCATACAAAGAATAATTCAAGACAACATTATTAAGTTTCTCACTATAGTAGGTGATGAGTCGTCATTCCTATATTAGGATGCCGTTAATTCCAATACTTGACGCATTACATTCTAATTCAAAGGGTTTGTTAAAATTTAGTAATGATAGGACATGGGTGGTGGTGAGCTTTCCCGTTGATTTTCTTAAAGATTTGTTCAACTCGATAATTTAAATCTATTACTCTTTTTAGTCAGCTCAGTTAAAGAGGACATCTATAGTACTAAAGTTTTTAATGAATCACTTATAGAAAGAACTTAAGCTACGAAGATTTTGAACTTTAGTGACAATTTTTACATAAAATAAACATTAAAATAGAGTTTTTAACCTATTCCTAATAATAGTTATTTCTAAAATATAATTTTTGTATTCTTTATTCATTATATTTTAAAAAGTAAGTTAAATAATCTTTTTTAAATTGATGTGTATAATTTATAGAAAAATAAGTATGCAAAAATATGAATATATATTTTTGGATCTATTAGAAAGACCGGTTAAGGAAAATCCCAAACAAAGAAATTAAAATTTAAATTCCCCAAATAAAATAAAATAAAATAAAATCGTCAGGAGATCACCAAGACTAGGAGGGCTAATAAGGTAAGAGCGAACAAAAAATTGATGCGCATTAAATAGCTAGGGAACAAAAAATTCCAAATTCATCAATCAAACCTACTTATATGGTCTCCTACTAATATGCTAATGCTCGCGTCTCTATCAATTCAACAAACAAAACAGCCTCAATGCCATCTCTTGTTCTTCTTCCTCCAACTGCGTAGCCGATCCTACGAAACCCACAACAAACCTTCATTACCAGGTACGTAAAAAATTTACTCTTTTACTTCAAACCGTTTTCTGTCTCTTGGTTTCTGCATGGTTTTCTTGTTTCTCGCATCTTCTATAAAGTTTGGGATATACCCAGGATTGGTTTTGGATTCTGTGGAGTATTTTATGAGGTGGGTTGGTGTCTTTTTGTTCCATTATTCATAAAGTTGATTGCTTTTGGTTTCCCTTCACGTTTTCTGTATTTTCTCTCTCTCCTTTTTCTCTGCTTTTGTGGTATATCAAGCTCTGTCTTTATTCATTATCTTTTGTTTTATTTTATTTTTTCTGATTTCCTTTATGATTTAGTATTTATTTATTTGATGTCTAAATTGTTACCAACTTAAAAAAAAAGAAAAAAAGATTAAACCCACAATGTTTTATAGGGCTTTTCTTCCCAGTCGATAAACAGATTTTGTGTCAATGCTTTAAAGGATTTAATGTGTTGTGGACGCATTTGTTGGTGAGTTTTTTTGTTAGGTGTAAGCAGATGTTTTAATAGAGTAGAGGCAAATCCACGGGTTTTATTATTTTCGAAATATCATAAAGTGAGTTATTGATATAGAGAGTCAATTTCATGCAATAAATTTAATTAAATTTCTACAAACAGGAATAAAGTTTTGGAGTGCTGTGCCAACTTTGCTGCTTCTATGGTGTGCTAACCATACATAATCAGAAACCGATAGGTAATGAAGATTTTTGTTAGTTTGTTAAGGTGTTAGATTATAATTCATCGGAATACCAGCAAAACATCAAAAGGAATCATTTCTTTTCCTTCTCGGCAGTTCATGAGGTATATCAGAGTATTTATAGAAGTTGTGACTATTGCAAGACATAGTTTTAGTGGTTAGAGCTGCTTCATAGAGTTGGTTCTGTTTTTTCTTTATTGTAGATGTAATTTTTGTATCTGAATTGCTTGATCATGGATTTTTATTTTGTGATTATGACTGTAAAAACTCGTTGATTTTAGAATACTCCCTGTCAATGCATACCTATATGTAAATTAGGAAATAGTACTCAAAGGTGGCTCTTCACTTGATGACATAAAAAGCTACGGGAAACTTCTTGAAGTAATTTTGTGCTGAAATTAAAGTGGGGCTTGATATCTTTTCTGTTTTTACCCTAAAATCTCTGGTTTTCACCATCAAGTAGTTTGCAGCTGAATTTAATTGACCAAAGGTTACCATGTTTAGGGGACAACATGTATGATTTCAAGGCTTTTTCTATGGATATTCTTAATTATTTGTTGCGGTGAACTTATGCTGAGTGTTTTGCGGTTGTGCAAACCTAGTATTACAGAGTCATCTATACTACCTGATTAGATGGATGTTCTCCTCTGATAAACTTGTTTATTCTTATGCCATCATGGTAATATTTCTTGTACTGCTATTATAGCGAAATACTTTCTTATCCAGGTTTCAGTTGATGTTGTCCTGTTCTGACATATTGTACTTTGAGTATTGGTAAATGCTTATGTATACCATGTTAGAAATTTTAGTTTGCTTGTGAGAGCTCAGTGGTATCTATTTTTATTTTTTATACAGGAACTAGTAGAGCAACCGTTACTTTTTGTTCTTTCGTATTTTTTCCTCATGCCCCCAAACTTGATTCTTGTCCTTTTCTTTCTTCCATTGAGTGCATGGTGTCATCCACTGGTTACTTGTGCTCATTAATGATCAGGAAATGTATGAAAATTTGTCAAATATTGATTTACTTTGTTTTATTTCAGATGGATGCACAGAATTCTGAGCATGGACATATTATCGAAGTGTGTGGAGATTTGCCAGTAGAGACAGGCCGGGCTGGACTAAAGATCTGTGATGAGGCACCATGTGGATTTTCAGATGCCAGCACTAGTTCAAAGGATGCTGCTGAGCGGCTGATTTCTATGCGGAAACTTGTGATGGCAGTTGTTCTGTGCATCATATTCATGACGGTTGAAGTTGTTGGAGGTGTTAAAGCTAACAGTCTTGCAATTCTGACTGATGCAGCTCATCTGCTGTCTGATGTGGCTGCATTTGCCATATCTTTATTCTCTCTATGGGCATCAGGATGGGAAGCAACACCACGCCAATCATATGGTTTCTTCAGGATAGAGATCCTTGGTGCTCTTGTGTCTATTCAGATGATATGGCTTCTTGCTGGAATTCTTGTCTATGAAGCTATTGTCAGATTGATCAACGATACAGGTGAAGTTCAGGGTTTCCTTATGTTTGTTGTTTCGGCGTTTGGATTGGTTGTCAATATAGCCATGGCACTCTTGCTTGGCCATGATCATGGTCATGGTCATCGTCACGATCATGGTCATGGTCATGGTCATGGTCATCATCATGTTCACAATCATGATCATGATCATGCTCATAGCCACGAGGATCATTCTACATCGGATGACCATGGGTTGAGAATCACATCTCATGGTCATCACCATCATCACGAAGATGCCAAGCATGGGGATGATGATGATGTGCACCATCCTAGTCATGAAACTCAGCCATTAATTGGCTCTTGCTGTGAGAAGGAGGATGGGGCAAACAATGAACCTAAACAGAAGAGGCAATGGAATATTAATGTGCAAGGTGCTTATCTTCATGTTCTTGGAGATTCCATTCAAAGTGTTGGGGTGATGATTGGTGGAGCAATTATATGGTACATGCCTGAATGGAAAATTATTGATCTGATATGCACCCTTGTGTTCTCAATCATCGTGCTGGGGACAACGATAAGGATGTTAAGGAACATTTTAGAGGTTCTGATGGAGAGCACACCAAGAGAGATTGATGCCACAAAACTAGAAAGTGGTCTCTGTGAGATGGATGAAGTCGTCGCTGTCCATGAATTGCACATCTGGGCAATAACCGTTGGGAAAGTGCTGCTTGCCTGTCACGTAAAAATAAAGCGGGATGCTGAATCTGACATGGTGTTGAATAAGGTCATAGAATACATAAGAAGAGTGTATAATATCAGCCATGTCACGATTCAAATAGAACGTGAGTAGTTCTTAGAGAGCAGTGATTGTGTGATGGAAGTTTATGCAAAGTGGGCTTGTCTTGGATGTAGCCTGTCTATTAGAGCAGCAAGGCTGATGCAGTGGTGAGTAATCGAGGGGGCTAAAAGGTGCATTTTAATTATGAATTCCTTCATAAAGGTGATCAGTTTTCGATCTATTTTACTTGATATTGCTACAATACAAATAAACCTGAATGATCTACCTTCTACATCATTTGATCACCAACTTTATGTTTGCCACAATAGAAATCAACTACTAGTTATTTCTATATATTCGGTAATGTGAAGCATGGATATGCTTTTACCATCTTTTCTTTTTGATGGTATACTTCCATAACGGTTGATTAATTATTGGCCTGCTTCTTGAGCCAATAGAGGTAGGCATACAGCATAGGGTTTATGCCATCATTCCTCTGATTGATCATAGATGCGTTTCATCTGTCATTCATACATTTAGGGATTCAATAGCTTAAATGCTTCTGCCTGCATTATACGTGTGTTCAGCAGCTTGCATCAATGTTTTCTGATTTGTGTCCTGATCTCACCCTTTGAGCAGAAGATTTGTGTCTGATGGTTTTACTGGTCTGTTAATAATTTGTTCCGTATGTAGAAACTGAATATAGGATTCCCCCCTCCTGAATAAATTTATAGTGTTGTCACGCAGTCCTGTTTTAGAGAAATGATCAGAAAATTTTTCACTTTCTGAACTGAATCTGGAATCAAAAGCAACACATTACTTCAAATTGTGAAGCTGAGAGTGGTTGGACTGGATGGTTGAAATGGAAGATCTGCTCTTGAAAGGCCATGAGTGTAGATTTAGCACGGATAGCCTGCTTTTGACCGGTCAGGTGGATTAGCGGAGATGTGAATAAGCTGCAGAAAAATAAAAAAAGAAAAAGAAAAAAAAGAAGAGAAACTATATGGTGAGCTGAGAAGCTGAGAATCCAGGAAGAAGCAATTGATTTTGTGACATTTTGTGTGTGGAGAAGGATGTTTAGTTGGAACATCACAAGTTTCTATACAATGCATGCGTCTGAAAGGGATATAATCTTAATGCCGTATCCTGCTTCCTTAAGAGGGACAAAAGTTACTTGATTTTAGACTTTATATTCCTCCCAATTTGTCCTTTTTCCATTTTCTTAAAAAGTATATTGATGGATTGGTTGAGCTTGAGCGGTTTGGTTTTGCAACTGGGAAGGCCCATTTTCCGGAAGCCCAAGTTATGCCCATCCAATATATATATATATATATATATATATATATATATATATTTATGTACGTATACACACAACGCCTATCTTCATGCAACGTTTATTAGACTGCGATCGCCATGCATGAACACGTATGATGAAATACTTCCAAGCTGTAACAACACAGGGCCGATGTCCTTGGACTTGGAGAGCTTATATGAATCCTCCTATTTTGAATATTCTATTTTGAATATTCTAATATTGATGTATGCCAGGAATTTCTAGCACTTATTCTTTTCTATTAAACATTTTCATATTTCAATGTGATTATTTACTGTAAAAAGTAAAATAAAGCTTTCTAAATAAGGAAATACATATGATATATATATATATATACACACACACACAAAAATAGTTCATATATATATATATATATATATATATATAAAATAAAATAGATCCCATTCATTCTGTGGGTCTCAATTTACTATAAGAAAAGAATTGGTTTAAATTATTAGCATCATATCATTTATTATTTTTTTTTCTTTTATCATTTTAGTCGTTTATATGTGTGTCTACATCTTATCAATTATTTAATCATATGGTTCTCTGTGTACAATTTGTTCGACTTCTCCCCGTACGTAGTACTTAATCGATTTGATTTCGCCTTTCTGAAAATGACATGTGAAAAGCAGCATAATAATATCCACACGTACGGAGTTCCGAATATAAATTACCAATTCATCATGTGGGTCTACTCCCCTATTGGTGCGGAGATATTAGAAAGTTAAACCATAATTAAAACAGTATTGAACCGAATTGAATGGTAGGGAATAACTCAGATTTTGTAACACTGAAAATAGATTTCGAAACCTTGATTGTTGCATAATTTAAGTCTCTATGCTTGTTCAAACGAATCCCTAAACTTATTGATTGTAACAAAATAAAGGATTTCGTTATAGAAAAACGATCCAACGTCCTTCTCTTTTTTTTTTTTTTTTTTCCTTTCCCTTTCTTTCCTTTATTTATTGTAGTTTTTTTAATGTGTTCCCCTAAATCTCCTAGCTAAAATGAAGTATATATATATATACTCAACGATGGGCCTTATTCTCCACCCACAGCTGCTTCCCTTTGTATCCAAGCCTGTTAATATAACATAGGAGTCCGTTTCCATAATAGTCACAAGGATTATCCATCCCTTAGATTAGATACCACTCAAACCGAATGATTACTTGGGCAAAAAAAAAAAAAAAAGACAAAAAAAACTCTGCATGATTAAGCCACTCTAGACCGAAAATGGGGGAAAGAGAAAAAAGAGAAAAGAAGAAAATAAAAAAAAAAAGGGGGGAAAAATTGTCTAATCAATTGTATTTGAAGCTCACCTATGTATTATTATTGGCAATGAAAATTATCAATGTTATATAGATCATCATTAAATTACAAAAACATATATTATAGTCAATAACAATTAAAATAAAAATATTAAATGCGACGTATCATTTAAATCATCCACTCTTAATCAGTTATATCTAATTGTATCAATCATGGAAATCCAAATGCAATCCACGTCATCTTTTCCGAGCAAAGCAAATTTCAGTATTGCAATATGGTGCATTTATGGCGGCTAGGCCAATTTGTTCAATCCGCTAAATAAATAGGTCAGGGTTGAAATTATCAATCCGACTAAACACGAGTTGCGTGACTCATTATGAACTCACGTGACAAAGCGAGTGAACCCATCATGAATTGAGTTGGCCTGCCAACATGCAAAATAAATCCCCATCCACCAAAAAAAAAAAAAAAAAAAAAAAAAAAAAGCCCTAAATTCAAAATTTTACTTGTGTTGTTGTTTTCAATTTTTTTTTTTTAAACCATTCATTAACAAATTATCATATTGTATGTATTAAACATGAATTGGTTCTTCGGAGATTTAGTATATTAAGCCATTACTAAACTAGAAGCACATACCTTGCATTTTGACCTATATGCTTCCTTGATTTTGATATGTTATTTCGACGGATTCATTACCAAAGAAGATGATCGCTAGGATTGACAGCGTAATTAGGAGGGACTCGAGAATTATAAACGGAACTAGTTATGCATGTAAAAGAAATATACATGAATTATTCGAACTGTTAGTAGCCAATATGTATTAATAAAATTAAAAGTTATAATTTACGTCAAGATTATTAAACTTGTAATTCTAACTAGAATCGTTAGAGCATTGGTAAAATTTGGAATGTGAAATCGAAACACAAAAACATAATTTTTTACTATCTATGTAAAATAACTTAAAAAAACTATAGATATACTTATAATAATGATTTAAAACTGGAAATATATGATAAAAATAAAATAAAAAAAAATGAAGAAGTTAAGATCTTTTTACATAAAAACTTCTTAACAATATATAATTTAATATGTATAGAAAAATGACAAATGAAGTTGAAACTAAACCTTTTTTACTATTTAACTTTTTTTTTTTTAGAAAAAGTAATGAATTAAAGGAACCAAACATTCCAATTCATTTTAAATTATTGATGGTATAAATTGAAGTACATAGTTTTCTTTATAATCTCTGTTATTAGAGTTGAAACCTGAATGAATGCTTTAAACATAAAATAAGACACTAAGAGGGAGAGAAAGAAGAAAAAGAATTAAGATAGGACATGGAAGATGATGTAATGTTTTAATAGTTGATGACTTATAAAAATTTAGTTGTATTTTTTCTTTTTTTTTTTTTGCCTATCCAATTTAGATACGTAGAATCGATAAACTTGATAAAAAAATATAAGTTTCTATATAAAAACAATTTTATATACGAATTAACTCGGAAAAGTTTCATAAAATTATAAACTTATAAGATTATATAGGTAGAATCACGATTTTGATAACTATAATTGATATAAACAAAAATTTATAAATAACCAAAAGGTTTTACTAATGAAAGGGTATCGAGTAGCAAAAATTAGATGTTATAAATTGAAAAAAGAAAAATGTTACTAATATATAGGTGCACCTTACAAATGGAAAATATAATATATTAAAGTTTTTTAAGAATACTTAGTACATTTTGCATGGTATACTAAGTTGTTTAGAAAAAGTTATAATCTTTCAAAAAATAGGTGCAAAATATCATAACTATGAGAAATTTCACTAATTTGCATTAAATTATGCAAAAGTTGCAATTATTTTAAGAGTTACATTAGTTGCATAATGACACATCTTTGAATAAAAGCTTCTAAATTACATCTATAAAGAAAAGATATGGGTACAAATTATCTGGATTGCTAATAGCCAAAATGTATTAGTTACAAAAGATATAGATATAAGCTGGATTACTAATAGTTAAAATGTATTAGTCATAAAAACCTGAAAGTGACAAAGGAAAAGTTTATAAATAACCAAAGGTTGTTACTAATGAAAGGGTATTAAGCAGTGAAAATGAAAAATTACAAATTGAAAAAAAAAAAAAGATATTGTGATCAATAACACCTTACATATGGAATAATACATCATTTAGAAAGAGCTACAATCGTTCAAAATATAGCGTGAAACCCTATATATGCAAGAAATTATGCTAATTTATATTAAATTATGCAAAGATTTCAATTTTTATAAAAGTTACGTCAATTGCATCAAAATGATGCATCTGTTGAATTAAAGCTTATAAAATTATATATTTACCTTTTAATGACACATTGTAGTATGTAATGCTTTCAGTAATATTTAGCTGCCATCTTTAACTCTTCCATATTACCACATTGCATTTTTATTCCTTTTATATACAGGATCCCTATAAAAATAGCATAGATGGGTTAAATTTCACAAGTAGATAAACTATCTTGCTTAACCCACCAGTTGTTATGGAGTAGGTCAAGCCTAAATTCCCAACAAACTAATTATGTGTGTTGCAACAAGCTAACTCATTGAACCTACACATTGAAGTGATCGAGGTAGATTAGCTTATCTAACCCATTTGCGTAGCTTTAGGCTTAATGTTAATTAAATTGATAAAGACGTCTCTCCTTAAATGAAATTCTCTAGATGCATGGTGGAGACATTTAAGATAAATGAATCACAATTGTACTATAATAGGCTCTTCATTATACTCTTTAAAGGATCAATGAAGGATTGACTTTAGCCTTAGTTTCATCACCAACTTCTAGTAAAACTTGAATATTTCAAGACAAAGCTCTTAAAACCATTAGAATGCAATGAATGAAGGGTGGTTTTGAATTCATAGATAAAATGGTTGCATAAGCAGTCAATTTTCATGGACTACCAACTTTGCCCTTCTAATTAACAATTCCAATACATAGAAAAAGAAAAAAAAAAGAAAATTTAAAAGTAGTTAATTATATGTTTTTGTCTCTCTCTCTCTTTGTGTGTATATGTATGCTCATGTATACGTGTGTACGTGTATATATGTATGTGTATGCTTATGTATATGTGTGTGTGCATGTATATGTTCAAAGGAAAAATCAATGCAAGTTGTCCACTAAGTAACCAATAGGCAACAAGTTGATACTCCCTTACCTTAATTGAGCACTTTCAAACCATATACTTATTTAGATTGGCTTTCTTGCACTTCATTATTGACTTTATTCTTATCCCTACCTTCCTTTATAAATGTTTAAATGCTAATGGAAGAATGAAAGAACTATAATATAATACCAAGAGATGACACCATTTTATCTCCATTAAATGTCTTGTAAGTCATATCTCACCCATTTTTCATTATGCAACCCTGCTACTCCCATCTCTATATCTACTCTTCTCTCATCAAAATTTAGAGATACACTAAGTTGTGGGTTATGAAACATAACTAACTAGCTCAATCTTAAAGGTATATGCTAACTATTGGGATTGGAGGTCTTTCATTATGTGGATGGTTTGAAGTTAAGCATTTGGATTTATCAAGCTTAGTGAAAAAAAGTAGCTTTAGTGCTCACTAAAAATGTCTTAAAAATAAACTTTTGATTGCTCTTCACTATTGAGATTATTAAGCAGATATCTAAATATTAAACATTCATATGTATACATAAATATGTATATGGTACATTGTTTATGATTTGATAGAAAATAGTCATATGATTGAATTACATTTGGTTTTTTAAAAATATGAAAGATTACATTTAAAGGTTAAAAGGATGATATTTAAAAGCAAAAGCTTTGTAACATCCCATTTTCAAAAATTAAATTGCGATAGTTTTGAATCATTTTGAGTCATCATTCTAATCTTTAGACTCAATCTCCTTTTCATATTCTTTGATTCCAATATTATAGTTATTTTAAGATGAAAATAGTTGTTAGTTGAATTTAAGTGATTCTATTTATTTCCTTCAACTTTTGATAGTGTTGTTGCCATTGTTTGACTTCTTTATTAGTATTTGAAGTTTCCTTACAATATTGGATCATCTAAACTTGATTTCCCATAAATATTCTCTTAATTTTTCGACTTTTAATCTTTTGTCATCATTTGACCATTGTGGAAGATTTAGAAAGAGAAATCTTTTCATAAGGATTTAATTAAAAAGATATGACTAGATATATTACTTATGCATATTTGCTTTGTATAGTTAAGTGTTCATATTAAATATGCACTTAGTTGAACATTCATAAAGTCTTTTATTCTTAGTATTCTGGTTCTTCAACTAGATGCTTTTGTACTTTTACTTCTAATTGTACTTCTACATGTTGTGCTTGTGCTTCTACTTCTACTTTTTGCTTCTACTTTTTATTGTCTTACATTCTTCTGAAACTCTTGCTTCTACTTAGCTCTTAACTTTTTTTTCTACTTCTCTTTTTATCAATACTTCTACTTCTTTTACTTTTGATTTCATATAAGCATACTTCTACTTTTTGTGCTTTCACTTGTACTCATAACTTTCACAAATCATGCACTAATAAAAATTAGCCCTTTTTAATATAGTGAAAATGGTATATAACTAACCAATCAACCTTGCAAATTCTGAATGAAAACTTGTGAAATCAGTAAAATATTTAGCAATTATACTGGTTAATCAGTAGTGTAGGATAAGCACTAAGGCCATTTTCTTTTTATAGGGAGGAAAAAAAAAATGATTGGAAGGTTAAACTAAGTATTAGGCTATAGTAGCACTACTTTAGTCTAAGTAATTGAAAATAAATTTTGAAAACAATCATGCAAGCAAACTAAACTAAAGAGAAATTAACAATAACACAAATCATAAATCTTAGCAATAAGGTTAGATTTCTTTAAGAAACAAAAGGAGGAGTTTTTTTTTTTTCAACAATCTTTGAAATTATCATTGTCATGCCATAGAATATTTATGTTAATCTTCACTTAAGTTTGGACCACACTCATAAAACTAACACCACTTTCATTATATTACCTTAATTTCATCTATGCTTATCTAATAACTGGCTAAGCCCTATCAAGACTTAGACAATCTAACTAAACTTAGGTTCAAATCCTAACCATATAAAGCTTAGGGTGATTTCAAGGACCATGTTGCCCTATTCGCAATTCTAGCATTATAAGAATTAGTAATCTTAGGTGCTATTCAAGACTTTTAATCTAATTAAGGTATGCAGGTCATGTTAATCAATAAGATGTAATAGGAACAATCATGGTAACAGACAACATATGATGAGTCCTTCCCTACTTAAGTAAATCCTAACTACTCTCTATAATTAGCTAAAACATCAAGTATACACCTAACACAATATCAACACTTCATTATCAAAGACTATCTCATCATATTTTCACTTAACCCGATGAACATATTAAGTAGAAAACAACATATCTATAGAAAATAATATGATATTCACAATACACATGACTATGAAGAAAACATTGCATAGAACATGAAAGATATTGATTTATACATATAAAACCGAGCTCCCATAGCTAGCATTGGGGAGTTCCGTAAGAAATACCCTAAACTCCCTATGAAAATGCAATGGAAATTCGCAACCTACACTTTGAAATGGCTAGAATCCATTAGAAACCTAAACTACAATTGACATATTTGAAGAAAAATACAAAGAAAATAAAAGACTACACTGAAGACTAGCAAAGTTGACTAAAAACTCAAAGGAAATGTGGTTGCTAAATCCTTAAACTGTAGCAAATGAATTTTATTTTGCAAATTGAGGGGAAATGCACATTTCTATAACAGTAGCTTGCTGGGCAAATGGTAAGGAGGCCATCGAGCCAAGTGCTATAATCTGGTTCTATTCTTTTAATGAAAGGCTACATTTACTTAGTTAAGGTATTAGGTTCTCACCCAATCTCTAAGAAAGGGATCAGCTAGATAGTACTGTAAGTTTAGGCTTAGAACCTTTTGATCTCTTTTAGTACATCACATTCCTTATGGTACCATATCGATTGTGCAGATAGTATTCTCTACTCTTACCATCTAGATGGTGAATGACTTGCATTTGAATGATGCTCCCTGACTCCTTAATTATTTACTTTTTCTCCATTCAACCAATTGATAGGGGCTACAAATAGAATGTTGGCTCCTAGTAATTAAAAAAAAAAAAAATAAGTTTTTGTAGAAAAGTTTAGAACATTTATGCTAAATTTGATCAAAACAGAATTCCATTTATGTTAATTGACTATATGTAATTTTTACACTAAATGTACAATTAACTTCATTTTTAACTTAAATCACATGTAGTTTAGAGAGAATTACATAAGACAAGTGTGTTTAAGCTTATCTTGTTTTTACCAAATCACATGTAATTTTTACCCTTATCTCGCTTCTACTTTTTCTTTTATTTGTTCTGTAGTTCTATTTGAACTATATTTTTGGTTTTGCCTCTTTGCTTCCCTTTTATCTTTTTAAGGTTCTGCTTAATTAAGTTCTTATGTCTACTTAATAAACTTATCTGTAAACATAAAAGAGTTATAGTTTGTTATAATGAAAATATATTTAAAGAGTTGAACAAGTCAAAGATCAAAGAGATCTAAGCATTCTTCTTATGACTAGATTTAATTTATTGGTCCTTGTGTAAAGGTGAAGTAGGCTATGATAATGTGCCTTGGATGATTCACATTTTAGGTCTAAGCATTGTTGACTATATTGAATTAACCATGTTGTTGACAACCCTCATATCCCAAGCGTAATAAGCAATTAAGCATGTAATGTACCAATGAGCAAATAGCCCATCATGCAAGCCCTCCATCGAGCTTACTATGTCAAAAGTAAGAGAAACCCGTCCCTCCCTTTTCCTTTTTTGCCCCATGTCATTGAGTGTAAAGGGTACAGGGATGGTAAAAAGGGGATCCATTGGCTTGTTCCTACATAAGATAATAGGCTTATGTTCTTGGTTTTATTTCATTTTGAGAAACAAAAGAAGGCTTCCATCTCTAAGTTTAACTTAGTTGTAGCAATCCATGTATCTATACACAAATGCCTAATATGTATCATTAGCTATTGGTGTGCTTTCCAAATTTTGTGCTTTTTATTGCACTATTGGAAATTTCTTTTGCCCTTACAATTCTCTAGTTTGGTAGTTTCCACTACGTATCCAAGATTGACCTTTAAGATTTGACGACGAACTTAAGAACACTTCATACCCGCTTGCTTCAGATAATGCTTGTATATTTTATTTTACCATCTATGTTGGGATAGCTAGCTGAGATACCAAAGGTTTCCTAGGGGGCCTTTCCTAGAACGTGACCATGGGCAAGGAAGAAGGGAAATATAATTTTTAGCTTGTTGTGTGTGTGTATCAGGGTGGGGGGTGTGGTGGGTGGGGAGAGGGGTGTGTGGGGGTGGTGGTGGGGGAAGCCAATTTTATTAGTAGTGATGCTGCTGGGCTAGGGCAGTGGATTGGAGGCCTTATTATTACGTCCCATGGCCTACCTACTCATAAGATGGGCTTAATTCTACATTCCATTATAAGAATTAAGAGTCCTATCGGATAGTGCAGTCTGGTTTAAGTTCATCCACCTATAATGAACGTGAAAGCCATCAGAGAAAAAAGTATTATGAAAAGCCCCATCATTGCTACGCTACTTCTAAAACAAGACAAGTCTTTTAACTCCTTGTCTATGAGTTAAAAAGAAGGAAACCGTAACACTGTCGAAAAAATACTCAATACACACTTTTTTAGGCAAAAAAATAAAAGTAGAAAATGCAAATACGCGTTTTAATATATTGAGAGGCTAAACATTGTTGTGTCAGAAAAATGATGTCAGTTGGGGGCCTTATTATTATTGTCAACCCCATACTGACACATTAGAGGGACACCATATTTTTTTAGTTAAAGGGAAAATGACAATAAGTCTACTATCCTTTTCAGTATTTTCACTTTATCAAAACCCTGCACTGCAAATATTCACATGGAGAGGCCGCGCAATATAATGCTTTTTATGATCAGCCGCGCCGCACTATTACTACAAAAGAAAGACGTCTTGATGTTTTATTTGGATTTCAAACAAAAGCAGCAACTTGTAATTAAAAATAACTTTTGTAAGGTTTAATTGGTAATTCATCGGCAAAATAGTACACTCAGTACAATGGAATAATGCAATCCTTCCTTCCCAATAAGAACTGTTCAAAATTTTAGTGGTAACAAAACAACAAGCCTTCATCTCTCTTTTCTACCCATGCCCTAGCCTAGCCTAGCCTAGCTAGGTTGTGAATTTATTAGTTATTACAACCATAATTGAACTATTCTTTCAGTAGACATTGTTTTACCGAATAACTACCCAACCCTATGGTCTCATTTGGTTATTTTCATAAAAATATGAATTTATGAAAACCAATGTTTATTTGCTTTTTAGCAGAAATTTAAGGAAAATACATAATTATATAAAGATCTCAGAAAAGTGTGGATTCATTTCTCTTAAATTCTGTTTCAACTTTCATAATCCTGTCAGTAGTCGTTAGTATATATATAGATCAATAGTATTTTATTTATTTCTTTTGCAACAGATTTTGAAAGCAAAAGATCAGTTCCTGCTTGAAGTAAAGGCTAGAAGGTGAGAGCAAGGTCAGTGATAAATAAATAAATATATATATATATATTATTTGCAAGTAATATGTATGAGTGGTACCAAAAACAATTTAGGTGCCACTTACCCCTATGAAAGTACGAAGACAGCCCATGTAGCAATTCACACACATAAAGAAAAGGACAACACATATAGAGGGGGGACCTCTAATTTTAGTTAATTGATGTCCAATGGATTAGCCCCATTAATAACACATTCATTTAATCCAATATCATATCAGTGCATCTGGCCATGTGAGAATGAGAGAAGCTCCTCAGTTTTTCTTGGTACAATACATGTCATTAATCCGGTTTATATAGACTTTTTTTCTTTATCTCTCAAATCACTTTTCTTCGCAATAATTTGACATAATGAAAACAAATTAAGCATACTTATTTCTTTATGGCTTTGTATACACATGTTTTAGTTTTTCACACGTTTAGTTAGATGTTAAAAAAAGACATGTGAAACGACAGAGCAAAAAAAAAAAAAAAAAGGGGAAAATGTTAGGAAGGATTAGGAAAATGAAAGAAGGAAGTGTCTCCAGGGTTTTCTTTATAGGTGAGTTTGGCACATAGTGGAGTGGAGCTAACCATGCCAGTCTTGTTAACTTCTCTTTTATTTTTAGTTTGGAATCCTATCTATATGGTTTTATTGTTTTTGCTAGCACTCTCTCCCACATGGTCCATATGATTCGCATGGTCCATACACTGTATCCCTCATCACAGCTCATTGATCTACCCAAAGTGATAATGTTGCACATAAATGGCTAAAAAGCATCTAAAAGAGAAGAAGAAAAGTAGCTAGAAGTAACTAGGTGAAACAGTGAGTATGAAAGAGAATGGAAGACTAGGGGTGGGTGAAGACAAAAATTAGGGCAAAGAAAAAAGAAGGGAAAAGGAAATGAGTAGAGAGGTGGGGATAGGGAAATGGAAAGCTGGGGATTAGCTAGAACTTGCAGTTTTGGATACCTTAGCAATAATCTGGGTATACCCGGCATTGAATGGGGGAGATAAGCAAGTGTAGGACAAAAATCAGCCCCATCCCATCCCATCCAGGTGGGTCAGAAATCTCTCAGAATTTTTGCAAATTTCTTTGCAGACTGCCCTCACCCCCACGCCTCACGTCTTCGTCTTCTTCCCTTCTAATTCTAAGATCCGAGCAATTTAAAATAAGCTATTGTTATCTTGATTGACTAGGAAATAATTTTTTAGAAGATAAACATTTAGGGTTTTCTTAATATATTCCTAATTGCCTTTTTCTTTTACCCTAATTTCACCTCTGTTGTCTCTATGCGATTATAATATTAACTTGGACAACTGGCAAGATCACAATATTTTTGTTGATAAGTTAGGAGCCCCTTGACCGACTATGCAATTTGATTCTTATTACATCATCAACAATAACATCATTCCATTAAATCATGCGTTTTATTTTATATAAACGTAAATCCGACCAATTTGGCTTTAAGAAAGGGGGTAGCATGCGTGATTTATCTTCATGTTGTAACTTTTGTATTAAATTCTTAAGAAAGAGCTTCTTACATTAAATATTAAGATTCTCCATAGATAATATGTACATTAAATATCATTTGAAACGTTTATTATTAAATATTATTAGTTGATGTAGTAAGATCTGATTTAAGTTTTTATTAAAGGTATCATTAGCTCCACAACTTATGTCATAGTTGGCTTATTAAACTGTTATAATTACAATAGATGGTCTCCCATTTGATTTTGCACACCAGATTTAATTTGTATCAGAAATTCGAAGTTTTGATATGTATTTCTTTATAGCATATTATCAACTTGAAGTTTTTAAATTTCATACCAGAGCAGTATAGTTATGTGATTTTCCGTATTTTTGTAAAGGTTTGGGGCTGTTACCTCTTACTAAGTTTAAGTGTGTAGTGAAAATGTCAAACGTGATACCTAACTTCAAAAATTTATAAAGTGGCAATTATATGTGTGCGTGCATGCGTGTATATATAGATCTGGGTTTGTTGATACTGTCCCGCTTCATGTATGCATCTTTAAGGCTACTATATGAACTGGTTTTGCATATCCTTGAGTGGTTACTATCGTTGTTCTGTATTTCACTACAATAGTGATTTTTACTAGGATCGGCCATCAAACTTTTGTGCTGCAATTTTGTAATGCTCCGTCATGGCAAGAAAGCTTATTCGAACGTGTACCTATTTATATATCTTTAATGTATATACATTACATATACTGTTTTTGTATTACAAGCCTCTTATCTCTTTACTCTTTTACTTATTTATTAATTAATCAATTTTTTAATTCTTTTTTTTTCAGTTCTACTTTTTATACGTTTTCAGCTGTATCTATGCACTTTTCTTTTACTCCGCCATTGTAAATCACCTTCAGCTTGCCAAGGAAAAGAACCCTATTCTGTATTAGAGCCATCCGTCCACAAATGACGAATTTGACCATGTTTCACGGTCATCTGCACGTTATAATGATTCCAAATAAATGGCAGTACTATTCATGATTTAGTCATAGAATTTATCTTCCCTCAATTTATAAATAAATGATTAAGATTATTTAAAATTTTAAAATATCATATTCTTATAATTTCAATTATTGATCGAATATAAAGATATCTTAAAAAAGTAAATAGAAGAAAAATGAGAAAAGAAAAACTAAAAGAATCCATTTCTATTTCTCACCGAAGTTATGATGAGATGATTGATCCTAAATTAGATAAAACAGAGTACGAGATTGCTCAAGTATGAGGATAATACGAGCAAGTTCAAAAAACGAAAAAGAAATAAATAACGCATGGACCAACACAATAAAGTTAGCATATTATTATTCCTAAAGAAAGAAATTGTGATGATATCTTGGGAATATATTAAAAATAGAGCTAAGTTTTGTCTACTCAAGTCGTTTTCTTTGAAGGTAGAATAATTTTATTAAGAATAGAAAACAAAAAATGAAACCAAAATATACTGAAAAATTTTTAAATAATGTGGCTAATAATTGAAAGGTGTCTTTGTAAATTACCATCAATTATTTAAATGCCTAATTTGTAGAATAATTATAATTGTTTTAATGTGAATAGTTGCTTAATAGCACATTAAATCTAATATGTTAATTTGGTTACATGATGGATCTACCATATTAAACGTTAAACCCAAACTGACTTGTTAAGGATATGAGTCGACCAATTTAGGCCCTTGACCAACTTGTTTTAGGCTCAAGACAAGTCATTGGAGTCCTTATCTAAGCTCTTTTGCTTGTTTGAGCTACCAACAACTTATCTCCTGTTGTTTAGGGCATTAGGGTGACCATCAAGGAATATGCTTAACCTCTAACAAGTTTGATAACCCATTTGCAATGCTTGACTAGAGGCAGAAGCCTACCAATTGAAGGAGTGATCTTTAGAACAGAAGGGTAGTTGTATCCATCATGTCTCTAAGATATTCGGGATTCACCTTAATGAAGAGATATGCTTTCTATAATTGTTAAAATCCACTTTTCCTTGATGAAGATCCACTTGTTGAATTCATCTCCATCTCTTGCACTATAAATAAGTCCTCAACACCATCAATAATTCTCTTTACAACCACTTTTATGCACACTATTACCATCTTGCTATTATTCCTTTTCCACTACTCTCTAACTTAAGCATTAAAATAGCCCTGTCAAATAACTCATCAGTTGTTCACTCACAATTGTTTATTTTGCAAACCAATTACTCCCCACTATAGGCCTTCTAGATCCAAAGTATCTATTGTCAACAAGATTTTGAGACAACAGGTCTTATCCCTATCCATTAAAGTTATAGAGATAGTTCCTATTAAAAAGGCTTCTATAACATAAAATGAGAAAAGAGGGTTAAGAACAAGAAACTAATTTATATAAATGGAATATTGTCGTTTTTTCCACTATGATTAAGAGAAGGATAAATCTTCCACTTCAAGTATGTTTTTCTTGTGAGAATAACTCTATTCATGATCCAAAACTTATGTTTTACAATGTTAAACCCTAAATTCACATATGGTATCAAAGCTTAGTGTTTTGAATATATAATTTTCCAATCACTAGTCCTAACAACTTACAGTGTTTGGTTGTCTCATTATACAATTATTTGATATCTAAATTTAACAAATAATACATAGCTTAAGTCGAAGCATATACCATTGCTAATATAGTGAATAATTCCTTTACACAATTTAAGGATAAGTCTTTTGCAAAGCTAAAGTTCCTTGTTGAGTGATTTATTTTTCTAGCCTACCATTAATATCTTTTAGAATATGTTAGGTAGAAAGAAAGTGAAACTTAATTACTCTTTAATGAAGAAAAACCATTACAATAAATAGAAACTACCATTTATAGTTAGTTGGGTTTTTTGGGCCAAATTAGTTTAATACTTTGCTTGTTTTAAAGTTGTTGATTATTGTGTCGTCATAGAATCTCAAAATATATAACATTTTATTGCTTCACCTAACGTCCCCTATGCATAAGAGTTGTTTCGAAAAAATATTAATGATATTAGTATTTAATTTAATGGATGAATAAGTCCTAATATAATAATTACATATCTTTTGCTATAGGAATATTTTGTAATGAAGTATTTAATGTTATACTTGGTGATATTCATCAATTGGCTAAAGCATTTTCTTTTTATATTATATATTCTGATTATCTATTGTAGCTACAAAAGTCTGGCTTAAGATTAAATCGAAAGTGTTGAGTTCTCTTTCAATATATTTTAATGAGAATAGAAAGGTTAAAGTATGTTTAATAAGAACAATAAGTGTGTAGGTCAACTTTAAAATAAACTTAGTTTAAGCAAGAAAATAAAGTTTGAAATTGCACTAGTGATAATGTATATTAGAATGTGTGTGAGAAAGTAATAGGAATTAGACCATTGGACCTTTGACCTGCAGCTATGCCTAAGGTCTAAAAGGACTAATGAGATGAATCTTCTTGTTCTAACCAACTCCTATTAAGGCTAAGTTGATCCTTGCTGCTAACTAACTTCCCATACCGAGTCGAGTAACTTCACATCTTTTAGAAGTCATATACCGATTGGATGAATGCCTTGCTGACTGCTTGGCCCCTTACATACAATTGCTTAGTCATGATTGAGCTGACCAATAGCTCGACAACATTGGTGTCGATAAACTGAGAGCTTCAGCACATGTCTGTAGCCATCTATTCTTGGATAGGTCCAAGTGTAACAGGCACCTTTGTTCAAGCCCCCTGTTTGGCCCTTATCTTAACTGTAGTATTGTCTATTTCTCCCAGTAGCATCCCCAATAAGTTGTTGCTACACATCATAGTCGAACATGAAGGAATCTGTTGCATCAATCACTATTGTCTTTAAATTTTCATTTTTACCCTTTATATTCCTTATAAATTGCTTCTTTTAGACATTACCTTTTTTGTATTTTCCATTTTAGGCATATTGCCTTAATTTCTTGATTATAAATACCTATTGTACATGTAACTGCAAGAGAGATTAATCATCATCATTAACATACTGAATATACTTCTTGTGAATATTACTTCCTTAGCTTGTTTACTTATTTCACTCTTATCTTAACATTCAAGTGAGGTTAGGTGGCAAGTAACTTCATCGAATCACCTCATGCGTCATATTAAGTTGTGTTGTGAGTCCTTGGAGGTTCAATTGGTGTGTTATATCCTGTAGAATTGTTCGTAGGTTTGCTTATTTTACTTTTCCAATTGTTGCCTTACTTTCTATCTCGTTCTTCAAGCTTTCGACAAGCTTAGTCCTACCCTATGACTGACCTTATTTGTTCTTGGTCTCGATTTGCATCATCTTGGTATCAGAGCGTGGAGCTTTTGTTTGGGTAAGCTATGTTTGAACTTCCTTGAGTAGTAGTGATTGTTGTAACAATATATTATAGTTGTAAAAGTTAGTTGTGAGAGTTTGAGTACATAGAGTAGTAGTTTGTTGTGCTTAGATACTCTATTTTGCCCTATTTCAAGCATACGAAAATAGAGCAAGTTTCGATTGATTTTATTGTTTGTTGGTATAGTTGTTATATTTGTAGATCCATTGGACATTTGTGTGTGTTGAAATAGTAACTATAGTACCCCGGGATTTGAAGTTTATTTATTGAGTTTGTCAAGAAGATGATAAATCCTAGTGTTAATGTCGGTATTGGAGACGACAATAATAGTGTTGTCCACCATAACCGACAACCCTAAGGCACCCATAGGAGTATAGACGAACAACTTAATGAAATGGATAACTTCTTAGTTAATTTGACAGGAGCTGTTCATGCAATAGCCTATTAACCTACTAAGGTCATGCAGAACACCCTACAAGCTGCCCAACTTACTAGAGGATAAAGCCCATCTCAACAAGTTTAAGGTAGAGGAGTAAGAGGACGAGTATGATGAAGAATTGACTTAAGAGATAGGAATGATAATGAAGAAGAGGAGTATAATAAGGAGGAAGAGTAAACTTAAGCATCTCGAGCTACTGACCATGTAAAGCTTCAGATCCTAAGCTTTAATGGATTTGGGAATATGGATGATTATCTAGATTAAGAGGAAAAGGTTGAGTGTATTTTTTATTATTACCAGTATGAGGACTGAAAGAAGGTGAGGGTTGTTGCTGTTGAGTTCTCTAGATATGCTACCATGTGGTGAAAGAATTTTAAGATCATAAGAAGACGAGAAGGATATAGAGAGGTCAATACTTGGCTTGAGATGAAGATAATACTTAAAAATAGCTTTGTGCTAAATGCTTATTTTCAAAACACTTTTGCCTGGCTTCAAAAGTTGAAGCAAGGATACTAAATTGTTGACGAATATGGTCAGAAGTTTTAAATACTCATGATTCACTGTGAAGTAGAAGAGTCATCAACCTGAACAGTATCCAAATTCCTCACTAGATTGAGAAGTGATATCCGAGACATTATGGAACTTCAACAATTTATTACCATAGATGAGGCTATACAAATAGTACAATGAATGGAAAGATGGAGAAGGAGTAGGATGTCAACTAGACCCCCGATGAATTGACCTGGTCAATTAAGTTGACTTATTCAAGGAAGTTACCCAACTTAACCAAGTACCAAGCCAACCAAATGAACAAATGTCAAGACTGAACAAAAGGGCTGACCTGATAGTGACTTGCCAGCTTAAACATCTGAGAAGGGGCAAGCATCTAGAAGGAAGACGAGCTAGATCAAGTGCTTTAGGTGCTAAGAATTTGGGCACGTGATTGCTCAGTGTTCAAATCGAAAGACCATGATTGTTAAGGGAGATGTCTCAAAAATTGAAGTAGATAGTATAGATAAGGAAACAAAGGAAGAGAAAGAAGTGGGAGATGAGGTTGTTGTTAATGTTGACCTGATTGAAAAGGAAGTGTTTGTAGAGGACTTAGATAAGTTGACTCTAGTTGCTTGATGTGTAATGAGTTGGGAACCCTTTACTGAGGAGGAGCAAAGGGAAAACTTATTTCACATCACTTACAGAGTAAATGATCAATTATGTGCACTTATAGTGGATAGTGGGAGTTGCACTAATGTAGCATCCACTAACCTAATTAAGAAACTAAAGCTATTGACTATCTCACAACAGAAGGCGTACAAGTTACATTGGCTGAGTGAGAAGAGATCACTACATGTCACTTAATAAGTCTTGCTGTCGATCTCAATTGGAAACTATTCTAACGAAATTCTTTGTGACATGTTACCTATGTGTGTATCACATGTGCTGTTAGGTTGACTTTAGCTTTTCGACAAAAAGGTTATTCATGACTGATTTAGGAGCACCTATGTGTTTGAAAAGGATGGTAGGCACATCACTTTGAACCCCTTAACCCTAAGTCAAGTCAACAAACTACAAGACAAGTTAGCTCGAGGATCGAAGAAGATCTTAGTGTTGAGTAAAGCTGAGCTCTAAGAAGCCATCGAGGCCAATAGGCTAACTTACTTATTAATTAGACAACTCTTAAAATTGGAGGAATGAGTTGAACAACCCCTAGAAGTTAAGGAGCTATTGAATGAGTATGCTGGCTTGTTTCCTAAACAGTTGCTAGAGGGATTGCCCTTTCTCTAAGGCATTAAATACTGCATTGATTTGATACTCGACACTATACTACTGAACAAGCTAGCTTATCAAATGAACCCTGAACAAGCTACCAAACTTTAAAGACAAGTAAATGAATTACTGGAAAAAGGATATTTGAAGGAAAGTTTGAGCCCCTATGCTGTACATACATTACTTGTGCCAAAGAAGAATAGAACTTGACGTATGTGCATAGACAATAGAGCTGTCAACAAAATTATGATCAAGTACCGGTACCTCATCTCGAGGCTAGATGATATGTTGGATGAACTAAGTAGAGCTAAAGTTTTCAATAAGATTGATCTGAAGTTTGGCTACCATCAGATTCGGATGAGGTTGGGATATAAATAGAAAATTGCTTTCAAAACTCGATATGGACTCTACAAGTAGATAGTTATGCCTCTTGGCCTATCAAATGCCCTGAGCACTTTCATGTGATTAATGAACAACGTATTGAGAAATTTGATTGAGAAGTGTGTCATGGTGTACTTTGACCACATCCTTATGTATAATGCCAACCTGCCAAGTCACCGTGTTCATCTCCGTACCATGCTAGATGTGCTTTAAGCCGAGAGGTTATTCGACAACTTAAAGAAGTGTAGTTTTTGCCAGAAGGAAGTGATATTTCTAGGTTATGTAGTTGGTGGAGGTGGTTTATGAGTCAACGATGAGAAGATTCGAGCTATTTTCGAGTAGTTAACTCTAACTGTTCATGTTGAAGTGAGAAGTTTCCATGGACTAGCATCCTTTTATTAAAGATTCATTAGAAATTTCAGTACCATTGTTGCACCCCTTACTAAGATGACGAAGATGAACATTGAATTCATATAGGGAGAGAGAGAGGAGAGGAGTTTTGGTGAAGTAAAGGCAAGATTAACTTTCACATCTATATTAGCCTTACTTGACTTTGAGAAGATATTTGAGCTGGAATGTGATGTGTCAAGCATTGGTATAGGCACTATTTTATTATAAGAAGGCCAACCAATTGCTTATCATAGCAAGAAGCTTAGAGGACCTCAACTAAACTACTCAATGTATAATAGAGAACTCTTATCTCTTATCCGAGCATTGCAAGTGTAGTAGCATTATTTGTTGTCGAGAGAGTTTGTCATTTACATGGATCATGAATCTTTGAGGCACCTTAGAAGTCAGACCAAACCATCGAAGAGGTAAGCACAATGGATTGAGTTCCTAGAGGGATTTAACTTTGTAATCAAATACAAACAAGGCAAAAGCAATATAGCTGCTGATGCTCTATTAAAAAGGCATGTTCTCTTCACCAAACTACAGATTTGGCTATTTGGATTTGTGAGCATCAAAGAGTAGTACCTTAGAGACCCCCACTTTGGTCTTATATTTAGGCAATGTACTGATGAAAGAATAGTGGACGAGTACTATGTGGAGGATAGCTATTTGTTTCGGGTTAGAAAGTTGTGTATGCTGTCTTACTCAAACAAAGAGCTACTAGTGAAAGAAGCCTATAGTAGAGGACTCTATAACCACTTTGGGGAAAGAAGGACGTATGAACAGTTGATTCTTTTGGTCGAGAATGAGGCGAGATGTACATTGAATTCTTAAGGGTTGTGTTACTTGTAAGAGGGCCAAATTTTAAGCCGAGCAAGGGAAAGAAATATTGTTACTTGTCTCAACTCGATCTTGGATGGAGTTGAGTATGGATTTTGTTCTCAAATTACTAAGAATTGCCTAAGGCAAAGACTCTATGATTGTCATCATAGATTGATTCAACAAGATGACACATTTTGTGCCCTATTCTAAAACTAACGATGCTTTGGCTATTGCTTCTCTCTTTTTGTAAAAAATTGTTTAGTTACACAGCGTGTCGAAGAGTGGTCTTAGATCGGGACCCAAAGTTCCAAAGCCATTTCTAGATAACTCTATAGTGTTGGATGATGACTAAATTACTATTCAATACTTCCTGTCGTTCCTAAATTGATGGCTAAATAGAAGTGGTCAACCGTATTTTGGCATCATTGCTTTGAGCTATAGTAGGAAAGAACTTGTAGATACCTCATTTTTCTCTCCCTTTATTTTAAAAATTTTTAGAATAGGATAAAGAGTCCTAATTTAGGAAAAATTACAAAAAAAAAAAAGAAGAAGAAGAGAAAATTTAGAAAAATAAAAGAAAAAGAAAAAATTGAAAAAAAATCACAATTTTTTAGAAGAAAATCACAAAAAAATTAAAAATTGAAAAATGTAGGAACAATCAATTTTTAGGTCAAAGTGCATAATCGTTAAGATATGACTTTATTTATTTATGTGTATATGCAACTTAGTTAATTAGGATTTAATTTTAGGTTAGAACTAAACTTAGTGTTTAGTTTATTTATAAAAAATAATAAATAAATAAAATAAATATATATTAAAAAAAGTGGAATTACATTGATTTTGGACTAAGCTTGAAGGCTTAGTCCGAGACTTTGTTTTGTAGCCTCGACACTTAGTTTTATTTTTGAAACACATGCGTGTAGTACACATGCACGCATGCCTGGGCGCGTTAGGCATGTGCTCGGCATTTGCCAAGCACCTTTTCTCCCATCTTTCTTCCTCTTTCCTTGACAAATTTCCAAATTTATACTTTGTCTTTCCTAGCTCAGTGAGTCCACTTTTAATCCATTTTTTAACCCCTGTTTCTTTGCGATTTCACTAAATTAATAGTAAATTTGTGAAGTAAGCACAGGATACTATGGATTATGATAAAAAAAAAAAAACATGTCTAAATAGGAGCATTAGATCGGTAAAGAAATTAAGGGAAAACTCAAAACATGAGCTTCACATTCATGGCCAATTCAACCATTGACAATGTTTATCAAGTTAACTCGAGTTTGTTTTGTTACAAATAGCACTATAATTTTCGATTCCAGAGATCCATGAGCTTTTGAATACTTAGAAAATACTTACACAACTCACTTCCATACTCTAACCCATGCCCTAGTCTCTTTATAAAAATTCCTTCACTTTTAAGCTAAGCCATTACCTTCAATACCCTTCCCAATCAATGAGCTCTTGATCCCAATCACCTCAACATCCATCACAAGACTTAGCGTTGTCAAATAAAAAACCCCAAACCACCACTTTCCAAACCCTCATCCACCATGGGTGCACCATTCATCCATAACCAACTAACGCATTTAAGTCGAGATCACCTACTCTAGGCATATCAAAACACCCTAGAATGTTGACCCAACATCCTAGCTATTGTCAACAACCACTGTGCATAGCATGCACAACCCTTACCCATAGCTAATGGGTCAAAAACACCAAAAACAACCACCATTAGTAGTGGTGTTGAACTAAGACCCTTATTTATCAATTCGAATAGCACAAAACCGAATTTACCTACTCATTCTAGTGCTTAAATCACCGCAAATCTTGGCCATTACCTTCTTGCCTAGATGCGACCTGTGGAGTTCCAACTGAACTAAATCCATCCTGTTGCTTCGACCTAATTAAGTTGATCTGACCTACTATTACATCTTTGGTTCGGCCTTCTTTTATTTTAGATTTGTTTATTTTATTTTTTTTCCTATAAATACATTGTATTTATAATTGAAAAAAAAAAAGAAAAACTGAAAAAGGGAAAGAAAAAGAAAAATGGGTAAAGTAGTTTAGTTTATTTTAGTTTTTATATTTCTGTTTAAAAACTTAACTAAATAAACAAATAATAATTATTATTATTATAAAAGAAATAAATATAGAAAGTAAATAAATATTTACCACCTAGAATTTTTTAGAAGGAAAAAATGATAATAAAATTAATTTGTTTTCAAATTAGGACCTTTAGAACTTTCAATATATATATATATATATATAACCATGATTTAAGACCCTTTAAAAATTTTCCTTAAATAACATTGAATTGGATAAAAACACAAACTCGACATTTTTAAACTAAAATTAACCAACTTACCTAAAGTTTTGCAAAAAGAACTACGTATATTTGATCCCGAATAGTAGGTACGTAGGCATTTCCTAAGTGACGTAGAAAACAAAACAAACTTGATTTTTTCCATTCTAGTTTAAATTATTCAATTTACTCTAATTTGTTAACTAGTGATTGAATTTCATTTTATAGAGAAATTTTGAAAGGTGATTTCAAGATATTAAATCTTAATTAAAAAAGTTCATGGTGCTCATAAGGGTTCAAAACCTAAACTCATTTATTTGATTTTCTAAATCCTTTTTCTGTAAAATCGGTTTTCTAAGCGAACCAATATCTAAAGCAAAACCAAATCTACCCATATGGTTTTGACTTAAACCATTTCCTGACTCTAATTGAGTAGCAACTCCAAAAGCTTATAAAACTATTTTAAAAAGCCAATTTTCTTTAAACCTTGGTCGATGATCAGTATTAAAAGGGTAGGGTTTAGTATTGATCAATTTAGGGAAGACTTATAAAACCGAGTAAAATTAGGTTTGACAACTTGACGACTTTACTGAAAATGTCAAGAGGGTTAGTCATCTAACTTCCAAATTAAAAATTAATTTTTTGAAATCACCTTAATGAATGTAATTTATTTAGTTGTTAATTTATTTATTAGTTTTGATTTTTATATATAGTTGCATTAACCTTTCTTGCAGGGTTACACTTATAGGAGGGTTTTACTTTTTGTATCATGTTTGTATGGTAGAAATAGTGAAACTCGGACTATATTAAGACCCTAGGATGAGAGGCCCATTGTATAAGCTTCGGATACTGTGGTGTAACTACAGTTTGGGGTTGGTAATAAAAATGGGGTGTTTATTGGTATAAGGGAGTGTCAAGTTTGGTTTTTCACCCTCTCAGTTCTTTTTATAAAATTAGGTCTTTTCTAAATCAATCAGTACTTAATCCAACCTGTTTAATACTGATCCTTGATTAGGGTTTAAAGAAAACCATTCTTTTTTAATTCAAAAAGATTTGGAGTCGCCACCGAGCTGGAGTTAAGAAAAGGGGTTAAGTTATAACCAACTGGATGGATTGGTTATATCTTAGCTATCGATCTATCGATTAAAAAACCAATTTATAAATATAGCTTTATTGAAAACCAAAAAATCTAAATTCGAGGGTTAAGACTTTTAAACCCTTACGAATACCATTAACTTTAATCTTAAAAATCACCTTTTTATTTCATGAGATAGAACTCAATTTAACTACTCTTATTAGACAAATGAAATAATCTAAACCGAAGGAAAAAGGAAAATTAGGTTTTTTCATTTTTGTGGTCGCCTCGTAAGTATCTACTATCCGCTATTTAGGATCAAACGTATGTAGTTCTTTTTTTGTAAAAACCTTTAGTGGATTAGTTTTTTTTAATTTGAAAATAATCGAGTTTACGTTTTACTCAGTTTTGATTTGTTTAAGAAAAATTCCTAAAACATCTTAATCGGTTTCTCATTTTTGGAAACTCTAAAATAGTTCTAATTTGGAAAGAGGTCTATTTATTTTCACTTATTTTTAGAAAATCAATTTTTCTAAGTGATTAATATTATTTTATTTATTTTCCTTTTTTATTTATTTTATTCCTTTTTTTGTTTACTTAATTCATTTATTATTTATTATGGCTTATTTATTTTTATTTAAACTAGTAACAAAAAAGAATAAAGTTACCTTTCTTTTTTCTTTTTTTTTTCTTTTCTTTCTTTCTTTTCTTTTTTCTTTTTTCTTCTTCTTTTTTCTTTTTCTTTTCATTTACATTTACATTTGGAGGTAAATAAAAAAATAAAAAAAATAACAAAATTAACAATAAATAAATAAACTAAACAAAAACAAGACAAACAAAATAAAAAAAAAAAGAAACCAAAATAAATAAAAAGGGTCCAGATTAGAAAGAAGATGTGCGGGTCGGACCTGGGTTCGTCAGGTCAGAGCGGTCAAGTCGGGTTTGGGTCGTCGGATCGGGTTCGAGTCGTGGACGGAAGGAAAGTAGCACTACATGATGGGGAAGCTCTAGCCATTTTCTAACCACCTAAATGACGGGGAGAAGGGATTTTAGTGAGTATCTTATTGGATTTATGGGGGGTAGGCGAAGTGATGAGACCAATGGAGCTCGGGTTGGTGGTTTTTAGATGTTAGCCGTGGGCAGCGGTGGTGGTTTGGCCAGACGGAGTTTGCTGGGTGTGATTGGTCAATTGGGGTAGGGGTTTTGGAGAGTAGGGAGTTTGGTTGTGTGGCTAGTTTGGATTGAAGACAGCTAAGGGTGGTGGTTTAAGGAGAGAAAGGGGCGGTGGTTAGGGTTTGATGGATGGTGTTTGGTTGAGTTACTAGGGGATACGGTGGTGGTTGTGGCTAATACTAATTGAAAGCTAGGAATGCAAGGGTTGTGACTAGGGTAGTAGTGTTCCTCGAGGGTAGCTAGAGAGAGAGAGCTAAAGAGAGAAGGAGTGTTTGGTGTGTGTAGAGAGAGAAAGTGAGAGAGAGAGAGTAGTTGTGAGTGAATTAGCTGCTCATGAGTGGCCGTGTATGATTGTGTGAGCTCCCTCAACACCATTTTATACTCAAATTGTTCCTAGAAAACATGGAAAGCTCGAATCGGATTTTGAATGTAAGTACTGAGATTTCAATTTTTTTCCAACTTAAGAGCTCGACTTGAATTCATTTTAACCAAATTTGGACGAGTTAGTAAGTCCGATTCATAGTAGGCTATGTGTTCAACAAAATTAAAGCGAGAAACTGCGTGAGTGCGTGTAGAATTTGTGCAGAAATTAGAGCTAAAGTGAAGGGGTCGGGTGTTCTTGAGCCGAGAAAGGGAGAGATAATCTAGGGAAAGTGAGGGAAAGAGAGGAAAATGAAGGGAAAAGGAAGGAAGGGGAGGGAAACCCTGACATGCTACGTGGCGCCATGTTAGTAGGATAGTCAAATCCGAAGATGCCACATATTAGGACACGTGGGGCAATCAAATCCTAACATGTGACAGTTCCTAATGTGATTGAAAACAAAAAATAAAAAAAGGCCTCCTTGCCTTTGTTAAGCTTCGAACTCAAAACCTCATGCTCAATGCTAATGTTATGTCCATATGCTTAACGTTAGGCCGTTGGTCTGTACCTTATCCATATGTGCAATTAAATTATACATATGGACTTGGTCAGCCTAAGCTGGATTTAAATCAAAACCCAAGTTCAACAGCCTAAGTTCAATGGCCCAACTTCTAAACCAAAATTAAAATCTATCCTAATAACATGTTATTTTCTAAAATCTTTTATTTGAATTTAATTTTTCTACTTTTTTTTGTAATTTTTCAAATTTCTAAATTTTTAAACTTCATTTTCTAATTTTTTATCTTTTTAAGGTTTCTTTCTGAATTTTTTTTTTTTTGTGCATTTTCTTGTTATTTGAAATTTTTTGTATTTTTCCATAATCCTTATTTTTTCTAAATTTCTTGATTTTTTTGGTTTTTCTTTAATTCCCTATTTTTGAATTTTTTTTTCTAATTTAGGGCCTATTAAGAAAAGAAAGAAAGATAATAAAAATGAAATAAATAAAAAAACAAGTAAAGGTGACAAAAATTAGGTGTTTATAGGGAGCCTCCTAATGAAAGGTATAGGCCAAGGGTTTTCGATCTTAATGCAAAGTGTTAATACCATTTAGGGTAGGTGGGCCATTGAATTAACTCATGCTAGAGATTACAAAATAAAATTTATGACCTGATTGATGAAGGTTCGATCCAACTTGACTTCTTAGAAGCCCCAGTTCTAAACGTCAACGACAACCCCTTACTTAACCATGGCTCCATTATTAACATGATATTTGATGACTTGGATCCCACCATCAACATGATCATTTCTAACTAAGAACCCAAGGTCTACAGATTCTATAAACAGAAAGAAAAGCAAGTTTTAACGACTAAAAGGTACACCTTCCATGTACCCTTAGCCCTAAAAAAATACAAAATTGCCCCTCTAAACTACCAAGTAGTTAACTAGGGGCAATTGAGTTCACTCGTAGGAAGGATTTCTCTCTCTAGTAGAGCTTATGACTCAAAAGAGGACCTTAAAAGGAAGAATGTGCTAGATGAATGAAGCAACAAACTAGCTAAATACAAGGAAGGATTGACTGCCTTCACTAAGATGATCAAGTTAAGTGAGTACAAAATAATGGACTAGCTCACTAAGACTCTATCACAAATATCTCTTATGAGTTTGTTGATAACATCTAAACCACATAGGGAAGCTCTATTTTGAACTTTGAGGGAGGTTAAGGTCCCTCATGAAATACCAGCTGAAAAGATGGGATCAGTTATGCACTCTATACTCACCATGGATTAGATTTCTTTCTCCATTAAAGAACTGGGTAAGGAAGGTAATCAATATACTAAGTCTCTCTTCATAATAGTGAGGGTAAACAACATCATCACAGTTTGAGTACTCATAAAAAATGGGTCATCATTGAACGTTTGCCCCCTTGCCACCTTAGATCGATTGGGTATCAATGCAATTGCGATTAAGTTGAGTTCAACAATAGTCAAGGCTTTTGTTAAATCCAAGAGGGAAATTATTAGGGAGATCAACTAACTAGTTAACATTAGCCCATAGAATTTCAACATCCGATTCTAGGTCCTAAACATCTTGAGGACTTTCAATCTCTTATTGGGGAGACCTTGGATTCACTTAATAGGGGCTATACCTTTAAGTTTACATCAAAAGGTTAAGTTCATCTCAAATGACTAGGTCATAACAATTTTGAGTGACCAGGATTATGAAATATATAAAGAAATGGCCATACCCTACATTGGCATTGAAGAGCAAGAGGATTTTGGGCTTCAGATGTTCAAAGAAGTGTATATGATTATCGATCAGAAGAAGAATGAGAGGCCAAAATTCAAAGAAGGGCAGGTTAGTACCTATGGGTTCGGCTATATTCCAACTTTGATGGAAGAGTTGCAAAACATGAAAGTGAGGGATAAGAGAGGTAACAAATTGTATTACGTCCCGATGACCTTTCCACTACTAACTAAGACATTCATCTGGGCTGATGTTTAGATCCTAAAATTTGCCAAAGATGATACCTCCTAACAGGAATAAAATAGTAGGCCCATCTCGTAAGCTCTAGCACATGAATAATTGGTTCTCCATCCTTATAAATAGTGGTTAGTCTTTTCTAGGGTAAATGATGAATCATAGTTTAGTATTTCATGGAGTTTTGTAATAATTACCTTTGCTTTATTGTACTTGAGAGAATCTCTTTTAATTTAATAAAAACCAGTCTCCATTCTCTTCACTCCTTTACTTATACCCTTTTCTTTACATACTTTTTAGCCTAGATCCAATACTCTAAACAAAAGCTAATTATACCTCGTGCAGCTAGGAGATAAAAATATTAATATCACTTCTAACCCTATTGGGTTAATCATCAAGAGTGATATTAATGACCATAGTAACGTACAAAAAGATTGTAAAGACATAAAATGGGTAGAATTTCCATTGATGAGCTAACTAAGACAATCAATATTGGGATTGAAGACAACTCCAAGAATCTAAAAATTAGAGGAAACTTGAAAGAAGAATAGAAGGCAGAAATAACTGCACTACTGTCTGAGTATCAAGATGTGCTTGCATGGTCTTATGAAGATATGCTCTGGTTAGAGCCATCAATTGTAGTCTACTGCTTATCGACACAAGAGGATATCAAACCTAAGAAGTAGAAGCTAAGGAGATTCTGACCAAATATCTTGTTGAAAATTAAAGAAGTTAAAAGGTTACTAGAGGTCAGTTTCATCGAAGTGTCTAATTATCTTGAATGGGTAGCTAACATTGTGTCGGTGATAAAAAAGAATAGAAAAGTTAGAGTGTGCATGGATTTCCAAGACCTCAATTAGATAACCCCTAAAAATAATTTCCCTCTACCCCACATTGATGTCTTGGTGGATAATACAGCTGAAAACCATCTCTTCTTCTTCATGGATGGATTCTCTAGATATAATCAGATTCGAATGTATATGGAAGATAAAGCTAAGAAAATGTTCATTACAACAAGGGGCACATTCTACGACAAAGTAATTCTTTTTGGACTCAAAAACACTAAGGTAACTTACCAGAGAGTAATGGCCGCATTCTTTCACGACATGATGCACAAAGAAGTTGAAGTATATGTTGACAATATGATCACAAAGTCCAAAGAGGGAGAAAATCATGTGGATAACTCGAGGAGATTGTTTGATAAGATAAGGAAATTCCAATTAAAGCTAAACCTAGAGACGTATGCCTTTGGAGTAACTTTAGGGAAATTACTAGGTTTCATAATTAGCTAAAGGAGCATCGAAGTGGATCTTAATAAAGTTAAAGCTATAGTCAACGTGCCCCTTCCACGCATACTCAAAGAAATCAAAAGTTTATTGGGTTATTTGAACTACATAGCCCGGTTCATATCTCGACTCACAGATAAATGTCGTTCTTTGTTTAAGTTATTGAAAAAGAACACCAAAATAGATTAGGACAAAGAATGTGAGGAAGCCTTCACAACAATTAAGGAGTACCTTATGAACCCTCTAATTCTGGTAGCTCCTAAACTTAGGAAGCCTTTATTTCTATATCTTACAATATTATTAGAATCTATGGGATGCATGTTCAATCAGAAGGACAAGGAAGGAAAAGTGTAGGCCATATACTACTTGAGTATGAAGTTTACTGAAGGGGAATAGAAGTATTTAGAAATTGAAAGAACGTGCTGTGCCTTAGTTTGGGTAATGTGTCAACTCAGGCACTATACGCTCTATTACCAGATTTAATTGTTGTACATACCTAATTTTTGCCCTCCCTTTTTATTTTTCAAAATAGGTTAAAGGGTCTTAAATTAGGAAAAATATAAAAAAAAAAATAGAAAAATAGGAAAAAGTACAAAAAAATAAGAAATTTAGAAAAATACAAAAAAAAATGAAAAAATTTAGAAAAATATATAAAAAAATTGAAAATTCACAAAAATTAGAGAAAAATGACAAATGGAGAATTTAGAAAATAATAAAATTTTTAAGTAGAATAGATTTCTTAATTTAAATAAATCTAAGTAAAGGGTCATTGAATTTGGACTTAGATTTGAATCTAATCTAGGCTAACCTAGTCCATATGTGCAATTTGAGAAGGCACAGATCAATGGCCTAACGAATAAGTTTATAGACTTGTATTTGGGTTTGGCATGGAGGTTAAGGCTTCGATTCTCATCAAAGGTAGAGAATGCCTTTTATTTTATTTTTTCCTATAACTCACGTGCAATCACATGTCAAAGAATCACTAGGCCACGTATCTACTCATGACATATGGCACTCCATGAGTCATTTCGACAACACATTTTCTTTCATCCCCCACCAACCCCACCCCCTCGCCCCCCAATTTTCTTCTCCCCTTCCATTTCTTCCCTTCACTTTCTCTTTTCTTTTCTTTTTTTTTTTTTTTAAACAAACACACACATGTGCCAAAAAGTAGGGGAGGTACATTCGAAACACACACACATTTGGGTAGGGGAAGGAATCCATTTTTTTAAAAATAAGACAAACATACACACGCAAGGGGTTGAATCTCTTTCAGTGTTCTCTCTTGGATTCTCTCTCTACACGACACCTTCACTCTCTTTCTCTTAGACCTCTACTCTTTTCACTTGCTCTTAGACTCTTTCTCTCTCCATGTTCTGTCTCGACTAAACTATCTCTCAAACACCCTCATCTTCTCTCTCTCTCACCACATATGGTAGTACAACTCCATCTACGATCTCTCTCTCACCAAAAAAAAAAAAATGACAAACACACACATGACATATAAAGTGGTCTCTCTCATTCGACTTGTACTCCCTCTCTCTTGCTCACAAGACTAAACCACCGCATACCTTACTCACATCTACAACTAACATAACCCGAACCAATTGCTTCATACAGCCCTCTCTCTTACGTACAGCACTATCTCCTTCTCTTGGCCTACAACCCCCTTTGACCAAACCACCATGCTCCATCTTCATCCTAGCAACTAACAGCAATCAACAACGTTGCAATACATGCCCTCAACCAAACCACTAACACCTTCGACTTTCCCAATTCATAACCACTACCTACTGACCAAATTGTACCACCACCAAACCACCTCCATTGGCCGCGGTAGTCCTCCAAACCTTCCTTTTGCCTACATCTTTTCCTAGCATCTCACGTTGACCTTAGATCACCACTGTTGACCACCTCATCCTCTCCTAGCATCTCACGTACAGTGCACGTGAATCCAGTCAGGCAACCCAATCTAGATCCGGTTCAACTCAAATCCAATTGTGAGCTTCGACCTAACCCGCGTCTAGCTTTAACTTGATTCTTAAGAATGGTCCGACCCTGCCCCTTAGAATCCTATTATTTATTTATTTTTTTTGTTGTTTCTGTGTATTATTTATTTATTTCAATATGTAATTGTAATTAAAAATAAAAGAAAAATCTAAAAAAAAAAAGAAGAAGAAAAGAAAAAAGAGAAAAAGGAAAAAGAGAAAAGAAAGAAAAAGAGAAAAACCGAAAAAAGGAAAGACAAAAGAAAAGAAAAAAAGAAAAAAAAAAGGGAAGAATTATTTAGTTTAGTTTAATTTTTATTTTTGCGTTTTAACCAAAGAACCAAAAATAAAAAATAAAAGTAAATAAATAAATATTTAAAAATAAAATAATGATAAAAAAATAATAAAGTTACCATATCACTTAGAAAAATTATTTTTCAAATAAATAAAAGTAATTTATCAATTTTCAAAATTAGGACCTTATTTAGAATTTTCCAAAATAAAGCCTTAGTTAGAACCCTTACAAAATTTCCTTAAATAAATGGAATTGGGTAAAAACATAAATTGGATCTCCTTTCAAAACTAAAATCAATTCAACCCGCTATATTTTTTGTGAATGAACTACAGAAGTTTGATCTTGAATAGCGAGTATATAGGTATTCATCCGTAAATATGGGATAACTTAAAATATGGAAAATTTTATTTTTTCCATCTTTATATATATTTGTTTAAATTAATTAAATTAGTCGCATATAACATGATTAGTTGTTTAGAAATTAAAAAAGGGTATTATTGAAAAGCAAATTTAAAATTGGAAAGTTAAAAAGTTGTATCCGTTTAGAGTTTAATAGGATAGCCTCCCTAGATCTAGATTTTTCGTTTTAGAAAATCGTTTTATAAAATTTGTTTTCTTGTTAAAGATTAGTAACTAAGTTATAACCAATCCTTCTAATTAATTATAACTTAACTTTTTTCTCGATTTCAGTTGGGTAGCGACTTCAAAGCATTTTCAAAATACAAAAGAACCGGTTTTTCTTTAAACACAAGTTAAGGGTCAGTATTAAATAAGCAGGGTTTAATACTGGTCAGTTTAAAGAAGACTTAATTTAAAAAGAACCGAGAGGGAAAAAACTAAGCTTGACATCTTGGTGACTCCACTAAGGACGTCAAGAGGGCTAACTACTTAAAAACATTTCAAAATTAAAATAACTTTTTAAAGTACCCATGTTGTTTAGTTATTTGTTTATTTATTTGTTATTGACTTCATGTGTATATTTGTTCTGATTAGCATATTTATCTTGTAAATAACATACATTAGGTCATGTGGAGTCATCCGTCGCATTGAAGGTATAGGGTAGATACAGTCAAACTCGGACCGTATTAGGATCTTAGGATGGGAGGCCAGTATATAGGATTCGGGTGTTATGGTGTAACTATTGCTCAAGGTTGGATTAGGCTATCTCACTTAACTTGTAATGTAACCAATGAAAGTGTTTTCTAAAAAACAAGCGAGGTCACAAAGCTTAAGGACTTTTTAGAAACTACCCTAATTGTATATACTTCCCTTCAAGCTTGAGTTAATACACTATCCTTAAAAATTGCAACTTACTAACTATTTAAGAGTTTTAATGCAATCAAGTTTTTGAAAATAACAGTAAGGTTACAACTTAAGATGTAATGCATTAATCGAAATGATTCTAACATTTGCATATTTCCACATGCTTTCTTTTGTTGCATTCGTGACTGATTTATGTTCAAAATTGTGTAGACCCAGAATGGTAGACAACCAAGCAAACAATCAATAGAACGATAGGCTACTGGACATCTCTAGGATTTGTGAACAGATGCTGAGGGATGAGGTTATTTACTTGAAGGAAAAGCTCAAATGTTTTGAGGCTCATAACCAGGCTTTAAGGTCTCTTTTAGCACAGGTCATTGAGGATACTTATGAAATGATAGAAGACCTTAAGGTTTATATACGAGACTTAATGTAGGGTTTTTCCATTTTACATCTAAAGAGCCTAAAATAAAGTTTTAGAATAAATGCTAGGATCTCTACCTTTGTTTCTGTATTATGATCTCTTTCAAAATAATAAAGTTCTATTTAATTCATTGTTCTTCGTTCTTTAACATTCCCGTTTTTGTAAATAATCTTTCAATAAGCATCTATCTAAACATTGTTTCTTCTTATTTAGGGAAATGTAAATAAAATCTATAAACTTGTAAATAGCACCCTAAAAAATCACTACCTTTATTTGTAAATAATTTTTCTTATTTTCTGTACAATAGAACTTTATCTTTCTCTCTCTAAAATAAAAAATAAAAAAAAAGGAAAAGAAAAATAAACAAAAATTGAAAAATAAAAATGAAAAGAAAGGTTACTAACAGCTATAAATCCTTATGGGCTCAAGCAGTCAACATAAGCTCAAGCTTTTGGCCTACTTAAGCAGCCAGCCTAAATAATTAGTTTCTAAACTATACGAGGCCCCTCAATCTATTAAAGAGGCTAACACTAGTCCCTTGGACCATTCAATCTAAAACACCAACCTTAGGCCCCCATTCAGCCATTCAACCTAAACATGAGATCCGTTGGCCCACTTAGCTAGGCATTCAATCTAAACACTAACCTTGGGCCTATTCAAGGTGGTTGACCCAAACACAATCCTTAGCCAACAAAGGTAACTAAGCTAAGCCATAACCTTTGGTCTATTTAGAAAGCTAAGCCTAATCATGAATCGAACCAAAACGTAAAGTCAAATATTGGGGCATGATTTGAAAAACCGGGGTACAAAGCTAATCTTCATCGTAGGAAAATAAATATAGATTCCTTTTTAAGAAATTGATAACTCACTTTTTGAAAAGTTTAGGATGAGAAGAGACAAACTATATCCTATACATTAACCTAAAACACTTTGAGAGTTATGTGACATAATGGTGAGGATGCCTTGGACTCATTCCTTAAAGGAGGTTTACTTTGAATGTGATACGTAGATTAAAATGAAGTTAGGCATTCATTTTCAAATGCCAAACACGGTTACCCTTTGTTAATCCCATTGGACCAACTTGGAGAACTTTCAAATTTAAACCTTCCTAAGAACCACCCCATAATGAGGCAATTGATTAGAAGATAAGGGTAAGATTTATGCTTGTTTAAGTAACATTAATTCAAAAACGACTTTTATTTTTTATAATTTTTTTTTCTTTGAAATGAAGAAGAGCCAATTTTCTTTTCAAGCACCTTAAGCCCATACATTAGAAATCCATGGATTTAGGGCCCTAAATCACTTATAAAGCAAAAACACGGCAATAATCACTCTTCGAGTCAAAAGGAAAGAAAAGAATAGCAAGAGATAGTAGGGTAAAGTAAAGAAGATGGAGAAAAGAAGGCTGAAGAATTGGGCCTGGGTGTAAGACAAAAGCCTTAAGAGATATGTCATATCCTAATAAGGGTAGCAAACTGAATCAAAAGGCAGGGAATTTGAGCTTAAAAAGCCCCAAGAAACATAAGGCCCCAAAAACCCAAAATCTCCATATCTACTTTAACACTCTGAAGTTACCATTACCTATATTGAATCACACAAGACCTTCCCACCCATAATACTACCATTATACAAGTAAAGGCTCTTCCGATCTTAAAAGATAATTTATTTTTAATAAAAATTGTTTTTGAAATTGGGGCAAGCATACTTCTAATTTTTCCTTAAGATTCTTGACTTGTATACTCAAGATAAATAAAAATATTTCTTTCAAAATAGACCTCCTCATTAGTCCTTTTTAAAACCCTTAGACTAAAAGCCCAAATTCATAATGATTGAACTAAAAAAGACCTAAATGATTGATCAAAGCATATCACTTACAAAATGGACTGTAATTTTTGGAATTGCAATTGAGATCAAAATCTAGACCAAATGCTAGAAAGGAAGTTCTCTTTCACTAAACTAATCATAGGTTACTTTTTTCTTAAGAAAAGAATGTCTTGAAATAAAAAAAGCCCTATGAGAAAGCCTTAGGGTCAGGGATATTGAGAAACTCTACATGATTACCAAGGATAAGGGTAGTTATAAACTTGTTCTTTAATTAAGAATTTATACCTATTAGCAAACTTTCAAAAAAAAAAAAATAGAGAAGAGAGAGAAAGTAAAGACTTATCACAAGATTTTAGTCCAATCCATGTCGGTTCGAGTGGCTAAGCTTTTAATTCATCCATTTCCTTTTCAAGGTAGTCACGTTTATTAAAATTAACCTTAATAGTTTAGATCATCCTTGCCTGTTGTAGTTTTAACATCTCTCGACTCTTTTTCAAATCAAGAGGCCTATCCCTAATGCATTTTTTCATAAATGGTCTTTCTACAATCTCTTTGTAAATACTTTTCCAAGTCAAGAAATCTTCTAAAACTGGTTGCTTTCCTTACTTTACTTCTTTAATCCTCCATCAATTTGGTCTTAGGGTTTAAGCCAGCTCTTAAAGCACTATCCCCTCTTTTAATTTGTCTTTAAGGATTCAACCAACCTTTAGGGTGTTGTCCCGTCTCTCATCTTTTAGGGATCCCACTAGCCTATAGGGCACTTCTTTTCATCCTCAATTTCCTCTAGCGAGCTTATAGGGCACTTCTCCTCATCAAATTCTCTTAGCAAGCTCATTGGGTGCTTTCTTTCACCAATTTCTCTCAAGTGAGTCCATAGTGCACTGCTCCTCATCAAATTCTTTTAGTGAGCCCATTAGATGCTTTCTTTCACCAATTTCTCTCAAGCGAGCCTATAGTGTGCTTCTCTTCATCAAATTCTCTTAGCGAGCCTGTTAGGCGCTTTCTTTCACTAATTTCTCTCAAGCAAGTCCATAAGGCACTTCTCCTCATCAAATCCTCTTAGAGAGCCTAAAAGGCGCTTCCTTTCATCGTCAATTCCTTTTAGCAGGCCTATAAGGTGCTTTCTTTTACTAATTCTTCTCAAGTAAGCCTAAAGGGAACTTCCTCTGATCATTGATTTCAAAAGTTAGGGTTACTAGTCCCCAAGAGACACTTCCGCATAGGTTATTTAGCCTAGAAAGGCACAACTATGTTCTTTAGATTAATCTTAACTTAAGGTTACTAGTCCTCGAGAGACGCTCACACCTAGGATAGTCAGATTAGAGGTGCACATCCAGGTTTTTCTTAAATCAATTCCAAAAGTTAAGGTTACTAGTCCCTAAGAGATACTCCCGCCTAAGATAGTCAGCTCAGAAGAGCACATCTAAGTTTTTCTTGAATCAATTTCAAAAGTCAAGGTTGTTAGCTCAAAGAGCGCTTCACCCACCTTAGTTAGTTAACTCATTAGGGTACGACCAAGACCTCTCATCTCTTTTAGGGTCTTAGCTAGCTCTAAGAGTGTTTTGCCTACCTTAGTTAGTTAGCTCATTGGGGCATGACCAAATTTTCTTATCTCTTTTAAGGTCTTAGTGAGCTCTAGGAGAGCTTTGCCCACCTTAGTTAGTTTGCTCATTAGGGTACAACCTAGAAGTGCTTTGCCTACCTTGGTTAGTCAGCTCATTGGGGCACGATCAAGTTTTCTTATTCAGTTTAGGGTCTTAGCTAGCTCTAGGAGCTTTGCTTACCTTAGTTAGTCAGCTTATTGAGGCACGACAAAGTTTTCTCATTCAACTTAAGGTCTTAGCCAACTCTAGGAGCGCTTTGCCCACCATAGTTAGTCAGCTAATTGGGGTATAACCAAGTTTTCTCATTCAATTTAAAATCTTATCCAGCTTTAAGAGTGCTTTACCTACCTTGGTTAGTTAGCTCATTGGGGCACAGGGAAGTTTTCTCATTTAGTTTAGGGTCTTAGTCAGCTTTAGGAGTGCTTTGCTCACCTTGGTTAGTTAACTTATTGGGGCATGACTAAGTTTTCTCTATCTTCTAGTATTTTAGCCAACTCAATGAGCACTTTGCCTACTTTAATTAGTCAGCTTATTAGGGCATGACCAATTTTTCTCATTTAGTTTAGGGTCTTAACTAGCTCTAGGAGCATGTTACCTACCTTAGTTAGTCAGCTCATTTGGGCACAACTAAGTTTTCTCATTCAATTTAAGGTCTTAGCCAGCTTTAGGAGTGCTTTGCTTACCTTAGTTAGTCAGCTCATTAGGGCATAACCAAGTTTCCTCTATCTTTTAGGGTTTTAACCAGCTCAAGGGACGCTTCGCCTACCTTAGTTAGTCAACTCATAGGGGTACGACTAAATTTTCTCATTTCTTTTAAGGTCTTAGCCAAAGTTAAGGAGCGCTTTACCTATCTTGGTTAGTCAGCTCATTGGGGCATGACTAAGTTTTCTCTTTCTTTTAAGGTTTAGCTAACTCAAGGAGTGCTTTACTCACCTTGGTTAGTTAGCTCATTGGAGCATGACCATACTTCATTTCTTCTTCACCAAAGTCCCCAATGGACAGGCTCTAAGATAGCTAGTTAGCTGTAGCACTTCTTAGGAAAAAATCCACCCTTAGAGCAAAAATAATTTCTCTTTGTCTTTAGGACAAAGTTTTTCTCAAATTTCACTACAAAGAGAGGCAGCTATAAACACCCAATTTTTGCCCTCCCTTTTTATTTTTCAGAATAGGTTAAATAATGCTAAATTAGGAAAAATACAAAAGAAATAGGAAAAAACACAAAAAATAAGAAATTTAAAAAAAATATAAAAAATGAAAAAATTTAGAAAAATATATAAAACTTGAAAAGTTATAAAAAATAGAAAAAATTTGAAAAATAGGGAATTTAGAAAATAATAAAAAAATAGATTTCTTAATTTAAATAAATCTAAGTAAAGGACCATTAAACTTAAGTTTAGATTTGAATCTAGCCTAGGTTGACTTAGTCCAATTGTACATATGGACAAGTCATAGGTCAACGACCTAACGAATAAACTTATAGACTTGCATTTATGTTTAGCTTGGAGGTCAAGGGTTCGATTCTCATCAAAGGTAGAGAATGCCTTTCATATTATTTTTTCCTATACCTTACGTGTTGTCACATGTCAAAGAATCACTAAGCCACATGTTTGCTCATGACACATAACATTCCATGATTCTTTTAGACAAAACATTTTCTTTCCCTCCATTTTCTTCCCTTCACTTTCTCTTCTTTTTTTTTTTAAAAAAAAAAAAACACATATACACATGCGTACGGCAAAAAGTGTGTGTGTATGTGTGTCTGTGGGGTGGTGGGGGGAGAGGCACATTCGAAACACACACGTACGCATGTGGGGGAAGGAATCCATTTTTTTAAAAACAAGACAAACACACACATGCAAGGGGTCGGATCTCTCTTAGATTCTCTCTCTCTGCTTAGACACAAACGACACCATCACTCTCTTTCTCTCAGACCCTACTCTCCACACTCGATCTCGGAATCTTTCTCTCTCTACTATCTATCTCGATTAGGCTCTTTCTCAGCCACCCTTGTCTTTTCTCTCTCTCTTACTGCATAGAGCAGCATAACTCCATCCACAATCTCTCTCTCACCAAAAAAAGAAGAAAAACACAGACAACATACAGAGAGTGGTTTCTCTCTCACTCGACTTGCACTCCCTCTCTCTCACTCATAAGACCCAACCACCAAACACCCTACTCACATCCTCGACTAACACAACTCGAACCAACTCCCTCATATGGCCCATTCTTTCACGCATAGCACTATCCCCCTCTCTTGGCTTATAACCCCCTTTTATCGAAACACCATACTCCACCTTTATCCTAACAACTAACAGCAATCAACAACCTTTACTACGCCCCCACGAACACCACACACATACCACCAGTCACTCATGACAACAACTCCCTCTCTCTAGATCCATATCCATGCACTCGCGCCAAACACAGCAGTACCCTCTCTTTTGCCTACCATGCAACCTGTTGTTACGTGCACCAATGTAACAATATACACCTTTGGCCAAACCACCAATACCTTTGGCTTTCCCAATCCGTGACCATTACTCACCGACTAAACTGAGCCACCACCAACCTACCTCCATTGGCTGTGGCAGTCCTCCAAACTCCCCTTCTACCAACAAATTCAACCTAAAAATGCCCTTACTCAAAAGAAAATCAGCCTGAAATCACCTTAGATCACTACTGTCAGCTGCCTCATCCTCTCCTAGCTTCTTACATGTAGTACACATGAATCGGGTTGAGCAACCCGATCCAGATCCAGTCCAACTTAAATTCGACCATAAGCTCTAGCCTGACCCATGTCTAGCTCTGACTTGATTCTTAAGAGTGGTCTGGCTCCCCTTCTACAATCCTACTATTTTTTTTTTTTGTTTCTGTGTATTATTTATTTATTTCAATATGTAATTGTAATTAAAAATAAAAGAAAAATCCAAAAAGAATGAAGAAAAAAAGGGAAAAAGGAAGAAGAGAAAAAAGAGAAAAAGAAAAGAAGAAAAAAAGAGAAAAAGAAAAAAACCAAAAAAAGGAAAGACAAAAGAAAAGAAAAAAAGAAAAAAAGGGAAGAATTATTAGTTTAGTTTTATTTTTATTTTCTCATTTTAACAAAAAATAAAAATAAAAAGTAAATAAATAAATAATAAAATAGTGATAAAAAATAATAAAGTTACCATATCACTTAGAAAAATTATTTTTAAAATAAATAAAAGTAATTTATCAATTTTCAAAATTAAGACCCTATTTAGGATTTTCCAAAATAAAGCCTTAATTAAGACCGTAAACCGAATCACCTTTCAAAACTAAAATCAATTCAACGCGCTATGCTTTTGGTGAACAAACTACAGAAGTTTGATCTCAAATAGCAGGTACGTAGGTACTCATACGTAAGTACGGGACAACTTAAAATAAGGGAATTTTTATGTTTTCCTTCTTTATAAATATTTGTTCAAATTAATTAAATTAGTCGCATATAACATGATTAGTCGTTTAGAAATTAAAAAAAGGGTATTATTGAAAAGCAAATTTAAAATTGGAAAGTTAAAAAATAGTACCTATTTAGGGTTTAATAGGATAGTCTCCCAAATTCGGATCTCTCATTTTAGAAAATCGTTTTGTAAAATTAGGTTTTTCATTAAAGATCTATAGTTAAATTATAACTAATCCACTTAGTTAGTTATAACTTAACTTTTTTCCCAACTTCGATTAGGTGGCGACTCTAAAGTATTTTTAAAATACAAAAGAAATGTTTTTTCCTTAAATCCTAGTCGATGGTCAATATTAAATAGGTAGGGTTTAATACTAGTTGGTTTAAAGAAGACTTAATTTAAAAAGAACTGGGAGGGATAAAACTAGGCTTGACAATTGTTTACTTAGCATAATCCCTTGATGTACTCGATAGATAAACCGAACCTAATTGGTAGAATCTCAAAGTAGCAAATGTTGCTATCGAAGTTCTACATTACATACATGAACTAGAATTCAGTTAAGGTGCTAGCTTAAGCATATTGATTAGCAGAAAAATCCCTTTGATGATACCTCCTAAGAAGTACCTGTCAAATTCCTTGATGAAGATACCTTAGTAATTAAAGGAAGCTCTAACGAAGAAAAAGATGGTAAACCCCCAAAGTGGAACACTTTCTTTGATGAAGCTACTAATGTGTCTGGATGTGTAATTGGGGCAATACAGATATCCCTTAAAGGTATGCAATTCCCTATAGCTGTAAGGCTTGTTTTCCCATACACCAACAATATCGTTGAATACAAAGTGTGCATCATAGGACTCAAAATGGCCCTAGATAAGGACATTTAAGAGTTAAAGGTATGGAGATTCTTTACTCATTATTAGCTAAGCTGGAGGAGAATGCAAAATGAAAGATCCTAAACCGGTACCTTGCTACAGATACTTGACTAAATTAATGGAGAGATTCAAAGAAATCACTTTCAATTACGTTTCGAGGACTCAAAATCAATTTGCTGATGCATTAGCCACTCTAGCATGCATGATCTAAATATCTAATGGAGTTGAAATTCAACCACTCACAATTGAAGTTGATGAAAAGCCTACCTTTTGTCTAACAATTGAAGGTACACATGATGAAAAGCATTGGTATCATGACATCAAAATGTTCTTACAATAAGGCATGTACTCTAATGAAGCTATGAAAATAGATAGAAAGTTGATTAGGAGATTGGCTACTTAATTCCTAATAAGCAAATCCACCTTGTATCGATGATCATTTGATGATATGTTTTTAAGGTGTATAGATGACAAAGAGGCTAAGATTTTGATTAAAGAAGTACATAAAGGAGTATGTGGCCCTCATATGCACAGTTACATGTTCACCAAGAAAATTGTGAAGCTAGGGTATTTGCTAGTCAACAATGGAAGGCGATTGCATCAAACATGTCAAGCATTGTCACTTATGCTAAGTTTATGTGAATAAGATAAATGCCTTACCTCAAGAATTACACTCACTCTCCATGCCATGGCCATTTTCAATGTGGGGTATTGATATCAGGCAAGTGTACCTATAAATTTTAATATAGCGGATGTGAGTCCGAGTCGATCCCTCAGAGACTTCGAGTACTAATATTAACCTTAGCTCTATTATCTAACTGGAAAATTGTGTTGAGTTGAATGAATTAAAAATACTGAAATTAACAAACTAAACTAATTATGAGACTTGATTAAGTAATTTAGAAAGCAATAAAACTAAGAACGACTTCAAGTATGCAATAACGTATTTAGGAATTATTTCTCCTAGTGTTTAACATGTAACCGTTTAAAATATATTAAATTCAATTTCTATTATCCTTGACTGGAGGGATTCACAATTAAAGTTAATACCTTTCTCAAGCATATTAACCTTAATTCTAAATTATTTACCGGAATCTCTTCACTTAGTAATATAACTTAGAATTGCATTAATGTATAATAAATTCCCACACAAATAATTAACTTTCCGGAAGAAAAACGTATCTTATCTCTAAGTATACATGTAATTCTCTCCGATTATGCCAAGATCTAATTACACATGCAATTTCTCAATCATCATGCATAATATCATAAATTGATACTCTAGAAATATCAATCAACAATTAAACAACATAATTGAATCAAGAAAAGATAGAAACTTTATTGAAAATTATAAATCAACCCAAGAGTCACATGAAACCTTAGGTTCCATAATCCTAAATACATGAATTCTAAGCTATCATAATGAATCTAAAAACGAGTTCCATCAAAAACATAAAATAAAACATGAAAACCCCTTTTGTTGATGAACAATCTCTCCAATCTTGAAGTCGGTGTTGCTTTCGCCTTTTTCTTCTCCTTCTCCTCAAGTCTCTTCACTTATTTAGTGTCTCCTATGTCTTGAAACCCTCATATATTCTTTTATATATGTATTATAAGGATTCTGTTTTCATCACTAGACACGGCCTGGGACATGACCGTGTCCTCAGGTCATGTAACTTTCTGACCCTGGTAAATTTTCCTGCATGGATACAGCCTGAGGATATGACCATGTCCCAGACTGTATAACTTCAAAACTTCATAGCTCCTTCATTTGAACTCCAAATTGAGTGAAACTTGATTCCTTTTCTTCGTTTTCAATCCTAGAACACGTTCAAACCTTGAAATCAAAATTTTACTCAATTAAGTATCAATTTCTTTAAAGAAAACAAAAAATGTAAGGGAAATACTATAAAATCACTATGTGAAATATGTTTAAAATCAGAGTTATCAGGTATAGATATCATTAGCCCAATTACTCCAAGGGCATTCAATAAGCATTGCTTCACCCTAGTCGCCATCGATTACTTTAGTAAGTAGGTTGAAGCCTCATCCTATTCAAGTGTTACTAAAGGGATAGTAGTCAAATTCATCAAGAGGGATATTTTGGCTCAATATGGGGCTTTAGAAACAATCATCATCGATAACGGCACAAATCTCAACAATAAGCTTATGTTAGAGTTGTGTCGACAGTTTAAGATCATCTATAGGAACTCCATACCTTATTGACCCTAGATGAATGGGGCCATTGAAGCAACCAATAAAAATCTCAAAAGGATAATTGAAAAGATGGCTGTTACATATAAGAATTGGCATGAAATGTTGTCGTTTGCGCCCATGGCCTATCAAACTTCCATCGGAACATCAATTGGGGCAACGCCTTACTCCTTAGTATATGGTACTAGGGTAGTATTACTGGTGGAAGTTGAGATCCCATCTCTTAGAGTACTATCAGACACTTGATTAGATGAGGCTGATTGGGTAAAGAAACGCATCGACCAATTGAATTTGATTGATGAGAAAAGATTGACAACCCTGTGTCATAATCAATGTTATTAATAAAGAATGGCTCAAGCTTTTAGCTAAAGGGTACAACCTTGAAACTTCAAAGAGGGTAATATGGTGTTGAGAAAAGCTCTCCCAATTGCACAAAGCTCTAAAGGACTGGAGGCCCTTATATCGTAAAGTGAGCATTACCAGGAAGGGCTTTAATTTTATCTCAAATGGATGGTCCATAATTAAGAGACCCTGTAAATGTTGACGCTGTAAAGTTACACTACCTATGAAAGTTAGTGGAAATTTTTACTTAGAACAAGAAAATACCAATCGTCTTAAATATTATTATGGTCCAATTTTTATTGTCTACAAGCAAAGTTGATATCCTTGGCAGTTGTTGGCATTGGAATCATCTCCATCCTTTTTTCCCACTCCATCAAAAGGTCAATTCCCTTACTCCATTTAAATGAACCCATACACTAAAAACACGAGAGAAGTTGAAAGCGAGATATCGAATATTGGTAATTAACAAAACTCTTTAAATAACTTTATTATGGATTAATCCCCCTTGATGGGGAGTTTTTATTGTTTATTTTTCAGGGAAAAGGCAAAATCTACATGGGCAAACACCTCATGGCAGATATTTACTAGTTAGGGATATAAGATTTAATTTAGAAAAAATCTTAAAGGCAATCAATTAATGAGTAGAAATAGTGGATGACACTCTATATCAGGTTAATTCTTATGACTTCTCTAAAGGGCTAAATAAGTCTTAGAGGCTCCATGTCAAGATCAATTGGTTTGACAATAGGAGATTAGGTTTGAGTCCATGTTGAAAGATGAATTAGTCAATTTTGATAGGACTTTTTCAAAGAAAGGTTCGACGGTTTGGTCGTTATCAACAAAACTAGGTAAGTACTTCTGTACAATGTTAGCATATTGGTTTTTAACCATTGCATTTGCATTTAGACTTTACCTCTTTAAATAGCAACCGATATTTGGGATACTTTCTTCCTAACGATTTTTTGCATATAATTCTTAGCTAGCCTACAAGACGCTTACCCTAAGTTTCAATTTAGGGTCTTAGCTAACTCAAGGAGTGCTTCGCCCACTTACCTAGAATAGTCAGCTTAGAAGAGTACTTCCAGGTTTTTCTCAAATCGATTTTACGTTAAGGTTGTTAGTCCACCAGAGACGCTCTTGCTTAGGTTAGTCAACTAAAAGGAGCACGACCAGATTTCAATTTAGGGTCTTAGCAAGCCCATGAGGCACTTCACCTTTATTAAGTTCCCTTAAAGCTTTCAACGAGCTTGTAGGATGCTTCTTCTAAGTCAATTAAGGTTACTAATTCCCTACAGATGCTTTCGCCTTGGTTAATAAGCTTAGAGGAGTACGACCAGGTTTTCTTGAATTGATTCTAAATTAGGGTTGCTAGTCCCCAAAAGCTGCTCTCGCCTAGGTTAGTGAACTTAGAGGAGCACTTCCAGGTTCTCTTGAATTGATTCCAAATTAAGGTTGTTAGTCCTCGAAAGACACTCTCACCTAAGTTAGTTAACTCAAAGGAGTACGACTAAGTTTTAATTTAGGGTGTTAGCAAGCCCATAAGGCATTTCCCCTTTATCAAGTTCCCTTAAGGATTTTAGTGAGCCCATATGGTACTTCTTCTAAGTCAATTAAGGTTGCTAGTCCCCTAAAGATACTCCTACTTAAATTAGTAAGCTTATAAGGGCATGATTAGGTTTTTAAATTTTTTTTGGGATCTTGCTAAGGGCACTACCCTCTTTCAGTTTCTCGGCCAACTCTTAAAGTGCCTTCTCTCTCTCTCTCTCTCTCTCTCTCTCTCACCTTTCATCATTCACCAAATCCCTAGTAGATTGGACTTAGGACAGTTAACTAGTTCTAGTGCTTCTTAGGATAAATCTATCCCTAGGGTAAAAATAATGTCTCTTTTGTTTTTGTGACAAAATTTTGCTCAAACTTCACCATAAAAAGGAGCAGCTGTAGACATCTCATTTTTACTACTCTTTATTTTTAAAATTTTTAGAATATGGTAAGGGGTCCTAATTCAAGAAAAAATACAAAAAAATAGAAAATTTGGAAAAATACAAAAAATAAAATAAAATTTGAAAAAATGATAATTTTTTTAGAAGAAAATTAGAAAAAATTGAAACTTGAAAAATGTAGGAACAATTGATTTTTATGTCAAAGTGTGCAATCGTTAAGATAAGACTATATTTATTTACATATATATGCAACTTAGTTAATTAGGAGTTAATTTTAGGTTAGAACTAGGTTTAGTATTTATTTTATTTATAAAAAATAATAAATAAATAATATATATTTTAAAAAAGTGGAATTGGATCGGTTTCGGACTAAGCTCGAAGGCTTAGTCCAAAGCTTTGCTTTGCAGCCTAGTTTTATTTTTGAAGTGCGCACATGTAGTATACGTGCACACCTGGGTACGTCAAGCATAACTTGGCATGAGTCGAGCACCTTCTCTCCCATCTTTCTTCTTCTTTTCTTGACAAATTTCCAGATTTATACTGTCTTTCCTAGCTTGGTGAGTCTACTTTTAATCCATTTTTTACCCCTGTTTCTTTGCGATTTCACTAAATTAATAGTGAATCATGAAGTAACCACAGGATACCGTTGATTATAATAAAAAAAAACACGTTTAAATACGAGCATTGAATTGGCAAAGAAATTAAGGGAAAACTCAAAACGTCGGCTTTACATTCATGGCTAATTCGACCATTGACAACACTTACTAAGTTAACCCAAGTTTGTTTTGCTACAAATAGCACTACAATTTTTTATTTGAGGATCCATGAGCTTTTGAATACTTAGAAAACACTTATATAGATCACTTCCTCACTTTAACTGGCGCCCCACTCTCTTTCTAAAAATTCCATCACTTTCGAGCAAAGCCAATACCCTTGACACTATTCCCAATCGACGAGCTCTCAATCCCAGTCACCCTAACATCTGTTGCAAGCCCAGCACTATCAAATAAAAAACCCTAAACCGCTACTTTCCAAACCCTAATCCACTACGGGTACACCATCATCCATAACCAACCACTACATTCGAGCTGAGATCACCTACTCTAGGTAAATCAAAACACCCCAAAACGTTGACCCAACATCTTAACTACTATCAACAACCATCATACCTAGCACATACAACCCTTACCTGCAGCCAAAGTGTCAAAAGCAACAAAAACAACCATCATTAGTGGTAGCGTTGGACCAAGACCCCTATTTATCAATTTGAATAGCACAAAACTAGATTTACCCATTCATTCTAGTGCTCAAATCACCATGAATCTCAACCATTGCCCTTTTGCCCAGATGCGGCTTGTAGAGTTCCAACCAAACCCAAATCGGACTCAATGCTCCGACTCAATTAAGCTAATTCAACCCACTATTACATCTTTAGTTCAGCCTTCTTCTATTTTGGATTTGTTTATTTCTTTTTTTTTTTCTATAAATACATTGTATTTGTAACCGAAAAAAAAAATAAAGAAAAACCAAAAAAGGGAGAAAGAAAAAGGGGTAGTTTAGTTTATTTTAGTTTTTTATATTTCTGTTTAAAAAGTTAACTAAATAAACAAATAATAATAATAATGGTTATAGAAGAAATAAAGACAATAAATAAATATTTTACCACCTAGAATTTTTTAGAAGGAAAAGATGACAATAAAATCAATTTGTTTTCAAATTAGGACCTTTAGAACTTTCAATATATATATATATATATATAACCCTGATTTAGGACCCTTAAAAAAATTTCCTTAAATAACATTAAACTGAGTAAAAATGCAAACCCAACCTTTTTAAACTAAAATCAACCAACTTGCCTAAAGTTCTACAAAAAAAAAATTGCCTATGTTTGATCTCAAATAGTAGGTATATAGGTACCTCCAAGGCAAAATAAAAAATGAAAAAACTTAATTTTTTCCATTTTAGTTTAAATTATTCAATTTAGTCTAATTCGTTAACTAGTGATTGAATTTCATTTTATAAGGTAATATTGAAAGGTGATTTCAAGAAATCAAATCTAAATTAGGAAAGTTCATGGTACCCATAAGGGTTTAAAAAACCTAATCTCCAAACTCATTTCTCTGGTTTTCTAAAAGCTTTTTCTATAAAATCTTTTTTCTACGTAAACCAATGTCTAGATCAAAACCAAATCTACCCATTTGCTTTTTACCTAAACTGTTTCCCGACTCCAGTCGAGTAATGACTCCAAAAGCTTATAAAACTCTTTCAAAAAGCTAGTTTTCTTTAAAACTTAGTCAAGGATTAATATTAAAAGGGTAAGGTTTAGTATTGATTGGTTTAGGGAAAACTAATAAAACTGGGAAAAATTAGGCTCGACAAAACTTAACCGATTAGGATGTCTATTTTCTCTTGGTAGAATTCGCTTACAATCGAACAATGCATGACACCACTAAGTAGACATCCTTCAAAGTTGTCTAGGACTTTAATCTTGAGATACTCTTTGATCATACCCCTATGCCTATGTTCGAGTAAGAGCACCTTAATGCAAGAGCTCGAGCTTAGTCCCTATAGTACATCTATGAGAAGGTTACTTGGTAGATTGACTAAGCTACCAAGAAAATGTGAGAAAGAGTAAAGGGATGGAAGTCAGTATAGTTTCAGCTTAGAGACCTAATATGGTTACACTAAGCAAAGGGAGGCTCCCTAATAAGAGGAGGAATAAGTTGTCCACCTGAGTTAAAAGTCCTTTCAAAATCCTCTAGAAGATCAACGACAATGCCTATAGATTGGAATTATCGGAAGAATATGGAGTTTTCGACACTTTCAATATTGCCGACCTCTGTCCTTATCACCTTGAGGGAAAATTGAATGAAGACCTACTGGATTTGATCTTAAATCCAAATCAACCAGGAGGGAATAATAGGAATCAAACTACTGGATCTTTGACCTACAGCTATGTCTGAGACCAAGAAGGACTAATGAAGAGAATCTTCCTATTCTAACAGACACTTACTAAGGTTGAGCTGATCCTTGCTATCCACCAACTTTTTATACCAAGTTGAGTAACTTCACACCTCTTAAAAGTCATGTGCCAACTAAATGAATGCCCTACTAACTGCCCGGCCCCTCATACATAACTGCTCGACCATGACCAAGTCGACCAACAACTTGTAACATTGGCACAAATAAGCCAAAAGCTTCAGTACATATCCGTAGCCATCTCTTCTCAAACAGGTCTAGGTCTGATCAATACCTCTACTCGATACCCCTGCTTAGCCCTTTATCCTAACCATACCATTTTGTCTATTTCTCCCAACAACATCCTCAATAGGCTATTGCCATGCATCCCAGTCTTATGTGAAGGGATCTGCTGTACCAATCATTATTTTCTTTAAATTTTCATTTTTACCCTTTATATTCCTTGTACATTGTTTCTTTTGGGCATTACCCTTTTTGTATTTTCCATTTTAGGCATGTTACCCTAATTTCTCAAGTATAAATAACCATTATATATGTAGCTGCAAGGGAGATCAATCATCATCATCAATATACTAAATGTATATCTAGTAAATATTGCTTCCTTAGCTTATTTACTTATCTCACTTTTATCCTAACCCTCGGGTAAGGCTAGGTAGTAAGTAACCTCATTGACCCACCTTGCGCGTCACATCGAGTTATGTCATGAGTCTTAAGAAGTTCCATTGGTGTGTTATTAGGTTTGCTTATTTTACTTTTCCAATTGTTACCTTACTTTCCATCTCATTCTTCAAGCTTTCGGTAAGCTTGGACCTACTCCTATGATCAACCTTATCTGTTCTTGGTTTCGGTCTGCATAAGAAAGTATATCAACAAAAAAACACAATATTGGTAATAGTGCATAGAATCGAGATCAGAAAGTGTTCCTAAGCTATTTTATAAATAATCTGAACAAATTAAGTTGGACAAATCTTGTAGAAGGCCTAGCTCTACTTTATTGGGCACATTTGAGAAATGTGCTCTATTCTGTTCTACTAAGTTAGATTTAGTCCTTGGGGATTTGTAGTTAGATTAATCAAGAATCAGATTTATGGAGTATTTGATTAAGTTTATTTTAGAAGAAGGTTATTCTAACATTTTTTTCAAAGCCTAGCAAGATTGATCAAGATTAAGTACAATAAGGACAACAAATATGAAAGGATTTGCTATACTATTGTCTATAATCCAAGTTAAAATAAAATTCAAATATGTTAGGAAGTTATACTGGATAAAGTTATGCTCAAAATTTACAAGATACAGTTCAGATTTCTTTTCTTTTTTTCTTTTAAAGATAATTACAAGCTTTTTGAGATAAGGTTGCAACTTTAATTGATGATAATAAATCAAGAAGTTCAAGATATTTTGTTAAGGATAAGTTTGAATATTGTAGATAAACTTAGTCAGATTTTTTTGAAGAATTTTATTTCAAAATTCAAACAAGAATTTGAAGAAGGAAGCTCATTGTTTCATGATGGATATGCTATGATTAGCAGTTATGTTACGCTTAAAGATTAGATTTGATATACAAAGATTTAATCAAATCTTGTCATGCTTATCCAATTGTTTGAAATATGGTCTTCAATTTTTTCGAATTTAAACAAACTTCACGAGATTCCAAAAGATATTCTCATGAGCTACAATAGCCAAACCATTCAAGAAGTACAAGAAAAATATCAGGAGCAACATGAGGCATTTAAATTTTCAAATATTCAAAATTTGTTCCTATTTTCATGAGATTTTTCTTCAATAGTAATACCAATTATGTTTGAATCAAGATCTTTGAAAGAAAAATATAGATCTAGTTGTTTTCTAGCTGTTACTCCCAAGATTATTTAATGTAAGTTGAAGCTATACAAGATATAAATACACAATACTTAGAATAGAGCTAAACATTTCAAACTCTCTTGTGTAAACCATTAGGAACTATGTCATAAACTTAGTTAGAAACTGAGCAAAAACAAATTTTTCATTTTAATTGTTCTTGTTTCTGTACGAATATTATAAAGGTATCTTTGATTGTATTATCTCATATCTCCGTTAATCTTATTGAAATTGTAATTGAGTGAGTGTAAGGTTAAGGAGTTCTTTACCTGTGTTTAGGTTAAGTGAGAGCTAGTGAGACAGGACAGAAAAGTGATTGGAAATCCTTGTAACTTCAATTTCATTTTTTATTATTGAAAGTATTGAACTAGCGGAATGGTACAGGTGAGGAAGACCAGATCCTTGTCAATGGAGTTAGTAGAGAGCAATAGACAAAAAGGTCGAAACTCTTTAAAATGACTGGCTGATCTTCTTTCTCTATATCTTATTTACTTTTTTGCATTCTACAATTTGAATTATTATTGTGCTCCTAAGTTAAATAATCAATCTTCTACTACTTGTAAGCCATTTAAGTTATTAAGAAGAAAGTTGTTTTAAAAATAAAATAGTTTTTATTTTCGCAAAAGATATCAATTTACCCCCTCTCTTGATATCTTACATGGGACTTATAGAAAGTTTTGCCTTGTATTTATTAAATTTGAATGTTATTATATTATGGTTTTATTATTATGATTGTTTCTATTATTAAAATATTATTTAGTATGCAAATACATGATATTATGTTGTATATATAGTTTATTGGAACCAAAGTAGCTAAACTATGGTGATGATGAGTATACATATCATAAATGGTGCAGCCAATTGTCCAGAATATTAATGAAATGCTGATTATCAAAATAAATGGATTCATTGATGTTCATTTACCATTAGAATTACAGATATATGCAAAGTTAAATTGACATTTTATGATTAGTGAACTTAGAGGTGAATTAGTATTTTGGTCTAATGTATCTATATATCTAAAGATAACATATATCTTTACCTAAAAATATTTAATTATCTAATTAGGTATTTAAGCCAATGACTTGATGATAATATGTTATAATTTCTACTAAAGGAGAATATAAGATACAATGATTTGTTTCGTTGAATATACTATGTGATTGTTTGTCTAATGAGCATTTATTTATTAATTGTAGCCTTTTCACTTTCTTCACATATTTCTTTTGTGGTGGTGTTTAATAGATTAAACTTTTCTAAGTAGTACGAATAAGTCAACTTCCATTTAGATGTATTGGATATTGACTTGACAATGTTGGAAGAATTTGCTCCTATTACAGATTTGAGTAGGGAGGAAGAAAAGTTATATCGTAAGGCATGGATATGATCTAATAGATTAAAATTGTGTATATGCTAGCAACTATTACGAAAAACACTAAGGCTTCTATCCTATGAACAAAAAGTCTAAGGAATATTTGAAGTTTGTGAAAGAAAAATTTTGTTTTGCAAATAAGCTACTTGTTGGTACCCTAATGGTAGAATTCACAATCATGAAGTTTATTAGATTGAGGAGTATGTTCTTATCATCAATATGACTAATATTACAAAAGGATAACGACTTTGGGTATGACTATGGATGATTAGTTCTTATTGCTATACCTTCTTAACTTGTTGCCTTATGAGTATGGACCATTCTAAATCAACTACAACACCATGAAAGATAATAGAATGTTAGTAAATTGTCCAATATACTGACTTAAGAGGAAGTGAGATTGAGAAAACAAAGTTGTTATTCTATCAAACTTGTAAGTTAAGGAGCTGATAAAGGATTTAATAAGAAAGTCAACAAGTTTAAGAAAATGTCTCATAGGCTATGCTTACTAAAGCTTCACATACTAAACTGAAGGAATAAAAGGTAGATAACTATCATTTATGTAGCAAGGAAAGATTGCTTAAAGCATAAGGCTTGGTTTAAAGAGAAAGTTAAAAACTAATGTTTTTGTTTGTTTTGAATCGAACTTGTTGAAGTTTCCAATAATACTTGGTGGCTTAATTTTGGTAATACTTTTCATATATCCAATATGATGTAGAGATATAGTGTATGATCGAAACCATAAATCTAAATGAGAACTTTTTGTTTTTGGAAAATCAAATTGAGGCTCTTACTGATGGAATAGAGACTTGTCGTTTGATTTTGGACACTAGTCATCACCTAGATATGTTCCAAATTCTGTATGTACTTTCAACTTCTAGATTTTCTGTTATGTTTGAACATGGAGGTTTCATTTGTTTAAGAATGCTTCTTTAAATAGTCCAAGTATTCTTACTCAGCATATATCATAATGTTGAAATTAAATATAGCATGCAAAATGAAAATTTCGCTTTCTTATGGCATAATGATATGATCATATTTATAAAGAAACGTTAGAAAGATTACTAAGGAATGAAATCCTTCCAAATATGGATTTTACTTACATTAATATATGTATAGATAGCATTAAAGGAAAGTAAATTATACATAGCAAGAAAGGTGCCATAAGAAGCACCTAACTTCTTGAAATTATATGCATGATATATGTAGGCTTTGATTTTCCATCTTTTAGTAGAGAAAATTTTTTTATCACCTTTATTAGTATTCGTGTTATGGTTATATCTATTTGCTTAATGAAAAGTCCAAAGTAGTTAATGCTTTTAAGGTGTATGTTAATAAGGAGTATGAAGAGTAACTCTCCATTACCTAAACCATTATAGATTTATGAATTAAGAACTGTTGTGTATCTATTAAACAAGATTCTTAGTAATGTAGTTTCTAAAACTCCTAAATTATGAATTAGAAAAAAAAACTTACTTTAAGACATCGAAATGTTTCGGGTTGGCTTATAGAGGTACATGTCTATAGTCGATAGAAAGAAAATTATATTCTCTTATGATTAATGGTTGCTTTATAGGTTACTTAAAGAAATCTAAAGGGTATATGGTTTTACTGTCTTAACTATAATCTAAGAATTGCTTAAACTAGTAATACTAGATTTATTGAAAATAGTGAAGTTAATGAAAGCGACTAAAGGCAAAATTTTGATATCAAAGAGATAAAGGTAGACATCTAAATCTAACCTTGAAACAACAACTTGACAATATAGAACAGTGCTTGAGTAATGACAAGGAATACCATTAAGGTCTCAAAGAGAAAAGAGATCGACTATTCCATAATTATGCAGTTTATTTGTAAGAATATGATTTCAATCCAAGAATCAATAAAGAATTAGCTTCATTTTCATAAAAAAGATGAATTGAAATCAATAAAATAAAACCAAGTTAGGGATCTTGTTGAATTTCCAAATAAATGTGAATGAGATGTTTATAAATAGGTCTATAAGACAAAGCATGACTTAAGTGGCGACATTAAGCAATATAAAGGAATACTTGTTGTCAAAGGCTACACTTAAAAGGTTGACATTTATTACAAATAGACTTTTTCATTGGTCTCAAAGCATGACCTATTAAAAACAATCATGACTTTAGTGGCCCATTATAATTTATGATTACATCAAACGAGTGTGAAACAACCTGCCTCAATAGATATCTTGAGGAATAAGTTTATACAAACCAATGTAAGCATTTCTCAATTGAAGGAAAGAACAACATAATATGTAAACTTAAGAAGTCGATATATGAACTTAAGTAAGCTTCTTGGCAATGGTACATAAATACATTGATACATAACATTGTTTGATTTTCAAAAGAACATCATTGATAAGTGTATTCATCAATAGATTAATGTGAGTAAGTTTGTATTTTTAGTCTTATACATTAATGTTATTTTACTTATAGCTAATGACTTAGGCATATTACATGAGACTAAAAATTTTCCCTCTAAGAATATTAAAATGAAAGACATATGAGAGCATCTTATGTCATAAGGATTAAAATATTTTGTGGTAAATTACAAAGATTGTTGAGACTGTCTCAAAAAACTTATATTGAAATAATTCTCTAGAGATTTCATATTAATAATTGCTGAGTTAGACTTGTTTCAATTCAAAAAGGAGATAAATTTAGAGTCATATAGTATATAGAAAATGATGTAAAACGTAAAGTAATGGAATCTATTCCGTGTGCTTCTATTGAAGGTAGGCTAATGAACTTACAACTTGTACAAGACCAAACATTAGTTCTGCTGTTGGAATGTTAACAGGATACTAAAAAGCAACCCAAGCATTGATCATTGGAAAGTTACAAAGAAAGTGTTAAAGTACCTATAAGAAACAAAGAATTACATGCTTATATATAAGAAATTTAAACAACTTAAAGTAATTAGATACTCAAGTCTAGATTTTGGTGAACGCCTTGGCAATAGAAAATCTACTTTTAATTATCAGTTTCTTTTATTAGAAGGAACACTTTCGATAGATACTAAACGACCTATGATTACTTCATTTACAATAGAAAAAGAATTTTGTTTTATGTTTTTATGCTACAATGTATGCATTATAATCGCAAAACTTTATTTCACAAGTTAAGCTTGTTGACACTATTTTCAAGTTGTTGAAAATTTATTGTCATAATTCAACAATAGTTTTTTTCTCAAAAAAGACAAGTATTAAGAGGTGCTAAACCTATGGAATTAAAATCTTTCACAGTTAAGGAAAATAAAGAGTGTTTATTTGGTATATTAAAACTGATCAAAAGATAGTAAAACCTTTATGGTTTACAACCAAAGATATCTAAGGAGCACAAATACAAGTAGGACTAGGTAAAGAAACTACAAATCAAACTATAAACCGAACCAAACTGAAAAATTGATTTTTTTGCAATCGGTTTGATTCATAGTTCAATTTGGTCTTGGTATTTCATTCGTGGTTCAATTCAACTAAGTGAACGGAACCAAATCGATATGCTATATATATGTATATCATGCCTGAACAGGTAGAGTCATAACAATCTTGCAATGTAAATTAACCTAAAGTAGAAACTAACTTTACAACTACTATCGTAGGTATAACTTATACAAGGCGTACTCAACTCAACCAGTTTAAAATATCTAATTGGGCACCTATTATATATGGAAAACTTACGATATAATTTTTCAAAATGCTTTTCTGGAAAGACATATAGTACGTTTCATAGTATTAAAATAATATTTATATTAGTATAGTTACACCAAAAGTTTTAGTTTTTCAAAGAAAAATTTACAAAAACCATAGGTTCTTGATACTTATAAATGTATCAAAGTTGAAAACTAGTGGGCCGTCCAAGGTGACCTAATTAATTTTCTTAAGAAGACAAAATTTAAAAAGAGTCTTCAAATCTAGCAATCTTCATATTTATCCTCATCTCTAGTCTCATGAGGATGAGTATAATGCTACATCTCTAGTCTCTACTTGATATCTACAAAAAAGTTTATAGGGATATAAACACAACTAATTCAGTAAGCATAACAGAGACAAAATAGTTAAAAATAAGCACAAACAGGGTTATTAATCATTAATGAAATGTAACGTGTTCAACAAAGTAGAACATTACACAATTTTAACCGGTCCATTATGAGGTTAGAAAAATTATGTTTGCTTTAACTCGAATTAAGGAGTTTTAATGCTGCTCCAATTAGACCAAACCTAGGCTTATGCAATGGAAAATACCCTCCTGTGAAGACTACTTTCGAATTATTATCCTCAACCTTGTCGCGACTTTTTCTCTTATCACCTAATTTGATTAAGAATAAAGAAAGGACCATTTCAATTAATCTTATTAAAGGGGTTGGTATTTGGTCTAACATCCCAAATTGTTTCCCCTAGTAGGTTGTAATATGCGTCAAGTTAGGTTAAAGGTTAGATTTTAGTATGTTTTAATTAGAGGCGATCAATTAATTTCCAAAGCAAACCAATTAATATAAATCTATGCATAATAGCAAAGCATGGAGTTCAACTCCTAATCTATAATTCAATATTACATTCACACACATAGCATATGTATGGATAGCTAATCAAAACTACAAACAAATGCACTCTCAAGCCTTAAAGAACTCTAATATAATACCCCAATATGTCGCGAAGCATCAATGCCAACTTAACTGAAGTTCAGTGGTTCACAACTCTTGATCGTCGCACTTATAATCTTCAATTATTCTTACACATATACAATTGATTTACTTTAGCCCTTGTACGAGCTATGAATTAATAGTAATTGATTTGTTTTATATGAATTAACTTATAAATGGGATTTCATAATTGGTTCACTAGTTTTATAAGTTATTTTTATCTATATTATCCTCTAAGACAAAATCATGGTAGAATTCTTAGGCTAGAAACCTTTTGTATTATGCTCTAAGTTGTATTAGGGTAACATCTTATGCCAATTTCATCCTTTGAATCAATTTTTAAGTTTACTTCATTTTAAGTCTCTTAATAGGATAGCCTTTGAATTGCCTTTTGAGTTCAACTAACTTCATGGTTTTTAAGAATTTACCCTTTGACATAGTCTCTTAGCTCCCATGATTACAATTTTCATAGAAATTTTTCCTCTAACTTAACTTTTGAGTATATATCTAGTAAGATATTTGACCATGAATCTCTAAGTCGTCCTCTAACTTAGTTTAAATTCCCTATAACCTACTGATTTGTGCACTCTTCTCTTAAATACCAATTAGAAGAACCACACTAACACTTCATTTAGCTCTTAATAGCTTCATTACTTCCCAAAAATCTCATTCAACTCATCACACACACCAATTCATAGGTTTACATATTATCAAATTACTCATATAAGAAGCAAATTCATGAAATTTGTACCTTCCATCCATAAAACTCAATCCAAGATCATTAGTATTTAGCAATTTACACCACTAACAATTTAGCTTAGAATCCAAGTAAGGTCCTTAAGGAAAAATCCATTAATTTTACTAAAAATACCATTTTAGCTGTAATTTAGGAGCTTAAAATTATGAAAAATATAGAAAATAGTTTTGTTAAAAAACTTTACATGACATTTTAGTACAACTATTGAATAGCTTGTAGAAAAATTTGGAGTTCAAAATTACGTCGTTAAGGTGTTTAAAATCAATATTGAATGATGTTACTAAATTTCAACAAAATAATATTTATGCTTAGCTTCTACATGAAAAATTACTTATGAATAAAATTTTCTAGAATTTTCTACGCAAATTTGGTAATTTTAATAATTTGTTGAAAATTGAACTAGTTCAAGACACTCACCAGAATATAGAGCTCTAGCTACCATCGACTGGTCCCCTACTGTCAGTGCAGCTAGTGTAGGCCACTCCTTTTAGCAATGGTGGTGGCTCTCGTCTAGTACTCATCCAACCTTACGATCAACTAACCACCCAAATTGCATTGATTTCTTCTAATTTTTTCCTTAATTTTCCTCTTCACTTTCTTAGCCCCTTCTTATTTTTCCTATATCTTTGATTGCTTGTAGAAACTTGTGGAGAGAATTCCTAAATTCTACAGTGCCATTTTGAGGTGTCAAATGATTTTTCTCTCCCATCCTTAATAAATCCACCTTTTTATACTGAGCTTAAAGGTGTCAAAACACTAATCCCTTCAACAGCTTTCCAAAATCCTTCCATGCCTAATCCAAAGATAATCTCGTCTACCTACTGTTTTCCTTTATTTATTTATTTTAACCATTTTCTTATTTATTTTGGCTTATTTTACTTATATCTAGGTGTTTTAAATAATTAAGGTGACATATTTGTACATAATATTTATACATGGTGAGCATATGTGTTTTCTATATCTTGTTTCTTGTCATTTAATAATTTTATTAGTCAAATAATTTATCTCCAGAAATTCATCAACTACTAAAGCCTATTCCACGTGGTTCTGATAATTATGGAATAATGTATTAAAATTAGCTCTTTTAACTATATTTTTATTATTTTATTATATTTTTGAGATCCAAGCTTATAGGGTTTCATTAACTAATATTCCTAGCCTACTCGTAAATTTTTAACTAAATTGAATTACTTTCACGAACTCTCTAAATTGATTGCTTGAAACCTAATTACGAAAGTACGAGGATTGCAATACATACACACACACACACACATAAAGAAAGAGAGAGTTGCTAAAGTTCGCTTTCTTTCATTACTGTTCTTTTAACATATATGAAAATATTGTACAAAAAATGAACATGAATGGAAGAAGTCCATGAAGATGTTTCTAATAATACATTAGGATGAAAGCATTGTAAGGTAGAGAAGTAACAAAATGGGGCTTCTCTCTAATTCTCCTTCCTATCTTAGCTTTATCCCAAACATCATGTTAATTACACTAGATAAATATTCAAGTAGTGACCCTTTACAACTATGTTTACGCTTTGCTACAACTTTTGTAGCTTTAGATGTAAAGGGATCTATTCTTACTCATAAGCAAAGAGAAGATTGAATCAAGAAAAATAGACTAGATGACGACAATTGTTAAAGTGCGGATTTGGTGACCCAACAAACCTATTAAGAAGGTGTCATTATAAAAGTATCTCCATAACTTGTTAATACATGCTTTGATATCGAAATGAAAGAAACTGAGTATATAAACCATACATATCATATAAATGGAATATAAATGGACTATAAAGGTTGATGGAGAGGAAGAATTCTTGATTTTCAATATTGTTGTGAAGTGTAATTGTTGAATCTTAATACTATGAAAAGACATATAGCAAAATAATAATATGGTAACAATGGTTTGAATTGTGAATCGAAGTGGATTGAACCTTTTATTTTAGGTTCAAAAAATTAACGAACTGAATTATATTGTTAGATTTGATTTGAAAAAAGAAAAAATTGAACCATAATATGAGGTTCAGTTTATTAAGGCAGGCAAATCGTATTGAACCGAATCGTACTTATCCCTAAGTATGGGTCTTGGTTGTAATGATGAATGATCTTTCATGGTGATTTGGACACTCTAAGCTCAATGATGTGTATTTTGCTTATTGATATTTTCCTATTAGTTATGATATCCTATACATCTTGTATTGATTTGTTACAAATAAAAAAATGTTGAAGGAAATTTATGTAGACCATGAAGAATTTATCTCACTTATAAACTTATTTTAATAAATTATAGATGTAGTAATATATGGAAACGAATATTTTGATGCAATAGTTTATGATTGTTATAACACACATTTAGTAAAACATGTAATAAGTTGAATGAAAGGTTAATTCTTTTAATGCGTGGTTATGATGGTGCTATTAAATATTAATGTTGTTTAATTATCAAACAAAGTGGGAGAATGTTGGAAAATATTCAAATAATGTGAATTGACAATGGAGTGTATTGGCATAAATTATGGTCAAATATTCAACTAACTAATTTATAGAATTGTCTAATTTATGAAATAGCTTAATATATAAATAATTTATAGAATTGACTAATTTATAATTATTTAAACATAAATAAGTACTTAATAGTGCGTTAATTTAATCTGTTCTTTTGATTATTTGATAGATGTATTGAATCAAAGGTTAAATAGATGTAAATTGGTCATCTCCCTACACATTAGGGTTACAAAGATAGTTCCCTAAAAAAGACTTTTTTAACATAAAGTGAGAAAGAGAGTTAAGCAAAAGAAACCAATCTACATTAAATGAATATCGACATTTTCTCACTATGATTAGGAAATGAATAAATCTTCTGCTTTAAGTATGTTTTTATGTGAGAATTATTTTATTCAAGATCCCAAACTTATGTTTGATAATGTCAAACCTTAGTTTTGCAAAATAATCAGAGGAATAACTCAACTACTTACACTTATTTAGCAAAGCTTAATGCTCAGGTTTTGAATTATCAGGGTCGATTACTCCTTACACAATTCAAAATTATAAGTGTCATTCTTTAAAAAAAAAAAAATTAACAGAAAGACGGGCCGAACATAAAACAAAAGCTCCGGTTAATCTTAGTTTTAAATATTGCCAGCAGGCTTGTCTGTTACCATATTCACTTCCCTTTGAATAGTTTCAATTTTGTACTCTTACAAATGAGATCATTTTTCCTTGCATGCCATCGGAACACTATGAAATCTGGATTTGTAGTGTGTATATGTATGTGTATATATATATATGTTACATAAAACTACTACAATGGAACCAATGTTTATTTCAATTTTTATTAATCCTATTTACAAATAAAAAGGGGTTCTCTAACATATACCCCATCCTCTGCACTTAGAATATCAATTTTGCTCAATTTTTTAAGGAAATTCAAAGGTCCATTTCCCTTTACCATCTTGGATGACTTTGCTTATAATAGCTTCACCAGATTATAAAAGGGTAGAGCCATCGTTGTTCAACTTTATCGATCATTCTCTTAATGAATGCTGAGTAGGAGTTCATCAGATATTCATGTGATAGGCTCGTATCATTTATCACACTATTCTCATAGTCCCCTACCCCCAACCAATCAAAGATAAAAACTAGCGTTTCTTCCATTACCTACAAAATAAAAGCCCTTATCTTACATCTATAAGTGGTTGCCATACAGTTCTTTTACAAAAGCGCAATAACTAATTCAATGAAAATTATTCTTCTCACTATGTGTAAATTTCTAGCCTTCCAACTATTTAATTTTTTCCAAGCATTTTTATTTATAAAATTGAATTATTAGGCCTTTGGTTTCAATTGCTTAACCAATGGGAACCCTAAGTATTCTTGCAAGACTCTTTTGAATTCCAAATTCTATATAATTTAACTTCTCAAGAATAGAGGAGTATTCCCATTAGAAGATAATTGATGATTTATTCATTTTCATTGATAAATAATCTAGATGGATTCAAAAACTCTTGAGTCACCTTTTTCATGGAATTTTCATTTCCATTAGAGCCTCTAATATCACAACGTTATCTCTAGCAAAAATTACATGAGATAGATGAAAAGATGATCCACTTACTTTAAATAGCTTTTCATATCCAAGTTGCACCTCATGCTTCATTATTCTGTTAAGGAATTCAAACCCTAATATAAACAAATAAGATAATAGAGGATCACATTGTTGAATACCTCTACTAGGGTAAAGGATGGTAAAGGTGAACCATAATCAACACTTTAACTATAGTTGAGGATAGATTAGCATTAATCAATTTGATCCATTAAGAGTGAAAATTTATACTTTGAAGTGTCTATTGAATGAAATCCCATCTAATACTATCATAAGTTTTTTTAGATTTAGCTTAATTAACATCCATCCTCAGTTCTTTCTTTCTTTTTTTTTTTTTTAGCAACAATAATAGAATAATTAGTATGAATGTTATTTTAGATGGATGAATTAGATTGTCTAAGAAGCATTGAACTCTGTTTGGCAAAATCTTTGAGATCATTATATGGGAATCTAAAACTATGTTTGAAGAAACTTATATGTACCCTAAATAATGATGATGCTACTATACTTATGCTATGTTGGTATGTAGGAGGGGGTTGAAATGGAATCATGATTCTGGGTCCTATTTGCTTTCCATAAGTTTAGATACACTTTTGAAAGCCGAAATCGCAATTCCTAGGAATCATTGATTCTGACTTTAAGGGAGATTTTGATTATGGCTTCTTAAAGTTAGAATGGCCATTCCATTCTAGGAAATTTATGTACAATTGCATAAATACCCCTCACCTATTTAATAGCAATCACTCATTATCCTTTGGAAAAAAAAAAAAAAAAAAGCTCTACATCGTAGAACATAAGAAATCATAACTCATTGTTAATAGAAAAAAAGCATTGCATGAAACAAAAAATTACTCCTCCTTTGCTTTTGATGTAATGGTAACCTTCGGACCCTTCACTGAGCTTAATTCAAAGGCTTACAAAATCTTATAAGAAGGATTCTATCTCTTCAGCTCAGCCATGATGAATTCTTGTACCAAGAAGGTCTATTACCGAACTCCTTGAATGCCCAATTTGGATGCACCTTGATTTGTTTTGTCTCATGCCTTAATACTGAGCTTACGAACATTTCTAGTATGGCCAACCTATCAAGTGTTAAGCATCTTGATGCTGAACAACCCAGTACCCAAAACCCAAATGTCGGCCTACCATATGCTGAGGACCTAAATGTCAATCTCCTTGCTTCTTCTTGTCGACCCGTTGCTACAATTGAATAGCTCAACTATAGTTGTTAAAATTGTAAGTCAAAAATATGATTTTATAATATTTTCCTTAATTAAAATGGATATAAAATTATTTATGTACAGACTTTTACTAAAATTATGAATTTTTATGTATGATTTTACAAGTTTACGATTTTACCATTTTTGTACGATTTTATACATTCAAATGAATAGTAGAATTGTAATTTTGACAACCATGCTCAACCATAGTACTTCCCTGCCCGATGTATGGATATAGTGATAATGCACCACTTGTCCTTACTTTTTCTAACATTTGTACTATATTCTCTTTTTTTCCTTTGTCACATTTACCCCTTTTAGTTTACACTATGAATCTTTATTTCTACATTACCCTTTTATGTAATTTCTTTCATTGTCTTATTACCCTTAGAGACTTACTATAAATAGTCCATAAACATTATAACCAAAACTATCTTATCCTTTATTAGCTAACGAATATTCCTTTATGTTCTTGTGAGAAACCTTTTTTGAGTACATATCCCTATACTCTTATCTAATTTCGCTAATGGCTCAAGGTTAGTGACGAATGGACCTTAGCTCCTTACTTATGTGTCATATTAAGTAGAGACTGAGTTATGTTGTGTTAGTTAGCAAGTCATATCTAGCGAGTAGCTTTAAAAGCTACTGGGATGACCAAACCATTGCATCTTATGCTTCTTCAATACTTTGAAGGACCCATTTTTGACCTTACAGTAAGCCTTTGTGATAACTAAGCTTTAAGGCACATCATTTACTCTAGTATCAGAGCTTGAGGTTACGACCAATAATTAAGTGTTTGTATTGACTGGTTATTGTAAATAATTTACATACTCTATTGTACTCTTTTTTCACTTCTATGAAATAGAGCAAGTTATTGAAGTTGTTGATTTAGTGTAGTGCTAGTAGTGTTATGTAGAATCTTTTGTTGTGTTGTGAACGTACTAAAAATCTCACTATGAGAATGTTGAACCCTAGTATAAAAGGAGAGATTGCTAATGTAGAGAGTAATATACATGATCGTGGTTGTGTCAAATAATAGACCCCATGGACCACAGATAAACAATTACAGAACCTTATTGCCATTGTGACTAACTTAGCCATACTTGTACAAAGGTTAGTGGAAGCTTAACCTCAAGGGAGGAATGTTCAGCATAAACAAGGTGTACACAATGGACCGAGAAGACAAGGAGTGGAGATTGGAGCTCCTGGTGGTATGAATGCACCCCCAACTTAACCTCACTAAGCTGAAGGACTTGTATGGTGAAGACTTGATTTGAAAGAAGTTGAAGAAGATGAGGAAGAAGAGTAGTTTATTGAATATGATGAGCGAGAGCTTCAAGCTCCTTGAGGGACTAAGTACAATAAAGTATAGGTTCCGAGCATTTCTAGATTCAGTAATGTTGATGAGTATATGGATTGGGAAGAAAAATTCAGAAAATATTTGATTTATATGATTAGGAGGATGTAGTTTATATTCGAGTAGCTACCTTAGAGTTTTTTAGATGTACCATGATTTGGTAGAAGAAGTTGTAGACCATATGTTAGTGAGCTCGATGCAAAATATAAACTTTGAATGAGATGAAGCAGGTTTTAAGGAGTAGATTTGCTCCTAAACACTACGAACAAGACAATTTTCAGTGTCTTTAAGAATTCAAGTAGGGTAGCCAAACTATGGATGAGTATGTTCACGAGTTTCAACTATTGATGATCTAATGTAATGTTGATGAGCTAAAAGCACAAACCATTGTGAGATTCATTTCTGGATTGAACCTAAGATTGGGACGTTATGGAGGTTTAGAGACTTAGGACTCTAGATGACATTATTCAAATTGCCTAGAGAGTTGAAAGGTGGAGGCGAAGTTAGCTCAATCAAGCTCTAAGTGGCTGACCTGGTATGCTAAGTCTACTGAGATTTAGCTAAGCTACTTATGGTTTCGAGCTAAACAGTTGTAGTCAAGTTCCGAGCAAACTAGAAGATGGCTAAGGGAAGGCTAAGGCTAAGGAGATTGAGGTCAAGAAGGACTAAGGTTAGACCTCGGGATGGAAGACCAGGGAGATCAAATGTTTCAAGTGCCTTGGTTTATGACATGTTGCAAATTAGTGTCCAAATAGACATGTGATGACAATTAAGGGTGAGACCCCATAGATCAAGGTAGAATGTAAGTGAAAGAGAATAGGAGGTAAACGTTAGAAATTTGTTAGAAGAATTCCACAAAGACTTAGATGCCTTAACTCGACTTAAATTTGGTGAATATTGTATGGTTGTCCAAAGATCTCTCAATACCTTTGCTATTGAAGAGAATGAATAGAAACATAATCACTTTCACACAAACTACTGAGTGAATGGCAACCCATGTACTTTAATTATAAATGGAGGAAGTTGTACCGATGTGATAGCATAAAGAGTAGTGAAGGCCCTAAAGTTGCTAACTAGTTCTCACCCTTGACGTTATAAGATCCATTGACTTAGTGAGAAAGGTAGACTTCAAGTTATCGAACAAGTATGAGTGCTGATCACTACTAGTGACAGGTACAAGGACGAGGTACTTTGTGATGTCCTGCTAATGTATGCTTCACACATACTTCTCAGCCAACTATGGCTATTTTGACTTAAGGGTGCTCCACGATGGATATAAAAATATTTATACGTTCTAAAAGGACAATAAGAAAGTGGTGTTGAACCTTATGAACTTTAAAGAAGTTTAGGAATCCCAAGTCAAGGTTTTCAAATCATTGCACAAGAAATTCTTAGTGATTTCTCAAGCCCAATTCTCTTAAGTAAAGACGAAATTTTGCATCTTCCCGTTTGTAAGAAGGTTACTCGAGTTAAAGGAGAATGTAGCCCTGCAAGCTGATGTGCAAGCCTTACTATGAGAATATGTTGACTTGTTTCCTAATAAGCTACCTAAAGGTTACCCCTTATCAGAGGTATTGAACATTGTATTGACCTTCAACCCGGTAGGAATTTGCCTAACCAACTTACTTATAGACTTAACCCCGAGCGAGTAATCAAGTTGAAGAAGCAAATTGATGAGCTGATCGATTGAGGATATGTTAGGAAAAGCATGAGCCCCTATGTAGTGCCTATTGTTCTAGTACCCAAAAAGGATGGCTTTTGGCGAATATGCATTGACAGCCGAGCTATCAACAAAATCACTATAAAGTATAGATATCAAATACCTCAATTGGATGACATGTTAGATGAATTACATGGTGCATGAATCTTTTCGAAGGTAGATATGAAGAGTGCCTATCACCAAATTAGAATGAGACCAAGAGCTGAGTGGAAGACGGCTTTCAAAATGAAGGACGGTCTCTTTGAGTGACTAGTAATGCTGTTTAGACTTACAAATGCATTGAGTACATTTATGCAACTCATGAATCCTGTCTTGAGTTTATTGATTGGCAAATGTGTTAAGGTTTATCTTGATGACATCTTGGTATATAGTACCGTCCTCTTGTCTCATATCTAGGTCTTGAGATCTTTGTTTGATATTATCTAAGTTGAACACTTGTTTGGTAACCTGAAGAAGTGTATATTTTGTTAAAGTGAAGTTGTCTTCCTTAGATATATTATGTTTGGTGGAGATATATGTTCAAGCTATAGTTGATTAGCCTACGTTAAGCTGTGCATCAGATGAGAGGAGATTTCATGGTTTAGCCTCGTTCTATCGAAGATTCATTTAGAACTTCAGTTCCTTAACAACCCCTTTGACTAAGTTGACCAAAAAAAATTTCGAGTTTAAATGGTCTGAGAGAGCTCATAAGAGTTTTGATGATATCAAACCTGAGTTAAACTCTACCTTAGTACTTGCATTACCTGACTTTGATAAAGTCTTTGAAATAGAATGTGATAGCTCTAGAGTTGGAATTGGTGTTGTTCTCATGAAAGAGGGTCGACTTGTTGCTTATTTCAATGAGAAACTTAGTGATGCTGCTTTGAACTATTCGATGTATGATAAGGAGTTCTATGCCCTTATTTGAGCACTCCAAAATTGGCAGCATTATTTTCTACATCGAGAGCTGGTCATTTACATGGACTATGAGTCTCTTAAACATTTGTGAGGTTAGTAGAAACTCTCTTAGCATCATACCAAATGTGTAAAGTTTTTGGAAACTTTTTGCTATGTCATTAAGTATAAGAAGAGAAATTCTAACAACATCATTGACGCTCTATCACATTGGCACGTACTTGTTACAACTTTACAAGTTTAGATACTTGGGTTTGGTACTTTCTTAGATCAATATGAGCAAGATCCATACTTTGGACTCATAGTGGTTAAATGGAGCTATAGAGGAGTAATAGATGGGTTTTATTTAAACCAAGGATTTTTTTGAAGGGTAGACAAGTGCGTATTTGCCGAAAACTTGGCTAGAAAATTACTTATTCAGGAAGCCCATACTAGAGGCTTAGTCAACTGTTTTAGAGAAAAGAGGACACTCGAACTGCTAAAAGAGCATTTTTATTGACTAGGGATGGTGAAGGATGTACGTAATGTTCTAGAATGATGTAAGGTGCATAAGAGAGCATCTTATTGGGAATATATACCTCTACTTATACTTGATTAGCTCTAGACTGATCTAAGCATAGATTTCATACTCAACCTATCTCGAACAACTTGAAAACATGATTTTATCATGGTGGTGGTCAATCAATTCAGCAAAATGAGCCACTTCATTCCATACCATAAGACTAATGATGCTTTATATGTTACTAATCTCTTTTTCCAGGAGATCGTGCGGCTACATGAGATCCCCGAAAATATTGTTTCTGATTGCAACCTAAAGTTCATAAGTTTCTTTTGCCAAACCTTATAGAAGAAGTTCAACAACGAGTTAATGTTTAGAACTTCTTATCATCCTCAAACAAATGGTCAGTTTGAAATCGTGAACAGAACAGTTGGAAGTCTGCTTTAAGTTATAGTTGGAAAGAATCTACATGATTAGGATTTATGTTTGCTCATTATTGGATTTACTTACAATCGCTCAACCTATAGCTTAATAGGTAAATCACTTTTCAAGATTGTCTACGGCATTAACCCAAGCTTACCTTTAGACATGATTGCCAGCTTAACCTCTAGATAAGGAAGTTAGACTAGCCTACAGTGTATCGAGGAATTTCGAAAACTACATAAGAGAGTTGCCAAGCAATTAATCAAAATAGTGGCCCAACAGCAAGAGCAAGGAAACCGAAGGAGAAAGTGCATTGTTTATAATCCTTAAGACTTTGTTTGGGTTTACTTTAGTAAAGAGCGATTTTTAGGAAAGAGGACAAACAAACTTTTGCCTAGATCAGACGACCCATTTAAGGTTCTATAGAGAATCAATAACAATGCTTATGGGCTAAATTTGCCGAAGGGTACAGAGTATTATTGACCTTCAATGTCTCCAATCTGATGCCCTAAGTACTAGAAGGAGAAGTTGACCAAGATTTGAGGGCAAATCTTCAACAACCCTAAGGAGCTAATGGACTGCCAACCTCTGAACCCCTCATCGAGTTCGGCTTAATGGCTTACAAAATCTTCTAAGGAGGATTCTATCTCCTCAACTGAGCTATAGCAAATTCTAATACCAGGAAGCCCAGCTTGAATGCACCCTAACCTGCTTTGTCTCATGCCTAAATGCTAAGCTTACAAACATTTCTGCTTTGGTTGACTTTTTAAATGTTGAGCATCAAAATGTCGAGTAACCCGATGATGAGAACCCAAATGCTGACCTGTCACATGCTGAGGACTTAAATGTTAACCTCCCTACTTCTTCTTGCCGACCTGTTGCTACAACTGAACATCCGGTCTCATTAGTTTCCTACCCTATGTACGGATATAGTGATAGTACACCACCTATCCTTACTTTTTCTAACATTTATACTATATTCTCTTTTTTGTCCTTTATCATATTTACTCCTTTTAGCTTATATTAGGAATCTTTATTTCTACATTACCCTTTTATGTAATTTCTTTGATTGTCTTATTGCCTTAAGGAACTTATCATAAATAATCCCTCCCCATTATAGTTGAAATTATCCGATCCATTATCAGCTAACAAATATTCCTTTATGTTCTTACAAGAAACCCACTCTAAGTACATATCCATATACTCTTACCTAATTTTGTTAATAACTCAAGATTAGTAAGGAATGAACCTTAGCTCCTTACTTGCGCGTCACATCAAGTAAAGACTAAGTTGTATTGTATTCGTTGATGAGTTATATCTAGCGACCAGTTTCACGAAGCCATTAGAACAACCAAACCTTTCCATCTTATACTTTTTCAATATTGCGAATGACCCATTTTTGACCTTATGGTAAGCTCCTGTGATAACCTACTCCAAGGTACATTAGCTTTGGATGATTAAAAAAAAGAAGAAGAAGAAGGAAAGACATAAACTAGGTTTAATTTTGATTGATAAAGCAAAAAAAAAAAAAAAATGAAAAAAAAAGAAAAGAAAAGATTTTTTTATATCAAATTGTTTTCTAGAAATATATCTTTGTTTTAGATATGTGTTTGTTTGTGAAGAAAATTTGGGAAATATGCTACTTTCATTTGTTAGTTTTTATTTTCTCTTCAAAGTTGCTACCTTTTAAGGATTATTTGATTGGGCATGTATGTTTTTTTATTTGGTTATTTAAATATGTAAATGTAATTTTCCTTTAGGTTTTGTGGAGTCTATTTCGAATTATTTTCCATTTTCATATTTAGGTTAAGAAAGCAATATATATTTTACAACTATTATTATGATTTTTATCCTAAGAAAGATTTGATTTCCTTTGATAACTGTAGTCATTTTTGTCCATATTGCACACAATTTGCTAATAGAAAGAATCAACCCAACACCTCAAGATGTGATTTTCAAATGTATGTGTTTGTCATATATTGAACAGAGATAATATTTTAACATATTAATGTTCTTGCTCTTTGGAAATAAGGCATATATATAGCATGGTCATAATTTGACAAAGGAATATGAGAATATAAATACAATCTTTTATAAAACTAATTTTCATTTAGTTTAACAAGTGTTTTTTTTTTTTTATAATGTTTTCTTATGTATAATGTAGAATCACAAACGTGTAGCTCAATTCAGAAATAAGTCATTTTCATATTTTGATGAGTTATGTGTTATTTTTTGTCTTGATCATGTGATTGGAAAAGATATTGAGAGTTACATTAATGTCAAAGAAGAAACTATGCAGCAATAACATTTAAACTTGAATGATGATGAGAATGTAGATATGTATGAAGACTACAATATAGGTAGTTGCAACAACCCCATGAGTATCACTAAACCTGAAATAGTAGAAGATAGTGGAATTAGGTCTAATAGGAAGAAAAGAAGGAGAAGTTGAAGTTCTGATAAGATAATTGAAGTACTTAGAGAGTTAATGGAGATTTTGAGTAATAAGACGGGAGAATCATGTGAACAACTTAGTTGTGCGCTTGAAGATCACGAAATAATTACTAAAAAGAGACCGTTGATGAATCGCATTTTGAAGAGTCTTCCATCACTATCCATAAATGAAAGAAACCGCGCTTCATAAAGAATTAGATTTAACTAAGATTTGATGATTTTGTTTTTAACCACCGATGATGAGGATAAGGAAACTTGGGTGAAGTCACTCTTAGTTCATTTTCTTTAGATAGTGATTGACTTTTGAGACTACTATTTGCTAATTATCTAAATTTCTACTAAAGATAAACTAGTTTATCCTTTTCCTTGATAGGTTGGCAAGAGTTGCTATTTTGGTCAATGTCAAACTTTAATATAATGGATGATGGTAGACTTAGGCCTCCTTAGTTTTGTTATTTTGTCTAATGTTTTTTGTTATTACTATTTAATGTGTAGACTTGAAACTCGCATGGGAGACCTTATGTCTTTTCTTTTACTATTTTTATTTTCTATTATCATGTTTCCAATTTGATTAAGAATAAATAATATAATGTGTGTATTATTATCATATTTTCCAGTTAGCTAATGCAAGCCGTCATGCACAATGAATGATAATCTTTTATGTACTATTGATATTTATTTAACTGTAGTGAGTTGTGGTTTTCCTTAGCATGTGTTAGCCAAATTAGTGCAAAAATGTGTTGTGAAATTGGTTTTGATTTTTCCGAGGAATTGAGTAGAGTTTGGTGGATGAACATGGTGTTGAGTTCACGTGGTAGAGACTGATATGTATGTGTGCTAGCTATTGGATTGAATACTTTACATGTTTAAAATGGGAGATGAGTATGCCAAAGTAAAGGCAAAGTTTTTCTATAAAATAAAGTAGCAACCTATGACCAAATAATGAATATAAGCTCTACATAACTATATACATAGTAGCATTAAACCTTCTTTTTGTTTATTTTTTAATCATTTGGTGAAATTTTCTCATTGCAAAACATGATTTTAGTTGCAATTTTTTCTATTTTAGGAAAACTTAAGTTACCAATTTCATTAAAAAAAAAAAAGAAAAAGAAAAAACACTACACGTGCTTGGTATAGATTTTATGTAAGATACATTAAAAACATGGACAAGTGTTTCAGGTTTATTTTTAGTAGATTGCATGCATTATGATGGGAAAATTTCAAATGCATTAATATAAAAAAGAAAAAGTTGCTTCACAATGAAAAAAATCTTATATATTGCATTACTTAATACATTTTTTTTTCTTTTTTACTTGCTTCATCAAATTGCATTGCTTAAATTAAAATTCCAAATGCGTATACATATATATATATATATTATATTTAAACAAAATATAGACATAAACATGTTCACAAACAATAGGCATTTTCATCAAATATTATTGTTTTTATATTTCATTCCATTCCAAATAGGACACAATCAAACATAATATTGGATTGGAATTGTTGATTCCATTCTTATTTTTGTTGTTTCCAAACAAAGGAATTGATTGTCTCTTCCATTCTTTTTCATGCCATTCTATTCCATCCCATTCTATTTCAACTCATTTTTACGTACTAAACGTGACATTAGATATTATTAAAACCATTTAAATCATTTTCCAAAAAAGATTAAGAAGAAAACTAATATACTCAATGTAAAATATCAAGAATCTTTCGTTAAATACAAGTTACACTCGTGTACTTTTTTATTAAGTAAATCCTAAAATTATGATTTTCTCTAATTACTTCTTTGAACTTTAATAATGAACCAAATAATGAGTCCTATAAGTCACCAACACTAATATATGGGGTCATAAATAAGTCAAACTACTCATGAACTATTTAAATTTGATTTAATATTTACTCAAGTTCAACTTGAGAAAAATCTAATTGAGCTTAAGCTCAAACTCGAGTAAGTTCAAGTTGCTTCAAGTAGTCAATTAAGCTGAGTTTAAGTTTCATAATACTTGGCTCAACTAGCTCACAAGATTAATAAAGCTCAAGTTAGGTATAAATATAAGTTGAGTTCGGGATGAGTTTAAATACTAATATTATAATACTTAGAGAAAAATATTTTACAATAAGCTTAGTGGAGTTGAGTTCAAACTTATTGGTTTCTACTTCAAGTTAAGCTCAAAATCAAAATTCTAAGTTCGATTAAACTTTAGTCGAGCTCAAGTTTTAAAATTTCAAGTCAATCTCAAATTCAAGTTTAGTACTGCTTTGTCTTGACTCAACTTGTTTATAACCCTACTAATATATTAATAGGAATTTGAGTACGTAAAAGTCACATATTGGTTTCTGATGAAAATGAAAAGAAAAAGAAAAAGAAAAAATGACAAAATAAAGCTCTTATGGTCATCCAAATTTATACTAATTATCCATACATTTTAAAGATTAATGAAGAAATTTATTTAGCACATCCATAAAAAATTTAAACAACTAATTAGATTAATCTAGACGTTATGACTCGAATAGAACATTGTAAAAGTTAGGTGAGCAAGTTCCCATTTTACAATGTTTTCCTTTAATAATGATTGCTTAAATAGGAGAGGTAATATTCTCCGATAGTGTATACGTAGAAGATTTTATCCTTTCAGTTTTAATGCATGTATCGTCTCTAGAAAATATACGTAACTGATATTTTTCTAAGGTCTTTTTTTATTCTGATCAAGTTTTTCCATATTACTATTGAATATCGACCTGGAAATGGACGCAGCAGACTCCGAATATGCACATGGAAATTTTATCCTCTGCTGACATGAAATAACGACAAACACGACGAAGGACGAGATGATAGACAAAAAATAAAAAATAAAAAGAGAGAAGGAAGATAAAAGAGAAGAGTATCACGGGAATGGAGGCATTAATACCAAACAAATATCAACGTGGTCCATGCAAAGTCATGAGTGTGGAAGTAGACTGCACGCGTCCCTCTTATTTCTTATTTCCATACTTTGTAGTTTATGTATGAGAGAGAGAGAGAGACTTAAAACCAGCAAAAGGAAAAGCCAGATTGTTTTATATTTTATTTTCTTGGCCTCCTTTCTATTCTTTATGGGTGTGGTGTGGTTCATTGATTAGGTCTATTTAGCCCTAACCCTAGGCCTACTACAAAGTCTTCTTTCTAGAGTGGGGACTTTGTCCCTCATCTCAGGTCCTTGCCCCATAAAAATAAATAAATACATATATTCTTTACTGCACTGTCATTTTTCTTGAATGAGGGTATGGTTGTTTCAGTGTTTTTATATACCGTTTTGTTCATAGTACAAAATTGATTCCCATTATCATTCCAGGACCGGTGAATGCAACAGAGTAGGCACTAGGTTTTGATTCTCTAATTTTCCCTCTTTCAATTTTTTTTTTTTTTTAACTTCTTAAATAAATAGTTAATATTATTTATATATTTTTTTCTTTATAATTTTAAACATTTATCATATATCATAGCATATCAAGGATCTAGGAAAAAAAAAATGAAAGTAGATAAAAAAAACCTCTGTTTTGGTGCCTATGTTAACATTCCTAATTTTACTTGAAATTTTTATTTATTACCACCTAATAGTACTCTCTCTTTCCTGTATTAATGAAAACTATGATCAAATGAACTCATTAAGAAATGATAAATAGTAAAAAAAAAAAAAAATGGGGAAAGTTACTTTCGAGGAATATTGTTCTTCTCAAAATTTCAATTTTTTATACTTTACATTACGATTCGTCCAGAAAAAGCCTTAGATTTTCGACCTCCTCCATTAATATATAACCAATGGCTTTGCATTCTTCTCTTTTCTCTTTGCACTTTCCATCAATAAAGTTTTTGAACAAAACATCATGAAGAATGTGGTTAAAAGTGTAGGATTTGTGAAAGCTAGCAAGCGGGAATTCATCAGTGTAATCTCCTATTAAACACATAAGGGTAATTATAAATATATTTTGAATATATATTTGTAACATATTTATAATTTTTAAAAATGTACATTTATCTCTAGATTCTCACTAAAACCCAAAATCTTCCTAGAAGAACAAATAAATGGTGACATTTTAGAAGTCATAAAGAGATTCTTTATTTATTTATTTGAAACTTGGAGGTTATAGCCATAGTTGAATAATAGTATTTTTCTTTTTCTGTTTTTTTTTTTTTCTTCTTTTTGTGTATTTGCTATATTCCGTTACCATAAACTATGGTCTAAAAATGAAGTTAGGAAATTAAAGGTCAGAGATCTATCAAGGGAAACTTTTCTCGGATTATTTTTTATTTTTACAACAAAGTGTTTATTTGATAAAAAATTAATTTTCTTACAGCGAAATAAAGTGACTATTAGTAGCTTCTAAGGAAAAGAGGTATTTCTATATTTATGCAGTCATACTAAAGATTCTATATTCATTTCTTTTCCCATATAGAAAATAAAAAAGATTCAGAAGAATTGCCTAAAATGTTTATCAAAGTTATCTTTAAAGTTCCTAATTTAATTAAGTTATTCGTAAAAGTACTTATTTGTAACAAACTTTATGGTCTGTATAATCATTTAAAGATTGTAACCTGTTGAAACTGGTGATGTGGGTTATAATTTCTTAGTAATTAAGTGAGGTGCTAAACTTCTATTCTTCTGAAAGTTTGTAATTTCACTTTAAAATTCATAACGTTCCTACACGTTGCTCATAACTCAACTTTAGTTTCAAAACTTCACTTTTTTTATTTTTATTTTTCTTTCAAAATACAAAAGTACTATTGTAAAAGTCCTCAGAAGTTATAATCATCCTAAAAAATAACCACTTACCAAAAGTTCGAAATTTCCACGATGCTCATAATTTTACGTAAAAGTTCGTAACAATTGGTGAAGTGCACAGATCCATTTCACTTCGTGATATTACTCTAAGAAACGGAAAATGCCGATTGGAAACCCATAAATTCATAACGTATCCTAAATTAGGTTATGTATATATTTTAGTTAACTAACTTATTGTTTGTAATTCCTCAGCAACGTATGTTTAGTTCATGGAAAGAAACAAAATGGGAATAGAATTGAGCTCCAATTAATATAGCAAAGCTAAAGTAATAGTCCATTCGAAGTCTCATTTATATATTTAGAAAATTGCTAGAAATGACTAAAGAATAATGGCTTTTTTTTTTCTTACATAGAATTTATAATTTCTTAGTGAAATAGCAATTTCTTCACCCAAACACAAGATGATTTGTCGAGAAAAATAGTTGTTCCATTCCATCCTTATAAAATAAACAAAACATGTTACTACCATTGACTAAAATTTGTAATTATGTTCTCCTTATTTTTTTGTAAGACCAATTTTTCTCCATATGAACTTAGACTTTGGAGCTTGTAAAAACTAATAAAAAGCTTTTAGTTATACTACGATATTTGTAATTTGACCCAAAGAAATGCAGCATAAGTCAAAGTTCATAAGAACCTTAATTGCAAAAGAGTAATTCAACTTGGGAATCCGTAATATTCATATTGGTGCGGACATTTCATTAAAAATTTGCTTCATAACATACTCAATAAATGAGGCTCAGCATTATTATGTAAATAACTAAAACGCCTTCAGTATCATGCGTCTCTAAACTTGTAAATATTATTGAATTCGTATATTTACTATATATTTTGTAATCACTCTAATGAAAGGTTTTTATGTACCTATTTAAAACCATAAAAGGTGATTTTTATAATCATACTTATCAAAATTACGATTTTATTAATATGATTTTATGAGTTTATAGTTTTAGACGCATTGTCTAAATTAAATAGGATATAAAATTGTTTCATGTAGTTTGGATAAAATTATGAGTCTATATGTTAAAGTGAGTGGAATTTACATTTCAAACCAAATTTATCAATTTTACCTATTTGAGTCAAAATATGGGCTAAAAAAAAAAAAGTAAGATAATGAGTAAAAATTTTTAGTTTCCTATAATTTATAATGTTTTTGAAAATAAAATAATGAAAAAAGACTTTTTTTACTCTACTTGTCCTTCTTTTATGTACGTTAAATCATGAATTGAGAGTTTTTTTCATATAAAAAGAATTTAGTTTTATTATTTCTTTATTTCTATCAAGTATTTCAAGGCTTCTAAAGAAAACTTATATTTTTTAAAATAAAAATTTATATTTTTACCTTTCGATTATATAAACTCACTGATAACTTAAAAAAAAAAAAATATTATGAGTTTATCAGCTTTCTTTTCCATGATCTCTGTGTTTTAGTACAAATATAATTGCACATATACTGCACACAAAATAAAACATTAAACACCCGCTGCGTGCATACATATTCCCATTATCCTGAGGATGGGATATAATACAAATTACAAATCACACATTGAAGATGAACCAGCATCGCCCACGGTGAGTTGGTATCGGATTAGGACTTGGACTGGCAGTAGAAAATTCGAATAGAAACACAACCAACCATTGATTACAATCTCCCACTTAACCGTTTCACTGCCATAAAAGCTAGGACATAGCAACTAAGGGACAGCAAACATAATTGACATATACAATACTGGCAGCTGCCATACCATATCAATAATCCCCAAACCCTAAAATTGCAATTATCATATTATAGGTTAGGCCACAAGCTTTTCCACAATCACACACAGAGCTGGGGTAGGTATCAGACCTGATTTAATTTAAAACCCAGCTGAAATTTGGTAATTATATGTCGAACCTCATTGACCTATCACTGTCTTTCGTCTTTAGACATAACCCAAAATTGACAGGACATAGTAATATGTAAAAATAAAATAACTATTTTTGCACATAAATTGAAAAACTCAAAATTATTGTTCTTTGGCCTGCAAAGAGATCATTAATGACCTAAATTGGTTTTATAGTTGGACATTTTTTGGTTAAGTGTGTCAGGAGCTGCAAAAGTGACAAGTAAACTTGACAATGTCAAAGGGTGTTGTTCAATAGTCATTTTCAATTGAAAATAATGATAATAATAATAAAGTGAAGAAAATAAAAAAAAAAAAAGTCCCACGCCCTGAGTTTTGTAGGGTATTAAATGGAAGATAAATAGCAGTTAGGGTTCAGAGGACAGTTTCCAATTAGGTGAAGGATATGGGATTGCGCAAAATTTCGTTACGGTTGTCTGCTTGGTTTGCTGGCTTTAGCGCCTCTTGTAAAATAGGAAGGTTTTTCTGTGATCATATGCTGGAAGCAGATCACTGATGGGTCTATATCCACCACCCCACCCCCTAAGTCCCTACCTAGATTCTAGGACCATACCGCAGGTCACTTATGGGAAACATTTTTTTACAATCATTTGGTGCTTCTTTTTTTTTTCATTTTAATTTTTTCATAAAAAGTTTAAATAAATAAATTAAGAAAATATTATAAAAAGAAATTAAAGAATCTAAGAAAAGAAGTACATCAAATGGGTAGGGGGAAGTTACTTTAATTTATGATCGTCATGTAAAGATATTTGTCCCCTAATAATGAATAACTATATAAGAAATACGTTTTACTTTTCTTTTTCACATAATGCCATTTATAATTTATTTCAAGTAATTCTTTATCAATTTTTATACCTAAGATGCGGATGTCACTGTGACTTAACAAGGAAATGAATATGTTGTCGGTTAGATATGTTGTTTTCGAGTCGAGAGTCGAAGAAAAGCAGCCCTCGTTCTATATTATTTTTCTCTATAAGAACAAGTTTGAAAAATTTAGAATTAAGATGTTATTTATGATTCTTTAGAATTAGTTTAAAACCTATACATTATACAAACCTCGCAAGTTCTTAGTGTACTCTATAAAATTCATGAAAATATAGAGATATAATATAGATTTTTAACCGTTTGATAAGGTCAAGTAAAAAATTTGATATTAAAACCAATCTTATGATGCTTTTACTCTAAAACATATCTACCCTACCTTGCAAGAATTGATAGAGTTTGAAATCCATAGGTTTCGATGCTTAACTTGCTTTTAATAGTTTGTAGGTAAGTATATACTCACGTCTATGAAGAAAAAGATTCAATTGTATTAATATAGTACGTAGATCAATGAGTAATATATAAATATTAATAAAATTTTAACACATATTATTGAAAAAGCTTAATTTTTGAAAAAATATTAATTATGTTTTCATATGTTAAATTTTTATTAGTATTTACATGTTATTTATCAATTTATACGGTATGTTAATATTATTGAAACCTTTGTTAACATATATGTTTGAAGAAATTAGGATTTATATATGCCACATTGAAAGGAGATATGAGTTTTCTTTTTTTTTTTTGACCAAAATTTTTTATGACTTTGACTAAGTTTTTTACAAGTGAAAATATATATATATATAACTTTTGATTTTATGGTGTTTTAAATCATTTTCGACGATGGTACTTTGATATTGCTCTCGTAATTATTTAGTTTTGCATGATATATCGACCATAATTGCAGATGGATTTTCAAGAATTGCCACCTTGTGATTCTTTTTTAAGATTTGAAAAGGATTTATGTTATAATATTTTAACCATGGTTGCATCTATGAGATATGGAGAAATTACAAACTTTGAGTAGACATCTGCGTTACAAGACAAAGCAAACTTGTGAGACGTGTCATTTTACCTTTTTACAACGAAACTACAAATTATTCGAATATTATGATTATTTTTAAGAAGGATCACAATATATAAGGATAATTACAATTTTTAAACCAAAATTAACAAAAATACCTTGACTACTTAATATTAGATAAATATTTTGAAATTGAAGTAGAATACGGATATTCTTGAGAAATTATGTGAAATTGCAAATTTACACTTTTTTCCACATCATAGATGTTTTTAATTTGCATATATTCTATAGACGTAGAGATTTAATTGATATTGTTAGTGTGTGTTGTGAGTCCTGCACTTTACGTGATCTTAGATGATATAACATAAGACGTTCTATATGGAGGGATATTTTGGAGAGAGTTATTGAGATAAGTAACATATAATCTCAATACCTCGAGTGCATAAGCAATAAGCAAAGGAATAGATGCATAGAAAAAGATTAAATAAATAGGTCTATAAGGTTTAGGATTGTTGAGTATCATCTTTGAAAACACAAAATATTGTTGTATATCGAATCCAAATCGGGTCAGTAGTTATGACTTGAGAATCAAAACATTGGAGTTCTCTTCTTTTCTTCTTAAAATTCAGATTGCGGTGATTATCTACTGCACCCAAAGTTATTAATAACTATCATTAGGTGGATGGCAATAGTGAACCACCATAGAATTGTAGCTCAAGATCTACTTTCTTTCTTTTTTTTTTTTTTTCTATTTCTTTATTTTTTTCTTTGTGGTCCTAGGAAGACAATAATAGTGACCAACCCCCATTTTGTCACATGATATAGATCGCCACCATTCGCTGAATATTGTGGGACATTGGACTTGTTTTATTTATTTATTTATTTATTTTTGGTATTTTCATTATCTACTTAGTTTATTTTGCAATTTTTATAATTAAGTTGATCTAAATAAAATTGAAAATCATGGTAGGTACAGCATAAAGTTTCTAATGGTTCAGTTCCAATGATAATAGAGAAGTTATTTAATAATATACTGTTGTTGTTGATTAGATTTCATAAGTATTTACAAATCATAAATATCTGCTGTGATCCGCGAGCAACTTGCTATAATAATATTTGTTATATTCCTCATGGAATATACCGAAACAGATAGACAAACCACAGGTAAAATAATTTAGCCTACTCCAGTATGCCAATAGAATAAATCAAACTGTTGCATATGCGGGTGAATAAAATAATGTCTTTTCACATAAAAATTAAATCATAATGGAAAACATAAAGACCTAGGTATACACGAATAATAAATGAGCGTTGTTCGTTATACTATGTCAACATGGGCATATCTACCTAGACATATAGGGTATAGGCCTTTATGTATACGATGATGGGGGTGGGCGGGACAGCGAATTGTCCTGGCAAAGTTAAACAAGACCAAGTGCAATAATGTTTATATTTGCCGCTCTTTTGAGAAATGACAGAGCTTTGCTTTATTTCTTGATTTATCACTTCGTTCACAATTTCTAGGTGTGAAAATATTACTTACTCAGAATTATAACTACTAATTGCCAAACTTTGTTGTAACGTAATGTTATCAACATTGGTTTCTTAAAGAATTCGATCGCTCAACTTTTAATATGTTGCTGGTAAAAAATGAAACAAAAGAATTATAACAACTAATTAATATGTTGCTAGTAGTGATAAAAGCTTGCATTTTTATATCATTGACGGCAAGGGTTCACTCTCACTAGAGTCAATTTTTTTCACCAACTCTTTCACAAACTAATTTTAACTTTCTTTACCTTTGTGATTTCTTTATTTATTTATTTTTTTCTTCATTATATATTGACTTGAATGAGGTATATTCTTGGGGGCCGCTCCTCTGTACTTCTTCTGTTCTGCGTCCGTCCCTAATCTATTTGATTTACATATATAAACCATATATTTTATAAGTAGTTATTTATAAAACTGTTCAGCAGTTTTGAAAACTTAAAAGAAATTTTAATATGATTTTAAAATATTAAGTACATTATATTTATAAGTAATTAAATTATCATTTCTTTTGGGCTCTATGACATGACGAACATATACTTTGTTATATATATATGTATGCATATGTATATGTATGTTTTATTAAGTTTAATTATTGGCAAGTAGAGATTATGAGAGCATAAAGCCATCAGTATGGTATACGATTAATCGAGGAATGATAACTCGCGAGTAGAATCAAATAATCACATAGATATTCAAAATGATAATTTTTACACAGATGGGGGATATATAAGTAATGCATCGTTTAGGAAACTCGTAGGATATTAATAGATACATATGATGACCTAAAACTTGATTTCTTAAAATGATGATGTGATGCCTATATCGTCCCAGAATAGTTAGTGAATTTGTTTTCAAGGGATTACTCCCCACACAACATGGAGAGAAAAAGTTCGCGCTATCCTGATAAGTCGCATGCAAGCAAGATGAACTAATTTGAGAGTTTTGAGCAATATATTGATGTAAACAAAGTGGTTTTAGAACTAATATAGGAACTTAGAATCTATCCTACCATATTAATAGGGTTTTCAAACCCATTTCAAAATTCGATCAGAGTTTTAATTCTATGTCCATAACCCTCCGCTATCCTAATAAGATATTCACTTCTCAACCCGTCAAACCTATTTATAATTTTCATTTTTACCAAATAACTATTTTATCCTTCATTAGTTATTATATAAGAAATTGATTTGCATTATTTATAAAGCATGAATAACATAATAAGAATTAAGGAATCTATTTACTATATATTCTTTATCTTATATATGATGTTATAGCATCAGTAGAATACCTAGTAGTATTATCATACAATAAGTTTAATAATCGATATAGATTTCATTTTAATTCTTCCATATGTTTTGATTTTAAGTATAGAATCAATATTTGTACCACATTTGTTATTTACTAAACTATTTATCTCTATTGTATAATAAATATATAACTACCTTCTCTTAGCCAAAGAGAAACAAAAAGAAAACCTCATATAAATAACCTATCCCAAAACCATCATGAGTTCTTAAAATCAGACAAATCAAATTCTCTATGACATTCCTAATTAATCCAATTCCATGAGAAATATGCCCGGCACTTAATTCAGTGGAACTTCTATCACCAACCTGAGAGCGTTGACCATTAGGCTTGGCACATAAAAAGGCAGCCCTGGTCATGGAATAATGACTTGTTTAGGCATTAGTGTAACCGTATAGATATACATGTTATATGACATTTATGTTTTTGTATGCAGTGTCTTTTTAGTGCCTATGTTTGGGAATTGTTATTTCAGGTGTGGATGACTTTATGAATGTTGTTGGCTACAATAATTTGGATTACAGATAGTGGAATGTGGAGAGAGTTGTGATAGTGCACGGCATGTTTATGACTGTTAGATGGACTTACTTAGGTCCTTACTTCCTTAATGACCTTTACTTGTTTTGTTATTCTCCGAGATAATTTCTAATTAATGTGAATGTTTAAGATTAAAATTTATATATGTTTTACTTGATGAGACAAGTATTGCATAGGAGAGATTGATATTGCTATCATGCATAATTTAAGGATTGTAATAAGTAAGACTCTAAGATATTATTGCCTGTTCTACAATGTGTATAAATATGTGGTAGAGTTGTTGCATCATTGCTGGTTTTTCGACGTGACATTTATTAAATAAAATGTCTTATTATATGTATTATGGTTGCATTTGGACACCACTTGTAAACAAGATAAAGAGAACTAAATAGTATAAAATAAAGAATACGAAAATAAAGAGTGCATGACAATACATATTTATTAACCATGTTTAGTGTGTGTAGCATTAGATATGAATTCTTGAGATTGAAAACTTAAAAAATAAAAAATTAATTATTCATAATAAAAATTATAATAAAGTTCTTGTATTTAGAAATTTAGTGGGGGGAATTATTGAAATTTTAAAAATATATTTATTTTATAATATATGAAATAGATTTTCGTAACATCAAATATATAACACAAGTTTTTAAGATTTTGTCCAATAGCATATCCAATTATGCAAACCAAATAAAGGCTAAAAAGTTTTGTTAAATTTAATTCCATGAAGTTAGAGCAATAAAGCATACCTTTTAAGTGTTAGAAGAAGTAAACGTATGCAATGAATAATTGCAATATGGACTTGATAAAGAAAAGCCTCAGCTTTCCAATAATATGATGTTAATGGATCTCCATGATAGGTATTTGGTTGAACCCTTTTTCTATTCATGTCAATATTTCGTATAGACATTACTATCTTAACTTATGATAAACTAAAATTCTTTTTCCTTCCTATTTTTTATATAACAACATGCTATTTTTTTTTTTTTTTAGATTATGTGTTAGAATATATAAGGTATATGCTTGATGAATTGTATGATTATTGGAGTTATCTTAATGACCAAAAAAAGACTAACCTTAGCAAGGAATTTAGAATTTGAATTGAAGTTATAGATAAAGAATGTATTACTCAAAATGTACTAAAAAGAAAGATTAGATTGTGTAATAATAAGTGTTCACCTCAAGAAAAATATTTAATGTGTTGGTATATTACGTGAATGGATATGTGGTATATAAATATTAATAAAATGTAATTAGTTGGTAAACGTTGTCTTAGTACAGTATTATTTTCAAGGAAAATCATTAAGAAGAAAAAAAAAAAAAAACTATAGTTGGTGTTTCAATGAAGAAATTCCAATCATATGTAGTCAAATGGATATAATTAAATTATATGGGATCGATGCATACATATTACTATCTTACAGTGCATCTGTATATATATATGATAAGGTATGTTAAATAAATGTTTCAAGTACATAACATCATTCAAACCCTCGCATAGGCATGTGGTTATTTAAGCTGAAGAAAACTGGACAGTTGACATGAACTTATCACTAAATGGTCCCAAACTGTGATTCAATATCTTACACCGCTAGCCGAACTGCCTCAATTTATATAAATTAAAAAACAACTCACAAAAAGGAACTTCTAACTATTCTGTTATGATCTCTACGAGCTAACCCGAATATCAATTAGTAATTGCTTAAATAATTAATCAGAGAAAGAATAATTTTCGAAATTCAATATAATATTTCAACACGAATGTAATCTTCTTTTTTTTTTTTTTTCCTCCTTTTCTTAATCCAATTTTAAATTTAATTTCCATCTACAAAAGCTTATTGAATGGCGTGTTTACGTCGAAAACTCTCTATTTTACTGGTCCTTCACCTTTCAGTTTAAGTCCAACCATGTGTACAATGACCACTTCAAGAATATAAATTGGCATGAAAACTGGTTTTCTTCAGCTCAGAATTAAAACACGAGATGAGGTTTATTCTCTTTTAGCAAACTAATATATATGCCGTACGTGCTTCTAGCCAATAATGCATCAGCTTTGATGAGTTTGAAAAAGGCAAAAGTTGAAATCTTACTTTATTTCTATATAATCACACGCACATACATATTGCCAGGAAGTATATTGCTCTAAAATGGGACCATATTGATCTAAACTGAAATGTACAAACCTGCAGAAAAATATGTTTTGAAAATTTCTATGAAGCATCGTAATCGCATTGAATAACTCCAAAGTCTCACTATGCATATGTCAAGCATTCGCAAATGTAGTAATAATACGCATTATAATCTTTTGTGCACGTATGAAACATGCACTTGATCTAGGCTCTTGCTATAACATTTACAGAACATCCAAGTCAACCATTTAGTAACTATAAGCCTAGTAACGCAATGAAATACGTGTGCCCTAATTAACCCAAGCCCATTGAACTCATCAAGCACGCATCTTGATTGCACCAAGCAAACCTAGTTTTTTTCAAAGGAAGTTTGAATCATGCGTGCCCTAATCCAAGGCATGTGTAATAGACGCAATCATAGGGGATAACTCATGCAGCTAATTAGATCAATGAAGTTTATATAAAAGCAGTTTACATTAGTAAGTACTCGAACACTACTTGTCAGCTACTTAAATAAGGAAATTCACAATTTCAATATACTGATTGTGCATTATTTAATATCGACAAGTTCATTAGACAATATCGTGGAATTTCTTTATAAAGTATGGTTAACAAGTAGCTAAGGAGTATTTTGAAAACTCAATCAACTAAATACCTATATATATATATATATATATATATATATTAATTATGCAATGAAAAATTGTTGTAAATCAGGTGTATGGATGGGTTAAAAAACATGCGACTTCAAACCTTCTCAATCTCTTAATTTCTTCATGACTTCTTTTTCTCTAAATTTTTCCAAAAATGGGATTAAATGAGGGGTTAATATTTCAAATGCATTGGGACCTTTTGTGGTTCATTTGCCCCCTCTCTTTTTGGTATGGTTTTGGCACGTTTTCAAACAGTGTGTCAAATTTAAAAAAAAAAAAAGAAAATATAAATATGTATAGAACTCTTCTAAAAAAATTAAGCACCTATAAAGTTCGTATAAAAGTAGGCTTATTTATCCATTACTTCATTTAATTTTAGGATATAAACCAAATAAAATTTTCCTTTTAATTTAGCATTTGACATTTCCTAGAAAAGGACAGTTTATTTATGCGTAAGGTTGAAATTGGAACAGATCATATGTTCTTTCAAATTTTAGACTTCAAATAGATACATGGAAAATGAAAAATCATAAATGGTGAGAAAAGATATTAACAAAGTCATTTGAGAATTATGTGTTTGCTAAGGATTGGACCATTTTTCCTTACAATATTTAGACAATAAAATTTAAAAAAAAAATATTATTGGTTCATTTCAAATTCTCAATGAATTTTCTCAACATCTTTTCTCAATATTCATTTCAAATACATGATTGATTGAGACGGGATATAGAAAAAAACAAAAAAATATCCAAAAAGACTCAAAAGGAAAAGGGGAGATGAGTATAACAAAACCGATTTTAATTCATGGTGACATGAAGATAACAAAGCACTTGTCCTTGCAGTTCAAGAAAACAATCAAATTTTTCTAAAATTAGAATTCAAAATTTCGAAATTAATGGGTTAGCGAAGTGAATACAAAAATGCTATTACACAGCAATCTTCTAATTTCTTTTGTAGAAAGGAAGCCAAAATACATAAATCATTATCACCTTCGTTGCTAGGCAACCTGCATTTATCTTAGTATGACGCATTCAGGAAACAAAGGGGGGACTAATGCATTTATTTGACAGCATGAGTCACAAGTCCAGCAAGCCAATTATATCCGCAGATCTCACCGGAGAAAAAAGGAAAAGCCAAGAAGGACAATGTAATTTATGATACGGCACATACACAAACTGTTGAACTAGGAAGCAAAAAGCAATCTACGATGTACTATGTGGCATAAATATATGATAAGTTTTAAGCAGATGGAGAGATTTAAGTGAAGAAATCGTACCTTTATGAAGGTGGCTGCTACTTTTTACTCTGAACTTGACGCAGGCATGCCCAAGGAAGCAGCGACAAGAGCAAAAGACCTACCCTTACTAAATAACAAAACAGAAAGGGAAAGAGGAAAAACAGAATAATAATGGGTGTTTTTATTTCAACAGGCTTTTAATTCAAATCTTCTGATAATTACTTACAATAAGTAGCATAGCATAGCATAGCCCCATCTGAACTTAGGAGCCAAGGAATAAGGTGTTCTTTTTTCTTTCACTCTTCTACTTCAAATCCAACACTCAGGAAACTAAAAATCAGGTGTATGTCAAAAGGAAAATAGGGAAGAACATGGTGGTTTGTAATTTAACTATGAAATTTTAATTAATCATGTAAAGATTTTTTTTGTACACAATAGACAAAGGTGGCAATTCCAACAATTAAGCTGAAGAAGAAACTGATGTGTGGAAAAAAGAAGTATTTGTCATTCAACTTCAGATACTTCTTCTGTCGCTCTTTGATTTCGTTTTTCTTGTTTCTCTCTTTCTTTTACTTCACAAACCCCAGAGTTTGTTTCTTTCAATAATGTGCCTTCGCCGTGTGCCCCGAAAAAGCCAAATACAGCAAAATACATTCACAGTTTATCATCAACTGTGTGCAGAATTGTACATTTCGTCGCCTAATCACAATCTTGCTTGGGACCTTGAAGGAAATGATGACTCATGGACAAAGCTGATACCAAAAGAACCGATGAATCGACTTGACACCTTCCCAGAATTAGAGAATTCGTTTAGATGTCCAAGTCTAATGACATGGACGAGGATGAGCCTTTTCCTTTGCTCAAAAACTCAGTGGGAACCGGTGTGGCATTATAAAGCCTTAATTGTTGAGGATGTGAATGTGATGACGATGACGATGGGGATGATGACGATGGAGAGCTAATAAATTGATGGAGATGTTGTACTTGAACATGATGTGCATGCGATATTGATGTTGATGACAATATTTCACATTCTTCATCGCTTTGATCTTGAATTGGGCACTCCATGTTGACCCCAAAAAGCCGTAACCTCTTGGCTGCTGCCCTCCCTTGGACAACCGGAACGGATTCGAACACCACCGGCGGCTGCTCAATTACCGCACCGCTACTATCACCTCCGCGCTGAATCTGCACCACATGCTGTGGGGCTAAACTATTTGATGATCTAAGGTAAATAACTGAGTCCCCACCAGTACTAGTACCACCACCACAAGAGTTTACCACAAAATTGGCAACGTTATTACCATTACTGATGTTGCCATAACCATAACCGTAACCATAATTGCTCCTATATGAATTGAGATGCACATGGGACAAGTGATCCCTATTGGAGGCTGCTGCCATAGCCAGGCCAGGCTGCGACACCAATGGAGTCCAAGGAACTGATCGGTTAAACGAGAATTGGTGTTGATGATATGGCAATGATGGAAAACCTCCAGGACTAATCAAGGACCCAGGATCAGGTGCATCTGGCCTCCGTCTCCAGTCGATAAAAAGGCGGTCCTTACTGGCCTCACCGACACCGCGCTGGAATGAGACTATATCACCCGCATCCAGCTTCTTCTCTTTAACAAACCGGCTCCAACCCTTAGTCATAACATAGCTTTGGCTGCTGTTCCAATAAGAGTACCGAAACCGCCATGGCTTCCCGTTCCGGTCCTCGAAATTGAGCAGCAGCCCTTTTTCGTTTGTAGATGAATCCAGTGGGAAGTACTTTTCGGCGTGCTGTTTAGGTATCACCAAACGGTTGAGCTTACCGACATCGCTTGGAGTTACAACCTTATCAAACATGTGTTCTCTCTCAATTATGGTACTACTAGTAGTTGCTGCGCTGTTGGAAAGTTCTTGCCTTGAGGACTCGTTCTCGTTGGACGGTGATATTTCCATGAGGTCTAGCTTTTGGACATGTTCTTCTTCATGCTCCAATTTGTTGTTACCAAACCAAGAGCTTGTCTGATTCCCGTAAATTTCTGATTTCCATTGACCAATGATAAATACGTATAAGAGGGTTGTAGAATTACGCGAATTTATGATTTAAAGAAAACGAAAATGTTGAGAATCAGACATCCCTTTTTAGTACTCTATACATTTATATATATACATATATACGGTTTCTTACCTTTCGTAACGATCTTGTCTTCTTCATCATATGCTTCTTTTCCAGGATTCAAATCCATAATCCGTAAGCTCTAATTCTAATATTACTATTCCAGCTCCTTGACAAACAAGATCTAGAAAATTATTTGGTTTTCACAACCAGAAAACCCGAATCAAAAAAACCGAAAAAAAAAATGTCAAATAGAAAAAAATTTAAGCAATTGGGTGTTTTGGGGTTTTTGGGAAACCAAAAAAAAAAAAAACTGGAAGGACGTACAAGATTTAAAGTAACTGTAAATGTTAGCAAATGAAGTCCTGAAAGTTTTAACCCAAAACAAGAACCTAAACACACATGTCATGGGAAGTAATGATTCAAACGGTAGTAGTAGCCTTGTTTGCTTACTGTTTCTGTAGTTTGTGCTTGGTGTTTGACCCTTGAAAGTGGAGTAGTGTAAGATAGGTGGTGTAGATGAAGGAAAAAGGGAAAGAGAGGGAAAAGGAAATGAATCATATGGCTGTGATTTTCTTCTAATGTGTGCCTCCCCCGGAAGGTTCTCAAGTTAGGCAATTTTCCCTTCCTCCTTTTGTTGGTTAAAAATTCTCTCTCTCTTCACTCTCTCATTCATGAGAGAGAAAGTTAAAGGTAGAAAAAGAGATTATGAGTAGGGACCTCAAGTATTATCTGGTTGGGCTCATGTGAACCTGTCCCTTTCCTCATCCTGACGGCAATAAATATAATTTATGAATGATATTGTATAATGCATAATGATTATACAAATATAGAATAAAGTTTTTTCTGTATCTTTCAATTTCTTTACTGGGTGATCTTATTTTATAATATACGATAAATATTCAGTATCGTTTAAATATTCCAGCATGTAAATAATTAATATAAAAGAAAATGCAAATACAGAGATCGAATGACTTTACAAAAATATATATTATTAATAAATGCTGTACATATGTTATTGACATTAAATATATTCTTAGTTGCTTTTATGATAAGGCCTAAAAGGCCAGCTGTTTTGGGGAGCACGAGCTTGTAATTGATGACTACAATCAATTGGGATGGATTATTTAAATTGGTGCTTTTGCTTGTTATGCAACATGTTGTGAATAGTGTAGTGGTATAGAAAAATAGAATTTTTTTTTTTTTAATAATAGAAACTGTCCAATTGTGGTACTTAAGTAAATGGGTTGTTAGGGTTTTTGACTCACTTTTGTTATATATATATTTATGATCGGTACGGACTCTCTGGCTGCAGGTGGCTTCTAAGGAATTGGCTCTAAAGTTATAATGCATAACAGTGTTCTGACTAGTACGGCTGCTAAGAAATATGTACTCTTTAAATGTAATCCGAGTCGAACCGGATAGTAGAATATTAAACTAAAATTTAAGTTTAATTTAAAATATTAAAACTTGAGTTTAGTTGGAGTTTAACTAAACACCAAACTTTACATTAAAGCTCGATTCGAAGTTTATATAAAAAGTTTGAATTCAAGTTAATTAACTTAATTCAATTTGAATTTTTTATTAATCTTCTCTAAATGACTTCACTTATCTATATTTAAAAAAATAAATTAAAAATTATATCAAATTTTGGTTAGGCCTTTAAAAACAACGAGCTTAGTATTTTAAAATTTAAATTCTAATCAATTTGCTATTTGAGTTATTTTGAACTCGACTCAACCACCACCATATTGAAGTTCGTAAAGTTAGAACTAAATTTGAGTAATTTACAAACCAAATAATTTACAGCTAAATTTGTATATTTTCATAATTATAATGGGAGAGGATTCTACCTTCTTGTAAAGGACCGCATTCATAGATTCGAGAATCAGTTCGTCGTCTTGTACTTATGTATTGATGCATATGCATGCACATCTATTCCATTCCATGCTCTTGCACCGTTTTAGGATGCACTTGGTTTTCCTGCATGCGCTTAGACTGGTACCTTCTTTTTTTTTTATTTATTCTTCTGAACATTAATATATTAAATACGATTCTCATAATTGATGTGAAACTAGTCCAATTTCACACTAGAAATAAGATCTGCAGTAAAATAAAATTTTTCGATTGAGTAAAATATTTTTTGGCGGAAAAAGAATGGGTAAGCCTTGATGCATTTTCATTGAATAGGATCACACCACAGGACTCTTACATTGGCTGAACAATTAAGTAGATAATGCATGTGGAAGAGTGAAAATAATAAAGAAATGGATAAAATGACAAAAAAAAAAAAAAAGAAATCCTAAACAACATAAAAAAATTATGAAGATGCCTTAAACTTTCAAAATTGCACACTTATACCCCTTACAAATGGTTAGCGTCACAAAATTTTTTCTTTAATGCAATATCAAATCAAATTTTTTATATCAATATTAATTAAACTACTTGTTGAATCCAATTTATAATATGATTTGACACGTATTGATTGTTAAAACATCAAATATGTATATTTATATAAAATACTAACTTGATATCATATTCAAGGAAAATTTTTTCTCCATTGATATTTTGCATGGAGTGTAATTTTCAAAAATTAAAATATTCTTGTAATTTTAATAGCTTTTAGGGTTGTTGTAATTTAACTAAAAAGAAACTTAGTTATTAATTGTTGAAGAACTTGCAAATGAAATTTAAAGCTATAGGCATTGTTAGAGGTACTTTCGAAGCACAATCCACGACAATGGAAAAACAAGTAAGAAAAGAAATTATAATGGCAATATGCAAATCATTAGAAACTAGAGGAGACCGCCCTTGATGCATGCATCCTAAAATAAGGAGATCGAAACTGTTTAACCAATAAAATTATTAATTAAGACTGTTATAATTTAATAGTATCACTATTAATCTTTTATTGAAATATATTAAGGTTTGAATCTTTTTGTTTTTTTAACATAGTTGACCATATATATATATATATATATAAAGAGTAAAATGATTAATGAATTTACTTAAATATAATATGATTATAATATAATATAAGTACCTAAAACTACTACTAATCCTATCTCCACTAATTCTATGACCACCCATATCCCTTAATTTAAGGTATAAATATTTTTTATTTTATATAATTATATATGTATACACATATATCAATTATTATAGAGTAATATGTGCGATGTCGGAGGAGATTTTGGCTTAGTAACGTAGAAGATAAAACATCCTTAATCATTTCTTCGACTAAAATCTAAATCTTCTAAAATTATGAACAATTTGTAATTTTTTTAAAGCTATTCTTATTATATATGGGTATAAGAATATTTTAAATGCTTTAAAAACATTTGCTTCAATTTAAATTTACATATTTATCAAATTTCAATCAAGAACATACAAATTCTTAGATGTAAATGCGGGTTATTATTCTTAGGCTGATTTTCAATAAACGATAAGAGAAAATTGCTCAAAGACAAGTTTTTCACGATCTTAACAAGGTGGTATTAGCAATGGGCTTATTCCCTTCACATAAATCCGATACAATTCAATTACAAAATTAATATATTCTAGGAATATATTGGAATTATATTAATTTAATGATTTATACATAGCATTATTACAGTTAATTGGTTATCTGTTATTGATTCCTTAAAACTAAAATTCAATGGATATGTATATGATATATTTTAAAATTTATAGAATTTGAAGTACTCTCTTTTTATCTACGACTGATGCCATTAATATGCTTATTATCAATATTCAATTGGTGGGCTGAAAAGGAAAAGGGACTTTAGGGTTTTATCGTGATGGGTACACGCGAACGAGTAATTGTCTTTTGGCATCGGTAGATGGATAATTTAAGAGAATGTATATCCTCATAAATTATTTAATGTCGCCCAATTGATTACCATATTGCAATGCACAGAACTTAGCCCCCTTTCCCCGCAGTGGTCCTTCTGCACAGTTGCCGGCGTAAATAAAAGTTGACGAATATAATTTTATCCGACCTTTTTCCTTCCCTAATCAATCAATGATTCTCATTGTAATACCGTAATAATCAAGGTTTGCTGCTTTGACTCATTCACGACGGACGTGTACCTACTCCTCCTTTTTCCCCCATTTTTGATATTGTACTCATTTATCGCAAAATGATACCGAAATAAAGTATAGATATTTTGGTAAATTATTCCTAAAATAAGCTTAGATCTATTTAGACTTAAGCAATAGTCAGTTTCAAATTATACATCAGTATAAAATTGATATTGATTCAATAAACCGGAATCGGTCCACTTGCAATAGGTTTCAACCAGCCAAATACCCATTGATTCATATAGGTATAGGCGGTTTATGTTCCCGAACCGTTTAAACCAATAGATCTATTGCATCAATATCAATTTTATACTGATGTATAATTTGGAACTGACTATTGCTTAAGTCTAAATAGATCTAAGCTTATTTTAGGAATAATTTACCAAAATATCTATACTTTATTTCGGTATCATTTTGCGATAAATGAGTACAATATCAAAAATGGGGGAAAAAGGAGGAGTAGGTACACGTCCGTCGTGAATGAGTCAAAGCAGCAAACCTTGATTATTACGGTATTACAATGAGAATCATTGATTGATTAGGGAAGGAAAAAGGTCGGATAAAATTATATTCGTCAACTTTTATTTACGCCGGCAACTGTGCAGAAGGACCACTGCGGGGAAAGGGGGCTAAGTTCTGTGCATTGCAATATGGTAATCAATTGGGCGACATTAAATAATTTATGAGGATATACATTCTCTTAAATTATCCATCTACCGATGCCAAAAGACAATTACTCGTTCGCGTGTACCCATCACGNTCTACTTAATAGAATATATATTATACATATTAACATATGTAATATAATATATGCATATTTTACACACACACACACATATAAATATTGCTAAGAAGCCCCAGGTCTAGATTTAATTGGACAAGCCCTCTTACAATGCAGGCCTCATTGTAAGAAGTGGTTTCTAGTATAGGGATTTATTGCTATGAAGGCTCACTATATGAAGTCATTTCTTACGGCATGGATTTTCCCATGAGAAGATTTATTTCTTCTTTAAATTAATATGAATTTTCAATTTCTTTTTTCAAATTACGATTTTATGTATCCATAATAATAACATATCCAAATTAGTTATAGTTTTAATAATTTTGAAATTGCAAAACGATTATATGACACAAATGCACCTGGCCCATCAGTTATTGTAAACGCTGGCCCATAAATGGTTGCGACTACATCGATCCACCAAGAATCCTCTGTAGATATCTGGTTTAGGAGTGGGGTTAAGGGCTGGAGTTAACCATCGGGAACCATCCGACGTTCTCTAAGGATATTACCTGTACCATATAGTAGCATGTGGTGGCATGAATCTCTACGTAATGCTCGAACACTGTTGCTGTTATATCTACTACAATGTCCGACTAAACTTAAACATATTTTTGCTGCACTCCTTGACTTGCTTCGCTGTATTGTCCAAAGGTTGCTCTTCGGAGTTGTATCCAATGTGCCTTGATGGTAAAACGGGTTTACAGTATCCTGACCAACGTGTGTCTCCAGAGCTACGATTGAGTACCTCAATCATAATTTTAATATGTGGCATTGGTGCCTGCTTCTGTCTCCTTTAATCACTACTAGTATGAAGCCCTCTTTTGTAATATCATCTCCTACATGGCAAAAAGGAGGTTAGTTGTAATAATTTTGAAAGTAAGATAAAGGGAATATTTTTCTTTTTCTAAATCCATGGAAGAGTAATTAATTATATGGTTGTTAAAATCGTAATTATACCTATACGATTTTACGAGATTATGGTTTAAGAAATCTTTTAAAGTTAAATTAAATATAAAATTATTTCCGTTGATAAGAGATTTTAGACATGGGTCATTTTTGTTTATGCTAACTCAATATAAGTTTAGGTCAACTTGTTTAAGCTCAAGCCAAAGTCTAAAGTCATCCCTCCAAGATTGACTTGACTTGACTTATCTCCTACTTGACCTATATGATGAATCACCAAAGAAGGGTTAGGTGCTACTCAATTCTTGATTTCACTTCAAGAACACCACTCTTAGCACAATTCACATTCTCTAAGGTTAGTGGACAACATGACGTATGTGACATACCTCTAAATTCTCACCAACTCTTCCTTATAAATAGATAAAGTTCACCAAGGGTAAATTGCTTTTACACATACACATCACCACTCCTAAGCTCTTTTGTGTTCTTAGTCTCCTCCTTTCCTTTCACTCTTAAGCACCTACTATCTTAAGTTTCGAAAACTCCTCAACACTCTTCATTGTGTCATATTTTGCGGGCCTATCTACAGTTCTTCTAAAGCCTAGTCAAATTTCTCTCTACCAATAAAAACCTACTGACAACAATTTTTATGGAGGCTCTAGTGGGATCGTGAGTCTACAAGTTAAAGTCAGTAGAAAATTACTTTTTTAATCAAGTTTGTTGATTCCACTTATTTGAATTGAATAAGATAAAAAATAAAAACTACAATTAGACTTTTACAAGCCTATCAACTATTAAAACACTAGGTCATATTCTCCATCCAATTCTAATATTTTTTTTTCCTCCTTTTCACTCTTCAATTACCTTATTCCATGTTTGTAGCTTTCATTAAGGTTTTCACTTTACTAGCAAAATTTACAAGGACATTTTATTTACTTCAATTTATATCATCGACAACTTAAAATAAATTGAAAGATTTGCTTCTTCTAAACATGATAGATTATAGGTTGAGATTTTTTCATAAAAAAGCTTAATTTCTCCACTTTTTTTATTTTCCATCATAAATTTTAAAGTTTTTTACAACTATCATAAGAATATTTATAGATTTTTTAAAACCATTTTACATAGTTTGTGGAACTTATATTCCTACATTTCGATTGTACAAACCTTTTAGTAATTTTAGACAAAATTACGAGTTTGACAACTATTATTACTCGAATATCTTATACCTCGTTATTAATCCAACAGCTAAAGCTACCTAAATGCCATAGGGTATATGTGAATAAATTGATGATGTTGAGCTTCTACAAATTGTCCATTGAAGAAGGAATTAAAGTATTTAGATGTCATAATCACAAGAAAAGTTAAAGTATGTGCATTCTTCCTCTAGTGATATATAAAGGACGGATCTTACTACTACTTATGTCTATAGTTGTTTTCTTTGGTTTTTCTCCTAGCTTCATAAGGTCCTTTAGAAAAAAAAAAAAAAACATGCAGACAAGAAGACATATTAGTAGCATGTCATATGTGAAATATGCAAATAAAACATCTATGTAAACTTATATATTGTGTTATTCTCAAAAGATTTATATAATTTTATCCAAATAGTCTATGTTGTGATCTAGTAAACACATGTATACGACATGTTACAATTCAACCATTTTGATTTACCATCTCTTGGAGGCACTCTGGTATGCTTTATATGTTATAAGATTAAGTGCATGCAACTAATCTTGACTATTAAACCAATAAGCCTTGAATTTTTGCTATATAGGAATCATACTCTTAAAGAGATGGAGAGGAAGATGAATAAGAACATGATCAAGAACATGAACAAAAAGATCAACAAGAAGATGAGGATGACCAAGAAGAGGAAGCAAAGGATCAACAACAAGAATAAGAAAATTCTTAGGATAAATGTACAACATTCCACTCTTGACTATCATTTCAAATAACGTACAAGTTTCACCATCGAATTTTTATAATCGCTATTATTTTTCAAATAATACATTCAAAAAAGAAGAATACTTAAGAGCCAACAATAATGAAAGAGGTGTGTGGTCGAAGTGATGAAAAACGTAAGCCAATTATTTTAAATGAGTTCAACTAACCTATTTGCCCAATGATTAAACTTTGAATAAATTTAATAATTTTCCTTTAAGACTTTGGCTTGAAAAGCAAACCTTACACAATTGGATGTCATAGATTGGCATAAAATGACAACTAAGAATCAATTATGGGATTATGTGCAAGTAAATTAAATATTATATAAAACCTTATTTGCAATTTTATTTTGTGAATTATATGTACCATTAATTAATAATTATGTCTACATATTTAATTCAGACAATTATTCTACTAGTACAGAAAAAATGCATGTTTCATTAAGAGGGTAAATAATGGGTCCTATAGATAATTAGAGATTGTTGAAGGACTTACAAATGCCAACTAAAGAAAAATCATTATACGAAGTATAAGATTAATAAAGAGAGACTACAAAATAGACCAAAAAATGTATTTGAAGAACAATTTAATATCTTTTAAGCAATTGGAACTACGGAGATGCAAAGATACAATGTATCATTTAACATTAATGAATTTATATGATATTAATTTTGTATGTAATTGAAAAAATATTTATAGTCTCTTGGATAAGTAAAGACTTATTACTATAAACAACATAAATCGAGAGAAACATAAGGACTTACATACTATGGAACCAAAAACCTTAGCAAAGGGGTACAATAAATTGGTAGGGAAGTTGTCTTGTATTCTCTTTATTATATGATGACATTGAAAAATATATTGTCATAAGTTAAGTAATTATACCATTTATATTATTCATTTAGCAAAATAAATAAGCAGATAAAGCACTACCTATTCATTTAGAGATATATGTTGTCACTCAAAAAAGAGATCTAGAATGAGTATACAAATAATCAAATGAAGAGACACATTACAAAATTATAAGTATTCTAAGTATTTTTCTCTTTATATTTACATTCCTTCTCATTGATATATATTAAAAACATACTTAGAAATTCTATCACGCACTTGATAATGGATAGGTTCGAATGGAGGTTTACAGTCCCAACAATTTGACCAAGATGAGGGAAGTCATGAGATGATTGATGTATTTTCCGAAGCGATGGGAAAAGAATACAATGGACGTGTTAGACTTTATGGAAGGAGCGTTACTCCATCTAATTTGAAAAGAAAAGGAGTAGCTAGTGAGCCATCTATAAAAACTCCCAAAGATCTTATAGAGTTTGTCATGGTAAAAGTGAAGGTAGAGATGTAAAATGAAATGGATATAGAATGGGAACAAAGATTGGAGCAACAACAAAGTGAAATGACTAGAGATATCTTGTATATACTTGTATCACAGTTGCAAAGGGTTAATCTTAATTTAAATATTGATCTTCACATTCTTAGTAATATAGTTCTACTAGCAAGGTCTCTTGGAGATGCTTCTAATGCCCCATCAATTGGTTTTGCAATATGTAATCTTCAAATGGCAAGTACAATCCTCTTACTTTGGTAATTATATAAAAATTTACTTTGCATAAGGCATTATATATATAAGTTTTCATAAATAATGTTAACTATATTTAGTATAGACTTGTGGTTAATTTTTACTATTCTCTTTTTGTAAGATGATAATGTTGAAGGCAATGGTGCTTGAATACATGTCAAAGTTTATGCAAGATTAGGATATTTGAGATATCATTTAACTCTCTTTATATGAAACGTTAATTGATATCAATGAACTTCTTTATATTATATTGGAGTATTTCTCCATACAGTTTACCTCTTAATAGAACTTAAATTTTTTGTTCAGTAATTTGTATATTTTGAGTATATTAATACTTATGAACCTTTTGGTAATTAAATGCAAACTTACGGTTTGCAAGTGGTTGTTATTGTCACTTTTGTGATATTATCATTTATAATGTTTGTAGGTTTTTCATTGTAAAGGTTCAAAATGTTGCATATGAATTTGCAAGTAGTATTGATATTAGTTTTGTGATGTTATCATCTATAATATTTATAGGTTTTCCACTATTAGAGTTCAAAATGTTAAATATAATGAAAAATTGTTGCCTTTTACATTAGGAGCTATTGCTTGTAATTTATACTAAATCGTTGCCTTTATAGAAAGAAATGATTGCCTTTTGAATCTACAAACCACTACCTATTATCAAATTATCTGTGACCAAAACTTCGCACAAATTGTTGCCTTTATCACAAACCATTGCATCTTATACCTATCAAATCATTGCCTTAACGCTTGTAATTATTGCCAAATAATATTGTGTAACTGTTACATTATCTCTCTCTATTGTTACCCATTCAAAAGGACAAACCATTGGATATTTATGTAAAAAAAGTTGCAATGAATTTGCACAAACCATTACCTTTTTATCTCAAAACTATTGCCCTTTGTAGAATTGAAACTGTTACTTCAACTAGGCAGCGATTGTATCTACCATTACTAGATTGGTTGCCTTATAACAAAGGCAATAGTGGTCAAATGTAATGGACATAGAACCATTGTCTTAGACCAGAGGTAATAGTTTTATAGACATTCACTACAGTTTGGTGTCCTTGTTGAAAGCATAAAATGACGTAGTGTGTTGTTACCTTAATAATGGAAAAAAAAAAAACCATTTGTAGACTTGTCTAAAATCTTCAACATTAGGTTATATGAAATTGTAATGAGCTTCACCATAATAATGAAAAAAAAAGAAAGAAAGAAAGAAAGAAGGAAATGATACCTATTGGAACTTGTCTAATCTCAATATCTTACCCTCAAGAGTTATGAGCATGCTAGCCATTATTGATTCTCAAAACCAATTGTATGCCCTTATGTCATGGGTGTATTCCTTCAGATGATCTTGTATGGCACTCAACACTCTAGATATCACTAAGGAAGGCTAAGTTCAACCTAAGAACATACATACAAAGCTTAGGAGAGAGAGATAAAGTAAAGAGAGAAGCTCTATATATGAAATGAATTTCATTCAATGACTAAATGCTTTACAACTAAGAGGGTTACCCCTATATATACAAAAAGGCCTATGGAATTGGATGGCTAAGATTACATCGATCTAATAGATATAATACATTTACACCAATCACATCTATAGTTGTCAAAATCATGAGTCAAAATATGATTATATGAGTTTATGATTTTATAATATTTTTCTTAATTAAAATGGATATAAAATTATTTATGTGTAGACTTGTAGTAAAATTATGAATATTCATGTATGATTCTACGAGCTGATGATTTTATCAGTTTTATATGATTCTATATGATTATATGCATTCAAATAAATGGTAGAATTGTAATTTTAACTACCCTACCTACTATGGTATAATGAATTTGGACTCCTTTGGAATTATCTCGATTTTAGATACCTCTAAAACCTTCAAGAAGAATCTTGATTCTTGAAAGCTTTACTAGAACTTTACTCTAGAAGTGGACCTTAGGCTTCTTGCATAAATGGGCCTTAAATAACCTCTTAAATTCAAGCCTTCATTATGGGCCCGTGACATTCTCCCCCCACTTAATCTAGTGATGTCCTCATTGCATCTTCCTCTTGAAACTTCCTAATTTTATCTTAAAATTGCCGCATGGCTTTTGTAGGTTCCTAACTTGCTTCACCTTTTGGTAATCCTTCTCAAACGACCATATATTCATGTTTGGGTAAGTAACCTCGACGTCGCACATGTCAATGAGCTATAATTTCTTTCACCTCTTTATCATTTGAGTCTTGAGCACCTAAGAGAGCCCTTTGAGACTTCACTTGAGGTGGATCTTCTTCATGTTTATGATAAGACCTCTATATACTCACATGGAATACTAGGCAGAACTTTAACTTAGGTGATAACTCTAGCTTATAGGAGATTCGCCTTACTCACTTCACAATCATAAAAGGGCCTTTATACCTTCACATTAAATCTTTGTGAAGCTAACCCTTAGTATGTTAGATTAAATGCAACTTGACAAGCACTTGGTGCCTTACTTGATATTTTGCTAGCCTTTTGATGTGAACTAAAGCTAAGAGCAGACAAGACTAATCATAGGGATGGGTCCAAGTTTGCCAAAAGTTTGGAATAAGCGATGGGAAGCACACGATAGAATAGAAAAGAGAGAAAATAAGCAAATCCATGAATAGCTCCAAATGATATAACACACTAGTGAAACTTCTAGAGACTCATGGTACAACTTGATATGACATAAGAGTTTGTCTAATGAGGTTACTCACCATCTAGCCTTACTTAAGGATTAAGATGAGAGTGAAGAAAAACCAAACAAGCTAATGAGAGTAATGTTTACAAAGAGAAATATTCAGTATATTAATGATGATAAGATGATTTGCAACTACATGTATACTGAGTATTTATACTCGAGAAGTTAAGGCAACTTACCTAAAGATTGAAAAGACAAAAAGGGTATTGTCTCAAAGAAGTAATATACAAGGAATACAAAAGGGTAAAATGAATATTCAAGCATTAGTAATGATTAAGTGCAACAAAATTCTCTAAGTCTAGACATATGGTAGTGATGTATTGTAGATGCCTTTAGAGGATGCAGACAAATTAGTACGATCAGGATGGGTGGTTGAGTAGGGTGCTGGGTAGATGTCATCTAAGAAGGAGTAGCTAAGGACTCATATAGGATCTCTCGGCCTATTGACATATTGTCGAGTTAGTAGTTGGCTCGACAATGACTAGGCAGGAGCTTGTGAAGGGTCAAGCTATACTGCTGTAAGTAGAGCATTTGTCGAAGCGATACATAATTTTCAAGAGATGTGAAGTCACATGGCTTAGTATTAGGAATTGGTTGGTAGCTAGGATCAACTTAACTTTGGCAGGAGTTAATTGGAGTAGGAGAATTCATTATGTTAGACCTTCAAGGCCTCGAGCTCAGTTATAGGTTAAGGGTCCAGTAGCTTGATTCCTATCATTCCTTCTTAGTTGATTTGGATTTGAGATCAAATTAGACTAGTCCTCGTTCAGTGTTCCTTCAAGATGATAGGGACTGAGGTCAGCAATGTTAAAAGTATTAGAGACCCCATAATCTTCAAGTAATTCCAGTTTGTCGACATTGTCATTGACCTTCTGAAGGATTTTGAAGGGGCCTTCTGCTCGCGTTGGACAATTTATTCTTTCTCCTATTTGAAAACCTCTCCTTGCTCAAGTGAAACCATACTAGGTCTCTAAGCTAAAACTGTACTAACTTTCTTCCCTTGTCTCTTTCTCGCATCTTCTTAACAGCTCGATCAATCTGTCGAGTAACTTTCTTATAAATGTATTGTAGGGATTGGGCTTGGGCTCTTATGTTAGAATCCTCTTGCTCGGACAGGGGTATAGAGGTGTGATTGAGAGGTAGTTCGAGATTAAAGCCATAAATGACCTCAAAAGGGGTTTGCTTAATGGTGTCAAGCTTGGTTTGATTGTAGGTGAATTCTACTACGAGTAAACAAACATCCCAATCGATTAAGTTCTTCCCTATTACAACTCGGAGCATTGATCCCAAAATGCAATTGACTACCTTTATTTAGCCATCAATTTGGGGCTGATAAGAAGTGTTGAATAGTAGTTTAGTCCCCATCCATTACCATAGAGTTCTCCAGAAATAGCTTAAGAACTTTAGATCTTTATCTAAGACTACACTTTTTAGTATACTATGTAACTGAACAATTTCCTACAAAAAGACAGAAGCAGTAACTGAAGCATCGTTAGTCTTTGAGCAAGGCACAAAGTGTGCCATCTTAATGAATGTATTTATGACCACCATTACAAAATCTTTGCCTTAGGCAGTTTTAGGTAATCCGAAACAAAGTCCATGCTCAACTTGGTCCAAGGTTTGGTTAAGATATGCAAAGGCATTGCTTTCCCTTGCTTGGCTTGACATTTGGCATTCTTGCATACAATATAGCCTTCAAAAATTCGGTACACGTCTTGTTTCATCCTTGGCCAAAAGAATCATCCACTCAACAGTTCATGTGTTCTTCTCTCCCCAAAATGTCTCGAGAGTCCTCCACTATAGACTTCGTTAATAAGCAACTCTCTTACTGAACAAGTTGGCACTCATAACTTTCCACTTTGGAACAAGTAACCATTTTCCACATGATAATCATCAACTACTCTTCCATCTGCACATTACCCAAGTATGGATTAGAAATGTAGGTCCTTTGAATACTACTCTTTGATACTTACAAACCTAAGTAGCCTAGTTTACAGTTTGGTCAAGAGTACATGCCTTCTTAAAAGAGCATCTACAACTATGTTGGTTTTCCCTTGTTTATACTTAATCACAAAATTGAATCCCTCAAGGAATTTAATCCACCTTGCTTACCGCTTCATCAATTTGATCTGAATTTAGAAGTACCTTAAAGACTCACAGTGGATATAGATGATAAACTCTCTCGACAAAAGGTCATGCTGCTATACTTATAATGCTCAAATAAGAGCTAAGAGTTTTTTATTGCATACAGAGTAGTTCAGTTGAGGTCCTTTAAGCTTCTTGCTATGATAGGCAATCGAATGGCCTTCTTACATTAAGATAGCACCTATACCAATGCTTGATGTGTTACATTTCATCTCAAATATCTTCTTAAAGTCAGGTAAAGCTAGTATAGGTATGAAAGTCATTCTTTCCTTCACTTCGACAAAACTTCTTTCCTCTTTTTCTCCTTATTTAAATTCGATGTTCTTCTTTGTCAGCTCGGTAAGGGGTACAACTATGGTACTGAAATTCCTAATAAACCTTCTATAAAAGGAAGCCAATTCATGGAAACTTCTCACCTCGGCACAAGTGGTTAAAGCTGGCCACTCATCAATTGCTCAGATCTTCTCAACATCCACTCATAAGCCTCCTTTACTTACTATATAGCCTAGAAATACTACTTCTTCTTAACAGAAACAACACTTCTTTAGGTTGCCGAATGACCTCTTAACTCAAAGTACACTTAACACAGCATGAAGATGATCATGGTAACTCAGCATGTCGGCATTGTTTACTAGGATGTCATTAAAGTACATCATGACATACATTTGGATCAAATCTCTCAACATGTGGTTAATCAGTCACATGAAAGTACTTGGTGCATTCGATAAGCTAAATGGCATTACCATCCACTTGTAGAGTCCATGCCAAGTTTTGAAAGCAATTTCCCACTCATCTCCCAACCTCATCTGAATCTGATGGTAACTAGACTTAAGATCAATCTTGTTGAAAACCACAGCTCCACTTAGTCAATCTAGCATGTCCTCCAACCTAAGGATAGGATACTGGTACTTAATCATGATCTTGTTTTCAGCTCGGCTATCAACACACATTCGCTAAATACCATCCTTTTTCGACACTAAGAGTACTGGAACAACATAAAGGTTGAGGCTCTCCCTTACATACCTTTTCTTTAGTAATTCATTAACTTGCCTCTAAAGCTCAGTAGCTTATTCGAGATTCATTCGATAAGCTGGTTTATTTGGTAAGGTAGTGCTAGGTATCATGTCAATGTAGTGCTTAATGCCTCTAAATGGTGGCAAACCTTTAGGCAATTGTTTTAGGAATAAGTCGACATATTTGTCCAATAGGCTTGTCACCTCAACAGTAATTTAAGCTGCTCCTTCATTTCTAGTAGCCTCCTTACCAACATAAAAGTTGGCATATAAGCCCTTATAGCTTCTTAGAGCTTAGCTTTGCTTAGTATTAAAACCTTCATAGATCTTCGAGCTACTTTAGCTTGCAATTTGCTAACTTGACTTTGCATCATTAGGTTCAAAGTAACCTTCGTTCCATCCTTCTCAAATACATACGTGTTCCTGTATCCATAATGAATAACTCTTCAATCATAAAGCCAAGGTCAGCTTAATAGCACATGTGATGCGCATATGGGTAGCACGTCGCAAAGAATCAATTTCCAATTGTGATCAACAGCGATACTTATTAAGTCATATGTAATGCTCCCTTCTCATTCGATTAATGTAACTTATATGGCTTCAGATGTAAAGTAGTCGGTAGCTTAAGCTTCTTAATTAGGTTGGCAGATGCCATATTGGTACAATTGACACTATTTATAATGAGTGCACACAACTGGTCATTCACTTTGCAAGTGATATGGAATAAGTTCTCTCTTTGTCCTTCGTATGAGGGTTCTAAACTCATTGTATGTTAGACAACTAGGATCAATTGATCCAAGTCCTCAGCAAACATATCTTCTTCGACCAGTTGATTCTCCTGAGTGGTCTCCTTCTAAGGATCAATCTTTTCCTCAAGTTCCTCATCAGTACTATCCACTTCAAGCTTTGAGACATCTCCCTTAATGACCATAGTTAGTTGATTCGGGTACTAAGCAACCATTTGTCCAAACCCCTAGCATTTGAAACATTTGATCTAGCTCATCTTCTTTCTAGATCCATATCCTTTCTCATATGTTTATGTTGGCATGTCACTATCAAGTTGGCCCTTATGTTCAACTCGAACATCTGCCTTCCTGGTCAACTTAGTACTTAATTGAGCTTAGTAACTCCCTTGACTAAGTTGGCTTAGTTGACCAGGTCGGCTTGCGGGTGGTTAGGTTAGCATTTTGTTTCTTCTCTACCTTTCTACTCGTTAGGCTATCTATATAGCCTCATCCATTGTAATAAAGAGCTGGAGTTCCACAATGTCTTAAATATCACTCTTCAAACCAGTAAGGAACCTAAAGACTGTTCACACTAATGGCTCATCTACTTCATAACAAATCATAAGCACTTAGAATTTTTTAACATACTTTTCAACAATTCAGCCTCCTTGTCTCAAGGTATTCAGAACAAACCTGTTTCTGAGTATTCTCTTCATCTTAGGTCAAGTATTAACCTCTCTATATCTCTCTCGTCTTCTCATGACCTGAAAATTCTTCCACCATATAGCAACATACTTTGAGAACTCGACAATAACAATCCTTACCATTTCTCGATCCTCGAATTGGTAGTAGTTAAATACACACTCAACCTTTTCCTCCTAATCTAAATAATCATTTACACTTCTAGAACTACTGAAGCTCGAAATCTAAAGCGTCACATGGTCGACAGCTTAGGGTACTCTAACTCGCTGCTCTTCTTCTTCAACATCATTCATATCTCCTAAGTCAATCCTTCATTATGTTCATCCTCCTATGTTTCCACCTCAAACTTGTTGAGCCAGATTTTGACCTCTAACAGGTCGAGCAACTTATAGGGTATTCTACATAGCCTTAGTAGGTCGATAGGCCATCTTGTGAACAGTTCTGGTTAAATCAGCTAGGAGGTTAGCCACCTCATCAAGCCTCTCATCCATACTTCTAAGGGTACCCTAGAATTGTCAGCCATGGTGGACAACACCACTATTATTATCCTTAATACTACCATTAACACTCGATTCTATTATTTTCTTTGACGAATTTGGTTTCAAACTTTGAATCTTAGATACAACTAAAACTATGCCTCCGAACTAAACAATGCGCACACTCTCTACACAGATGTCTGGTTAATCGGTAAACACAACACATAGATGAACAAACTACTACACAGAAACTTCTTTGTTTTCAAATGTTCAAAACAGGGCAAAACAAAGTATACTCAAGAATAACCACTACACTTTATTACTTACCCAAACACTTTAGTTACTCTCTTCATAACCTTGACACATACTACTACCACAAGCACTGCTTCACAGAATATAAACACTACTTACCCAAATGAAATTTCTACTTTGATACTAAGATGATGCGGATTAAAGTCAAGAGCAGACAAGGTTGGTTGCAAGGATGGGTCCAAGCTTGCCAAAAGCTTAGAATGAGTGATGAGAAGTGCGTGAGAGAACAAAAAAGAAAGAAAATAAGCAAACCTACAAGTAGGTCTAAAAGATATGATGCATTAATAGAACTTTTGAGGATTCATGGTATAACTCGATATGACGTACAAGTTAGTCTAATGAGATTACTTACCACCTAGCCTTGTTTAAGGGTAAAGATGAAAGTGAAGAAAGAGCAAACAAGCTAACAAAAACAATGTTCACAAAGGGAAATATTTAATATATTAATGATGATAAGATGATTTGCAGCTACATGTACAGTAGGTATTTATACCCAAGAAATTAGGACAACTTGCCTAAAGATGGAAAAGAAAAAAATGGTATTGTCTCAAAGAGGTAATGTACAAGTAATGTAAAAGGATAAAACGAATATTTAAGGAAAAGTAATGATTAAGTGTAATAGATTCTCCAAGTAGGTCTGGACATGTGGTAGCAATGTATTGGCAATAGCAATGTATTGGCAATGCCCTTAGAGGATGCAGATAAATCAATACGATCAGGATAGGTAACTGAGTAGGGGTGCTAGGTAGATGTGGACTCATTCGAAAAGGAGTAGCTAAGGACTCATGCGGGATCTCTCAGCCTATCTACATCAATGTTACTAAGCTGGTAGTCAACTTAGCCATGACCATGCAAGGGCATGTGAAGGGACAAGCTGCAAGCAAAGCATTAGTTGAGGCAACACATAATTTCTAAGAGATGTGATGTCACATGGATTAGTTTTAGGAATTAGTCAACAACTAAGATCAGCTTGGCCTTATCAAGAGATGGGTAGAGTAGGAGAATTCGTCACATAAGACATTTGAAGGCTTGGGCTCAGCTACAGGTTAAGGGTCCAGTAGCTTGATTCCTATGACCTTCTCTTTTTGTCTGAATATTTCTTCATTCTCTTGATAGCTCGATTTAAGTGAGCTCAAGCTAAGTCATGATTCTTCTGCCATTCTCTTGCAAATTTATAAACTAGGGGACTAACTCTTGTATACCTAAAAGTAACCATATGCGATGTAAAGGGTTACCTTCTTAAGACAATCTCAAATGGACTTTACCCAGTAGACTTGTTCTTCTACAAACTAAAAGAGAATTGAGCCACATGTAGTAACTTAGCCCAGTCTCATTGATTAGCTTTCATAAAATGTCTTAAGTATACTAGTGCATTCACGCTTTCTATTTGTCCATCTATCTAAGGATAAAGGCTAGTAGAGAAGTTCAACTTAAACCTTAAAAGCCTGAATAATTCGATCCAAAATTCTCTCGTAAAATGCCCATCTTGATTGCTAATAATGTTCTTCGATAAGCCTTAGTACTTCACAATGTGTTTCAAGAATAATCAAGTAGCCTCCTCCGCTTGACATTCCTTAGTGGCAGGGATAAAAGTAGTGTACTTTGAAAACCATTTCCACTACTACCATGATCGTACCAGACCCCTTCAACTTTGGCAAGCTTATTATGAAGTCCATAAATATACACTCCTAAGGCTGATCTAGAATTGGGATGGGTTCTAACAATCTTTAAGATAGTCTTTTACTTAACTTTGTCTTGTTGACAAGTGAGACAAGTCCGAACATAACTTTCCACATTTTCTCTCTAATGTGGCCAGTAATACCTTTCCTATATGAAGGCTTATGTATGATGTACTTCAAAATGACCTACTATTATCGCACCACCACTTCCATAAGTCACGCATTAATTGGAAAAATTATCTCCTTTTTAAAATAGTGGAATCAATATACTACTAATCGATCAAGCTTGCTAATTTTGATAAAAACTTAAGGAAACTGCAAAAACTTCGATAAGCGTATCGATCAATTAGTAGTATAAGGTGAGCTCCAAGGTTGTATTTCCTGAATGAACCGTATGCTAGCTCTCGGTTGGTTTAGTACTATTCATATTTAGGTAAGCTAAATAAAATTTGATTATTTTATGAAACAAAACTCAATAACTAGCTTAATGTAGAAAAATAAGAGATTCCAACACCAAAAAGAATATATATATATGATTTCTATTAGACTATCTAAATCTAAGAACAACTCTTAATTTAACAAAGCACGGGATTCCAATACTCCAATGATTAAAATTAAGAACTAATTAAATGAATTAACAAGAGGCATGATGTTTGAGTTCTTCTATTGTTCATGTACACATAGATTAAAGATTGATTCCAAAAGTAAAATCTTAACTAAATCAACATGTATCAACAATTAATCTAAGTTAAACAAGCATGAAAACGACTAGAAATCATGCTTTAAACATAATCCCAATCTACGCACATTCCTTCATAAGTAAAATATATATTCAATGCTTGAAACCCATAACCCATGTAACACAAAATCACAACAAACAACACAAACACCAAATATTAATCCATTAACATTAAAAGATTTATAGTCTTCATGAATACAACAAGATTACAAAGATAAACAACATCCCAAAACAATAAGAAATTTGGTAGATAGAGAAATCACTTAATAAGAGGAGTTCCTATCTTCAATCCGTGTTGGAATGATGTTTTTTATGCATCCCGGGGTTGGAATCCACCAAAACTAACTTAATCTAAGCTAAATTTAACCTAAAATAACCTAAGAAGGTGAAACCCTAAAAGCCTTAAAGAGAAAAGAAGAAAGGAAGTTCAAAAAGAAAGAAAAATTACGTCTGCCTAGTGAGCTGCGAATTGCAACTTTTTATATCAAGAAGGTATCATCTTGACAGTACTACTGTCATGATGGTAGCTAAGACTACCGTCAAGATGGTGTTGTCCACTCTTTACGATACTTGCGAAGGTTTTGTTCTAAACATTGACTTGACAATAGCTGGGATTACCGTTAAGTCAGTAGTTCCTACTCTATGTCTTCATCTTCATTGTCTTCTTTTTTTCCATTTTTTTTTTTTGGGCTTCTCATGTGGGGGCATGGTAGCCTTAAAACCTGTAAGAACAAGCACAAAATGCTTAAATTCCTCAAATAAACATAACTTTTGAATACTAAAACATAAAAATATGAATTATACTTATGTTAAGAAATTATATGTGATTTTAATGAAAATTTATACGCTTTGACTCAAAATTCTATTAAATCACATATAATTGTTAGAGAAATCCTTCAAATAAACATGTAGTTTTACATACTTATCACCTGCCTGCTTGGAATCATGGCATTCCTTCATTATTTCTCTTTAAGGTTGAAGATTAGAGTACATAAAGTTAGTGTCCTTTAGTGTATATAAGCCTATCTTCTTCCTAGAACCTATGGGTTTTCCCTTCTCTACATTGAGCCAATAAAGTCTTTGCCATGCTATCTATCTCCATCCCATCTTAGATCCTATCAAGTAAATCATTTTCTAATCTACAAATGGTTACCAACTTTACCTTTCAACTTAAGGCATTAGCTACATAATTTGTCTTGCCAGGCTTATATTCCATGTCAAAATCAAATTCTGTTAGGAAGACCTACCATCTAGACTGCTAGGGTAATGATTTCTTTTAAATTTGGAAGTAACTTGCAACATTGTTTGTTCTTGTTGCAAACTTTTGGCCTAACAAGTAATTTCTCTAGACTCAGAGGCAATGCAATACAACCATCATTTCTTTTAAATGTACTGTATACCTTCACTTTGTATCATTCAACTTTTGGCTTTCAAATGCCATTAGGTGACTATCCTACATTAAAACCCCTCTAATGTCAAAGTCACTAGCATAGGTGTAGACATCAAAGGGCTTGATAAAATATGGGAAAGCTAAGACCGGTTCTTCTATAATTGCCTTCTTTAAAGTGTCAAAGGTTGTTTGGTAACTTGAACTCCAATGCCGAGGGCCATTCTTCCTATAATAGTTCACTAAGCTTAGGAATGATCTTAGTTCAATAAGTTTAGTAAGATCTCTCTAATCTAAATGGCTCGAATTTTCGCTTCATCTATGTGAATTTAACCTTATCCTACCACATGGCCTAAGAAAGCCATTTCTTCTTGAGCATAATCACACTTCTCCCTTTTTACATATAACTGATTCTCCGAAGAGTTTAGAACACCAATCTCAAATGCTTCACATGTTCATCCATCGAGTTACTATACACCATGATGTCATCTAAGTACACTACCACAAATCATTTAAGGAAAGGAGCTAGTACTCTATTTAGAAGAGTGTAGAAGGTTGTTGGGGCATTAGTAAGCCTGAAAGGCATAATAAGGAATTTGAACACACTATATAGTGTTACATAGGCTGTCTCTAGTTCATCACCTTTAGTAATCCTTGCTTGGTGGTATCCTGACCATAAATCAAGTTTGGAGAAGTGCCGAGCTCTACCCAATTGGTCAAAAAGATCTGATTTCAATGGAATCAGATATTCATTCCTTACGGTAACTTTATTTAATGCCTTATAATCGATGTGCAGATGAACGGAGACATAATGCTTCTTCTAGAATAACACTAGAGCTCTAAAGGGTACCTTTAAGGGCCTAATATAATCAGCTTCTAGTAACTCCTTAAGTTAATGCCTCAATTCCTCTAACTCTTAAAGAGATATGTGATATGGCAAAGCCGTAGGAAGTTTAGCTCTAGGCTTTAGTTCAATTTTATGATCTACTTCCCTCCTTGGAGGGAGTTTCTTTAGTAGCTCAAGAGGCATAATATCCACAAATTAGTCCAGTAACTTCCTTACTTGAGATAGGACTTATACTTGTTTCCTTGACTCATTATCCATCTTCAAGACTACTTGATAAGTTGTTTCATTCATCTTCAATCCTCTAGTCACCTTTATCGTCGAGAGGAACTTAGTGGCATCCCCCATCTTACGAGTTATAAGTATCACACATTGAGCCCTCTCATTCAATACACTTAAGTAGTTGCTTTCGAAACAATTAAGGCATCAATCTTGTTGAGGAACTCCATACCAATAACAAATTCAAAGTCGTCAAGGGGAACCACTTTGATGGACTCCTTTCCCTTCTACCTACCAATGTAGAGAACAACTTCTTTTGCAACCTTAATAGTTGGTACTTCCTTAAAGTTTACCATTTTGAGCCAAGTCTTAGCCTTTTTGACCTTCAACCCTAGTTTCCTTGCTACTACATTTGAGATGAAGAGATAGGAAGCTCTAGTATCTACCAAAGCATTTAACTTTGTTCTGCTGACTAACACATCTGTATACATTAATCCCTAGCGCTTCTTAATATGTTTGGTCTTCATGGCTCCAAGAATCCTCAATGACCCCAATTAGGTCTCGCCCCCATCATCTAAGCTCTCATCAGCTACTAATATCATCAACTTCCCCTTCTTTAGGTACTCTCGAGAATATTGTTGACCATAACAAAAGTAACATTTCAACTTGCATGGCTTTCTCCTATCACCATCTTTATCATCAATCTTTCCCCTTCCTTTGAAAGAATTACTTCCTTTCTCTTTATCAGCGCTACCCTTCCCTTTTACTGAAGAGGGTTTTGATTCCATCTTCTTGAATTCCACTACACTAGCCACGGCAATTGCCTCAAAGATGATCTCTACTCCTCAGTACTCTAACTCCATTCTAACCCATGGCTTTAGCCCATTAAGGAACATAATAAGGGCATCACTTATGTTAAGGTCGGAAATTTCCAACATCAACTTTGAAAACTCTTGAACATATTGCTTGATCTAGCCCTTAAGAGTCAAATGTCATAGCTTCACTTTTGTTTCGTTAGGAGCACTTTAATGAAAGAATTGACCTTTGAATTCTTGGGCAAAATCAGCCCATCTATGTATTTCGTTGGCCTTTCTATGCCAGCACAACATTGTTACATCCTTCAGATACATGGTAGCAATACGAATCTTACTCAAGTCATCCATTAGCCTTACTACCTAAAATACTACTCTAAACCCCACAAAAAATTATCAACTTCTCATGCAACTCTAGTCTCCTTTAAAGGTTCAAGCTTAGGGACATCAATCTTATGAGCAGGCTGAATGTTCACACCATTAGCTACGACTACCCTGTAAGCCACTACTTAGGTCTTGAGGTCTTCGATTTCCCAATGCATAGTTGCAATCACATCTATTTTGGCTTCATATGCTTCTTCCTTAGCTTCAAGTGCACGCATCTGGTCCTTAAGGGTTCCCTCCTTTTCAAACTCCCCATCATGCCTCCTTAATACCTCCAAGGCTTAGTTCAAAGCTCTTTGTAGCTCACCCCGAAGTTTTTCCTTTAACCCATCCAATTTAGCCCCATAGTTATCCAATTGCTCCTTGGCTTCAATGACACTTAACTTAACCTTGTCCATTTGAGTAACAAGAGAATTCAGTAAATCCTTTGACCCGGCACTCTACTTAGTCATTAGGTGGTATCCATAGTTAGCCAACTCATCAACCATAGAGTTATTCTCTTATCTAAATGCCGTCTTCACCACTTTTGTCCTTCTTACCTCTAATATCACTTATCATGAGCATATTCCTTCACAAGATCTCGTGTGGCACCTTACCAATGAAGGCTAAGTTTAGCATGAGAACATACGTATAAAGCTTTAGAGAGAGAGAATAGAGAGAGAAGCTCTCTATATAAAATGAATTCCACTCAATAACTTAATATATTACAACTAAGGGGGTCACCCCTATATACATAAAAAGGCCTATGGCATTGGATGGCCAAGATTACATCAATTTAATGGATATAATACATTTACACCCACCACATTTACTAACTTTACCTACTATACTATAATGAATTTAGACTCCTCTAGAACTTTCTAGAACTATCTTGATTCTGGATACTTCTGGAACCTTATAAGAGAATCTTGATTCTGGAAAGCTTTACTAGACCTTTACTCTAGACCTGGATCTTGGGCTTCTTGCATAATCAGATAAAAATAACCTCCCAAATTCAAGCCTTCATTGTAGGTCCATGACATTTATGCATAGTATACCTGAACTCAATACTTGGCAAATTTACCCAAGGACACTTTATGATATGCCCACCTTATTTTTGAATCCAACAGATCATGTTATAAGGATGTAACTGACCACATAAATGCTATGCGAAAGCTTTTCTTGTTCAATTTGTCTATTTGTTGAGGTATCATTCAATAATGACTACGAAAATAATAATGGAGAAATGTTAGAAGGTAAAATGAACAATCTTTACTTTACATATGCCTGGACCACCTTACAATTGTTCATCATAGTTGAATGCATTTTATTCATCTCTCCAACTACATTGGCATATGTATATGCACCTTTATGCCACACTTCTTATTTAAAAACCTAAATACCAAATTACAAATGTACATCCGAGCCATGTAAGTACCTATAAGGCCTATTTGATATGAATTCCACATAGTTAAAATACATTGAGAAAAATAAAATACCTATTTCAAATAACATAAGTTTTTGTTATGGAACCCTCTGGCATAGCCTTATCTTTAGAATGTCCTTTGAGAATGCCCAAGTATCCCTCTACTAAATACATCTACATATATTGCTCTAAGACTGCAAGTGTGCTTCTCTCAATAGATGCATGCCAAATGAATAATGATCTCAAAAAATAGTTGAAATATCATATCAACTTACATAGTGTTAATGAGTATTTCATGCTCCATAGAATTGAATATGTCAACTTGCAACTTCTTCATTCGTAATGATATGAATAAATTCCTTAAATCAAGTTAGGTCTCATTATGAACCGAATGAAAATAAATACAAATTTATAATTTTTGCTATATTTGATTGAAAACAAAGAAATATAGACATAATCAACACTAGATATTAATCTCTAGAATTAAAACAAAAATACTTGGTTTGTAATTAAAATCACAATTAATATGACTCGTAATTGTTAAGCTAATTATAGTGTTAAACTAGTCATATAAGATCAATTTCATTAATAAGTTTTCCATAATTGATTAATTGATGAGAATACTATGATTTGAAAAGATTAATACAACCAATGTACACGACATAACGAATTGTGTTGGATATAAGAGAGGTTTGCTAATGAACCAAACATAAGTCAACATGATGCGAAACAAGTCCCCAATCCAATCACCCAGGCTCTAATGCATGGGTTCTAGAATCTCATAGGAGAGTCCTAGCTAAGTAACCAACCAAGGAAGGGGTTTATTTTATACGATCCTATGGTTACCATCATTTTCCAAAGTGTACCCTATCAATATTAGTCCTAATTACGACTGAACTACAAAGCTTTGACTTGATCCCATGTCGATTTGATCCTACCATGGCTAACTTGATCTTTCATCCAAATGTCAGCCAATCGTACATCTAAGCAAACTTGCTCCACTCAATGGCCGATCTACAGCTTATCATACCAACTTCATCAATACAACTAGACCTAGTCCAGTTTTTGTCTTACTTTGTTAGAACATGTGCCAATCATGCCCAAATATGTATCCTAGTAACCAATTGATAGCTACATGCTTTTAGATTATTGTTTTGATTGTCCTTGATTATTTTGCCCCCTTTCAACTAGTACTATAATTATGTAATTTCTTTCTTGGGATTGTACTATTGTTAGTTTTCCTATTTAATCCCTATCTCTAAAGGACTTACTATAAATAATCTTAATGTAAGTAGCCATAAGTCACTATTGAATGAAGAATATTCTTTTCCTCATTTGTGAGTTTAAGCTTTCAAATTTTGTACTCTTAGCAAATGTTATGGCAACTAACCTTAGCTTACTATATTGTGTGTCAAGCCTAATTTTTCGGTTTTCTATTTAAAATTAATTTCCCCATCTCCAATTAATACTAAACCCTAACCCATTTAATATTAATCTTCGACTAAAGAAATTAAAAAAATCCAATTTCTTATTTAGGAAAAAAAAAATTAGAGTCACCACCCTACCGAAGTCGGGAAAAGAAAAAGAAACCGTAATCAATTGGGTAAATTGATTACAATTTGGCTACCGATCTTTGATTTCAATTTGAACGAAGAACTAGAGAGTTCCAAGTTCAGGGGCTAACCTATTAAACTATAACGGGTATCACTATCTATTTACCGAAATTAGGATTATTCTTCTAATTATAATATTTTAAAAGAAAAAATAAATAAAAAATCAAAAGAAAAAAAAACCTAAGTTTTTACATATTTTATCGTCGCCCCGAAAGTGCCTACGTACCCGCTAGCATCGGGAACAAACAATCGTAATTCTTTTTGAAAACTTTAATGTACTGGTTCTTTTTATAGAAAAAATAATTGGTTGAATTTGCGTTTTTATTAACCATTTTATTTTTATTAAGAAAAATCCCTAAAAGCCTAATTTTTATTCCTAATTATAATAAAAAACCTTAAAATCTAATTTTTGAAAAGTCCCAAATTAACATTTTTATTTAAAAACAAGTAAGTGATAATTTTTTTATTTTTAAGAAAAACCTTAAAGATTTTATGAAATATGCAATGTTCTATATAATAAATTTTTTATATAAAAAAGATGCTCAAAACATAAAAAAAAAAAAAAAGAAAATTCCTAATCATAGAAGATATCTAAACCATAAAAAAGATATCTAAACTATAAAAAAGATGTTTAAACCATAAAAAAAATCTAAATTATAGAAAAAATGTCTGAATCATGGAAAAGAAATCTAAATAATGAAAAAGATATATAAACTATAAAAAAGAAACCTAAATAATGGAAATGATATAACCATAGAAAAGATATCTAAACCATAGAAAAGATGTTCAAACCATAAAAAAGAAACTTAAACTATAGAAAAGACATCTAACTATGGAAAATAAACCTAAATTATAGAAAAGATGTCTCGTCCTAAAAAAGAAGTCAATTAAAAATTTTTTTTAATTTTATTTTATGAACATCAAAATGATTTTTTTATCAAGAAAACCTTAACATACCTAATGCAATTTTTCTAAATTAATGCAATATGCAAAAAACGAGATTTTGTAAAATATGAGATTTTATAAAAATGTCATTTTGAAAATATGAAATCTAAAAAAAATATTTAAAAAAAAAAACTAAAATTTGACTTAACATATGTTCACTAGACACTAATGCTATAACTTATTACTAGCAATTAAAGATATGATAAACATAAAAAAATATTAGTACAAATCTTAAAAATAACTACGTATATACTAAGTAAGATAAAAATAAATAAATAAGACAAAATATAGATAATAATTAAAAACCACTATTATGTATCTTCAAGGTAAAGCATGCAAAGCCAATGAAAGGGAATAGATTGGATCTCCAGTCCTATCACGCGCATAACTATAGAATTAGTCTAAAGAGTAGGTTGGATCGTGTTTTTAACAAATATGTAATTGTTCATTTTTGGCTCGCAGCATGCAATCCCTATTTATAAAACTCGAAAACAAATATTTTGAATCAAATCTAAATTGATAAAGATTCAAAATAGATTCGAATCTTACAAATCTTGATTTTATTAGATTTAACATCATCATATTAGATTTGCTTTTTTTTCGACAACTATTTAGTCAAGATTTCATCAAATTAATTTTTTTGAATTTTTTCTTTTTTTAGTTTTTTTTTTCCAACAATTTTCTATTTTTTTTTTTGTCCTTTTTTATCATTGTTCAATTTTTTTATTATTTTCTAAATTATAACCCTAAAAACAAAAATTATAACTACTATAGGCAAAAATTGAATGTCTACATTGTGCATCATATCAAGGTGCGAACTAAGTTGTGTTCTTGTTTTATGGAGCATAATACTTACATAGTAGCTCACATTTAGCCAAATATCGCTTCACTTCTTCAACACTAAGTTTTCTTCCATTGTCTAGGACCTATAAATCATGACTTAGTGATTGTCCTCGTAAACACATCATCCTTTAGTGTTAAAGCCGGAGGTGTCGACAAGGGAAATGTGTGTATGTTCATGTTGAAGTGGCTATCAATTTATGTTTCATTATACATTATTTTTGTTGAGTGTTGTTGGTGTTTGTTTTGTGTTTTGAAGATTTCAGGTGTAAAATGGTGAGAACAACTAATATGCGTAAGAGGAATAATGACTAAGACACCAGCCTTGAGAAACAAGAAGTAAGTAGGTCCTTCCAAATATGGATGGAAGAAATGGTAATGGATTTAAGAGTGCTTTAACAATTTTTGTAAACATTACCTCTTCAGATATGACTTACCAAGAATAGTAATTCCTTTGATCTAATCCATACTTTGATATTACAAAGTACTCAATTGGAGTTTCCCTCTACAACCTTACGAAAGGGTTGATAAGAGAATGATAGATTTGTGCGTAAAACTCACAAACGATGAAAGGAATATTCTATGTTCAATCATCTAGTGATGCAACTACTTAAAAATGGATTATTTATACTAAGTCCATTTAGATAAAGGATAAAATAGGGATGTAAAAATATTACAACCTTAAATAGTAATTTACAAAATTATCATACTATCTAACAAAGGGTAAAATGATAAAGAGCAAGCAAAAGCAATAATCCATAATCAATTCACTATTAATCATTACTAAACATCTATCATTATAGGACTGGAGTAGCTCTAACAATTAAGGATGAATTGGGTTTGGCATGATGAGGCTTGATTCAAGGTGTATAGCATAGGCAAGTATACTTAGTAAAGTTATAATAAAAATTCAAATTTTAGTTCAAGTGTCAATCCTACGAGGAACCACATATGGGAGTAAAATATAACTAATTAGCTATATTATCCCTAAAATATTCTAATTACCTAAATTTTACAACAAAATATGTAATTGAATAATTAAAGATAATAAAGCAAAGATTGCGATAACAAAATAATTAAAATAATATAAACATAAAAAAAATATAAACAAGAGCAATTAAAAAAAATGCTCCTTATTAAATCTTTGTGTTATTTACTATCTAGTTCTAAGTGACTTATTCAATCTCAATTGCAATATTAGATCATTAAGATTTTTATCATATACTAATCAGAGTTGCATCTTTAACAAATTCCTAATCTTGAGACCACCATACCCGTATTGCTTCTAGAATAAAGTATCGTGGAATTACATGACCCTTGAATCCTATTATTAGGTTACCTTAATCCGGAAAAACCAAAGTACTAAATGTTTTAGTTAGCCAGTTTTGTCTAATTATACCAATCTGTCATATTATATGCTCTCTAAACTTTATAATAGACTTAAGCAATAATTCAATCAACAGTATATTGAATGAAAGAATGAAATAAAAAAAAAAAGTATAATTAGATCACATTATGCAAATATCATTGATTAAATATCAATATTAATAGAAATAACAAAAATCGCAATAAAATCTAGGGTTCAGTAATAATTTACTAAGAAATTCTAAGATAAAGACATAACAACTAGAAAAGAAATAAGAAGAATAAAGAGAGCCCTATAATTTTACCCTATTGACTCTACACTCAAGGAGCTCTCTCTACAAATCTAGGCTTAAATGCCTATTTATAAGAGTTGAACCTAGATTTACAAAGAAAACTTGACAAAATTAGAATATTCACAAATTATAGAATGTCTACACCCAAGATTCACAGCCTTAGAAATCGGGCATGATCTTACACTTAGTCTAAAATCTTGAATATTCGATAGAAATTAATTACGAAGGGTGCACAGCTATAGATCTTGGCTATGGTCTTCACTTGTGATCTTCATTAGACTTTATTTTTCACTTGAAATTCTTCAGCTCTAAATCCTTGATCAATGCTTTTCTTCAAATATGCTCCAAAACTTGATGAAAGTCTTCAAAAGTTCATCAAATGTGTCCAAAGTCCCTAAAAATGAAATTAAATAAATAAAGCTCTAAATCACTATAGAATTAGCTAAATTAACATATAAAATTGCTCAAAATCACTCTAGAATATGCATGTTATTTATGTATTATCAAATTCCTCTAGCTTAAGCTTTTACTTATCCTCAATTAAAAAAATCAAAATATCAAAATAACACTCTCTTACGGAAAAGGCCATCAAAAACTTAACTTAGAAAAGTGTCCCTCAAATTGAAGGAGCTTTGCAAAATTTTTCAAATTCACCCTTTTCCTTTAACTTAATAATGCCTTTAGAACACTTTAATAATAATACTTTAAGAACTACTGAATTTCAACAATGAATCCCAATAATTCAAAGTTAGTCTTATCACTTAAACAAAATACAAATTGGAGATCAAAACAAATATCAACAAGCTAAGAAAAAGTTGTAGATATTTCACTATTTTAACTTAAGAGGAGAGAATCTTCCTTAAACCAACTTTATCATGAAAACATAGACTAGATGCATGTTACATCAAGTCATTGTCTAATTGTCTCTCTACTTCTTTTAGTGTTCATTAAGAGGTTTTTTAATTCAATTTAATTTCTTTATTGAAGCTTATTAGTACTAGAAATAAACCTTGATCGTCTGACAGACTAAAGCCAATCTTTACTAATTTAGCCCTTTTATCTTCTCTTAATATTGTTAGTGAGAAAGCATCTCGCTCTTATAAGGAACTAAAGCTAATCCTTAACAATTTTTAACTTAACTTTCTTTTTGTAATTGGTAGTAGGAAAGAGTCTTTCTCTTTTGAGGTACCAAAATCTATCCTTACCAATTCTTATCAATTACATTTTTAGTTCAATCTATACCCCCAATTACTTTGATTTTTCAAAAAACTTTCAAATGACAAATCTCTTTTGTTCACCAAATGTAAAAATTTGGAAAAAGAGAGATAGATAACTATCATCTAAAATTAAGCTTAGAAAAAAAATAACTAGGCCTTAACCTATCTATATCTATTCTAATCTCGAATCTAAGTCTAAGCTTAAGTAACAGGGAACTCTAAACCATAAGGATCTAACTACTCAAATTTAGCAAAGTGTACTAAAGTTATAAAGGATTATAGGCAAATTCGAAAAAAATTTTGCTTGCTTATATATATAAGGGTGTAAATTTGTAAAAAATTTCTATTTTAAGAAAAACTCAAAAGCTTAAGTGTTTATATTTCAATTAATTCATTAACATACATATCCTATCCTTTCCCTCTATACTTAAGTTGTTCATTGTCCTCAATGTACATTATAGCAACACAAATTAAAATAATATAGGAGAAAGAGACAAAGAAAAAGAAACTAGGACTTACATAGTTTTTAGCATTGATCTTTGAAAAATTCTTAAACTCTAGAATCCAAATTCCATTGATCTAATTAAGCTTGAAGTTTTCTTTGTATATATTAAAAGGAACTAACTATAAAATGAAAAGAAGAAGTTAACTAGACAAAACAAAACTAAATAAAGAGATTACTGATTCAAGTATCATGAAGTTATCCTTGTAGAACTTACAAAAGATAAAAAGTTAAACAATTGTCTATAAGAAAAAGTAATAGTAAATAAGTTCAGGAGTTACTGATAGGAATCAAGCTATTGAACCCTTGACCTAAACTCAAGCGCAAGGGCTAGAGAGCATGGCAAGGTAAGTTCCTTCTTTATACCCCATAATTAAAGAGTCTAGGATGCTACAATCTACCGATTTGATGCCTTACTCGAGTCGAACCCTCTTATGCTTAACAATAGTGATATGAATTCTATAGAGGAACATACCGACCCAATATCTTGCGTAGCTAACAAGGTGGGTCTGAGTTACGAGATGGCTCGAAGAGTAAATAATAATTGAAGGTTAAGCAGGGGTTTTGATGCACCGATGAAGGATATGACGCACTAGCACCTCATATAAACTCTAATCACACTTAATATAACGCACAAGTATGGCCATAGGTCACTCGCTACTAATCCACACTTAGATGGACTAGATAAGAGTAACTTAAGAGTAAGGAGGACACTTAACTCAAGAGAGTAAAAGTTTAGTGTATTCTTTGTATCTAATCATTGCAGCCATTACATTATGCAAGTATTTATAGTATCTAGTTAAGGTAAGTCCTAAATAACAAAAAATTACATAAATGGATCCTTCACTGTTAAGAAAAAGAGAATAATTTACAGAGAAAACATGTAATCGTACAAAAGAATATTCACTGTTAGAAAGGATAGTACGGATATCAAGAAAAGACTAGTATGTGTGTGTTTTACTATCTATAGTCCTAATAACATAGCGATCTGAGAGGGGCAGATCCCGATCAAATCAATTTGATGTCGGCAATTTAGTAGCTCGGTCAATTGGGACTAGAATGGGGATGATTCAGGGGAAACTCGTTTTGAGGTCAACCTCGGATGGTCAGCTCTTGATCACTATCAACTCAGCTTCGATGATGTGGGGATGGTTGTATTCAAATGTGGTGCTTAGAGTGTTGTATAGCGGAGGGTTCAGTTTGACACGTTGGCTAGTCAACTCAACAGTATCCTAGATGGTGTGGAGAGCAAAGTAGCTCAGTCGATTAGATTAGGTTAAGCACTACTCCTCAACACTTAACTTACCCTAGATAGCTCGATGAACCACTTGAGAAAGCCTTCAGGCTCAAGAGTGCGTAATTAATCCTTGATCCCTATCATCCCCTCCAGGTTATTTGAGATTTGGGATCAAATTTGGTTTAGCTCCAAGTTGCTTGTCCTCGAAAATGTAAGGTTGGAGATCAGCAATGTTAAAAGAGTCTAAGACTCTATATCCTTTAGGTAATTCAATCCTATAAGCATTAGGATTAATCTTTTTAAGTACTTTAAAAGGTTCGTCGACTTTGAGAGACAACTTGTTCTTCCTCATGTTTGGGAATGATTCCTTGCTAAGATGTATCCAAACCAAATCACCTGATTGAAATTCTCTCTTCATCCATCCTTGGCTTCGCTTCTCGAGCTTAGTATTAGCTCAGCTCAATTATTCTACAACATTCTAGTGCATGGCTCGAATGGCCTCAACTCTTTCAACGGCTGGTCCGTCATCATCAGGCATTAGCTGAGGTGCTTGGTCCATCGGGAACTCAAGAGTGAATCCATAGGCGACCTTAAGTGGAGACATGTTTGTTATACTGTAGGTAGTCTTGTTGTAGGTAAAGTCAATGATTGGCAAGCATAGATCCCAGTCGACCGTATTATGTTCGACAGCAACCCACAATAAAGTTCCCATGGTTTTGTTGACAACTTCGATCTGTGGATGGTAGGACATGCTATACAATAGTTTAGTTCCCATTTGCCTCCATAGTATCCTCTAAAAGTGGCTCATGAACTTTAGATCTTAGTCTGAAACAATGGTTCAAGGAATTCTATGAAGTTTGATTACTTCTTATAAGAAAAGAAAGGAGATAGCTAAAGCGTCGTTAGTTTTGGAATAGAGTACGAAGTGTACCATCTTACTAAATTAGTCTACAACCACCATGATAGAGTCTTTTCCTCAGGACGTCCTCGGCAATCTTAACATATAGTCTATGCTAAGCTTAGACCATGGTTTGGTTGGGATCAATAAAGGTTAGTAGTGCTCTTATTCGGCTTGGCTCTTCACCTTTCGGCAAGTCGCTTACTTTTCTAGCACAGATCCAACATCTCTCTTCATCCTTAGCCAAAAGAATCTGGAGGATGGTACCTTATGGGTTTAGCGTTGGACAAAGTGTCTTGTCAACCCCCCTCCATGTGCCTTACACACAAGTAATTCTCTAGTGGAACAGGTTGGGATACATAGCTTCCTTTTCCTGAATAAGTATCCCTCCCTCTTCCTGTGATAGCCATCTAGTGTCCATCCTTCCTCACATCGGGTATAGATTAGACCAAAATATGGATCCTCAGTATATAGATTCTTTATGGTTGAAAAACCAAGTAACCTTGTTTACAATTCGATTAGGAAGGTATGCTGTCTTAATAGGGCATTAACCACTACATTGTTTCTTTCATTCTTGTACTTTATGACATAAGAAAAACCTTTCATGAACTCGATCCATTTGGCTTGTCTCTGGAATAGTTTGGGTTAGCTCTTCAAATACCTCAAGAACTCATGATTGATGTAGATCACAAACTCTTTGGGCAGCAAATGGTGTTGCCATATTATTAGGGCTCAGATTAAGGAGTATAACTCCTTATCATAGATAGAATAGTTGAGTATAGCTTAACAAAGTTTCTCATTGAAGTAAGCAATAGGTTGGCAATCTTACATTAGCTCAACACCTATGCCTAGTCCAGATGCATCATACTCTACTTCAAACACCTTGTCAAAGCTCGGTAAAGCTAAGACGGAGGTTGTAGTTAGCCTCTCTTTCACTTACTCAAAATTGCTCATTCTCTCTCCCTCCATCCGAATTTAATATTCTTCTTTAACAGTTCGGTAAGTGGGGTCGCAATCGTATTGAAATCCTTTATGAATCGGTGATAGAATGACATCAGGTCGTGGAAACTTCTCATGTTTGTAGAACAGGTTGGCTCAATCTACTCTATGGTCGCTTTTATTTTCTCATCATCAACTCGAATGCCACCTCCAATCACAACAAACCCTAAGAAGATCACCTCAAATCGAAAAAAGTCGCACTTCTTTAGATTGCCGTAAAGTTGTTCAACCCGAAGTTTTACAAGGACTCTTTGAAGATGCTCCTGGTAAGTCTCTAGGATGAGGTTATACACTAGAATGTCATCAAAATAAACTATAAAAAACCTTCCTAATAATTCTCGTAGCACATGATTCATTAAGCGTATAAATATGCTTGGCACATTGGACAATCTAAATGGCATTACAAGCCATTCATATAAACCATGTTGTGTCTTGAATGCAGTCTTCCACTCATCACCTTTGCATATTCAAATCTAATGGTATCTAGATATAAGGTCAATTTTGGAGAACGCTCTTACTCCGCTTAATTCATCTGGTAAGTCATCAAGCCTAAGCATGGGATACCTATACTTGATGGTGATCCGATTGATCACTTGACTATCCACACATATCCTCTAAGAACCATTCTTCTTCAGCACTAATAAGGCTAGAACGGCATAAGGGCTAAGGACATACCCCTTCTCTATTAGCTCATCTACTTGCTTCTATAGCTCGGCAGCTTGTTCAGGATTCAACCTATAAGCAAGCTTGTTTGGAAGTATGGCTCCTGGCTACAGGCCTATTGTATGCTCGATGCCTTGCATTGGAGGTAGACCTTCTGGCAATTCCTTTAGAAATAGGTCGAAAAATTCCTCTAGTAAGGTTTTTACCTCAATAGGCAACTCCTCCTTGGGCCTCATCACCAAAATCCTTCGAATAAGCAAGTAGGTCGGTCCTTCGAGCTCCATCACCCTTTTCAGCTCAACCCAAGTCATCACTAAAGCCTCTTTCTTCAGGGCTCGGCTAAGTTAGGACTATATGACCTTTACCTGCTCGGTAGTCATAAGACTTAATTTCATCCTTCTACCTCATGCTCTACAGAACATGTATTCTTCCTTCCATAATTCATAATAGCTCGATCAAACATCCATGGACACCTAAGTAGAATGTGGGACGCACTCATAGGTAACACATTACATAGTACTTCATCTTGATATTTGCCAATGCAAATTAGCACATATACTTGCTTGTTTACATGTAAGGCTCCTTTATCCCTAAGCCAATGAAGCTTGTAAGGTTTTAGGTGGGGCATGGTTGGCAATTTCAATTGCTGGACCAAAAATGCAGAGGCTGCATTGGTGTAGCTCCTATTGTCAATGATCAGCACATACAGTAACTCATTCACCTTACATCTAATATGGAAGAGATTTTCCCTTTGTTCATCTTCAAGTACGAGACTAATGCTCATCGCCCTCTTCAACACTAAAGTGGCCAACATAAAGTTGCTTTCCTTATTGTAGATAACTTCCTTTTCGAATAGTTCGATCTGTTTACCCTCTTTCAACTCCTTTACTTCTTCATTAGTAATGTCGACCTCAATAGTTGGCACCTCACCTTAGATCACCATTGTTCACCTGTTTGGATGCTAAGCAACCATGTGTCCAAATACTTAGCATTTGAAATACTTGATCTCATTCGTCTTCCTCCCAGAACTCTATCCCTTCTCGAACTTCCTCAAAGGTTTCTTCTCTTTAGCTTAGGTAACCAGAATCTTCCTTTGTTCCATTCGCATTGGTCCACTCGAAACAGTTCAATTACTGCCTGGTCGGCTAACATGTGGTCGAAATTTTCCTGTTCGGTGCCTTTCTATCCTTTGGACGACTCGGATTGCATCATCAAGCGTCCTAACATCTAAGGTTTTCAAGACATCCCTAATCTCATACTTTAACCTACTAATGAATCGAGATACAGTTCGGTCCTCTGGCTTTATGACTTTAAATCGGATCATTAACATTTAGAATTCCTTAACGTAAGCATCTACACTCAATCCTCCTTGTTTCAGTTCTTACAATCTTTTGAAGGCATCCTAAAGATAATAGCTTGGCACAAACCTTCTTTGCATAACTCTTTTCATTTCATTCCAACTTCTGATTTCTCGTTCTCCTTCCCTTCTTCTGGTAGCTTGCAAGTTCCTCCATGATAAGGCAACATAACCAGTGAACTCTAACACAATAAGTCTAACCTTTGCATTATCAAGCATTTTATGGCATTCAAACTACTTTTTAATCTTATCTACCCAATCTAAGTAGTCTTCAACATCACCACTTCCAGAAAAACTTGAAATACACATTCTCAATCCTTCAACTCTAGGGGCTCATACATTTCTTTCCTCAAGCTCGTAGTACTCCTTTGCCTCGTCATCTCCTTCCACTTCCTCCTCAATCTCTTCAAGCACTAGTCTTCATCTAGCATCTTTACTAATTCCTTTAACTCGAGGTAATCAAGTTGGGGCATTAACTCAGCTAAATTGACCATTGCCTCATCTTTGCTATTCACATTCCTTAAAGGGGCTATTTTTAGCTCTCTACCTGTTTTCTTAGATAACAGTCACTAAGTTAGCTACCAAGTTAATAAGCTTATCCAAGCAATCACCTACTGACTGAGGTGTAAAGCTTATTTCCTATCCTTGGCCATGTTAGGTACCACTTTCTTAATTTCCTAAAATTCCTTAAACACTTGACTATAACATTGATGGTTACTTCACAAAAATTAACGTTTAATAATACCACTTGAAGATCGATAACCAATACTCAAATCACTAAGACAATTACACAACTAACGAACAGCTAACCACATTATTTATGCGTATCAAGAATAGGGGAAAACAAAGTATAGAACACTTCTCAGCTATTAAACTCCAAAGTTAACAATAGAACCATTATCACATGAGAGTAGTAACAAACCACTCCAAGAACACAATAGCAGAATCCAGATTCGAATGTAGCCAGGCTTTGATACTAAGATGATACAAATTTCGTAGATGAACATACGTACCCAATACTCGCATAGCCAACAGGGTGGGTTTGGGCCGTAAGATGGCTTTAAGAGTAAATGGTAGTCGAAGGTTGAGTAGGGGTTCTTATGCATCGATGAAGGAGATGACGCATTAACACCTTACATGAGCTCAAGTCACACTTGATATGACACACAAGTATAGTTAGAGGTTATTCGCCGCTAGTCCACACTCAGGTGAGCTAGATAAGAGTAACTCAAGAATAAGAAGGACACTTAGCTCAAGAGAGTAAAAATTTAGTGTATTCTATGTATCTGATCATTGCGGCTATTACGTTATGTGAGTATTTATAGTACTCAGTTAGATTAAGTCCTAAATAACAGAAAATTACATAAATGGATCCCTAGTTACTAAGAAAAGGAGAATAATTTACAAAGAAAACATGTAATCATGCAAAAGAATATTCATTGTCAGAAAAGACAATACGGATGTCAGGAAAAGACTAGTGTGTATACATTTTACTGTCTGTGGTTCCAATAACATAGCAATCTAAGAGGGGCGAATCCCGATCAAGTCAGTTTGATGTTAGCAATTCAGTAGCTCATTTAATTGGGACTAGATTGGTGATGGTTCAAGGGCAACTCATTTTCGAGGTTAGCCTCGGATGGTTGGCTCCTCATCACTATCAGCTTAGCCTCAGTACTATGGGAATGGTTGTATTCAAATGTGGTGCTTAAATTGGTATATAGCGGAGAGTTTAGTTTGACATGTCAGCTAGTCACCTCGGCAACATCCTAGATGGTGCGGAAGCAAAGTAACTCAGCAAATTAGACTGAGGTAAGCACTACTCCTCGATGATTAACTCACCTCGAACAACTTGACAAACCACTTGCGAAATCCCTTAGGCTTAGGAGCGCATGATCGGTCCTTGATCCCTATCAAATTGTTTCCAGCTACTGATAAAGGTGCACTTAGACAACAAATCAGCCAACTTGGTCATCTGCCCAACTGACCTGAATCTGAGTTGTATTGAGTGTGTCTAAGCTAAATTCACCTCGGAAGAGTTACACGCTCAACTTGACAATGCTGAATTGTTAGCTCATATTAGCATTGTTACTTAACAACAACTAAGCTAGTTGTACATATTGTCTATCTTTGCTAAAAACGCGACTACTGATCATTCGTTACATGTCTGAACACCCTTTGTAACTGAATCTTCCATACAAAACACATGCTTTGCTAAATTTTCATTTATTCCCTTCAAACATTCCTTGTACAATACTTATTTTAGATATTGCCCTTTTAGTCTTTTCCATTTGTAACAATAGCCTTAAATCTTCAGGTATAAATACCCACTGTACATTTAACCACAACACCTCATCAGATATTGAATATACTACATTGTCTCTTTCAAGAGCATTCCTCTTAGCTTACTTCACTCTTATCCTAACCTTTAAGTAAGACTAAGTAGCAAGTAGCCTCATTAAACCAACTTATGCGTTATATCGAGTTGAGCTGTGAGTCTTCGACAGTTCCAAGACATGTCATATCCTTGGAGTGAATTATGGTTTTAGTTATTTGTATCTCTATTCTCATGCATCTCCACCTTTGTTTTCAAGCTTTCTACAAGCTTGGACTTACTACTTGCAACCGGCCTTGTCAGTCCTTAACACAATTTGTATCAATTATAGTCACACAAACATGAAAAATCAAATAAAGTCTTTTTAAAGAAAATAAAAATAAGAAGGAAATCACTCATTATTCTCCTCTATGTCTTCATTCTCTTCCTCTTCCTCCTCATTCTCCTCCTCCCCAATTTCTTCATTTGAGTCAAGGGGTAGTGATGGTGGTGTTTGGATACTATAATGAGCTAAGAGTACATCCATCTTAGCCTCAGTCTACTTTACCCTATCTAATAAGGTCCTCTATATCTTTAGTATTTTTCTCACTATCCTTTTTATCTTGCCAATTATTGAAGAGGATGATCCAAGTTGTAGCTGAGACGATAATGATTTCGCCTCTCCAAATATCTCAAAAAGTGGATCCTCTAATGGTGGAAGGAGTTTTATGGAGTTAATTGACTCATAACTCATCAAGGAAGGAGGCTCTAATACCTACATATAAGCAAGATCATGAAAAGCAGTAGTATTCTTTACAATTCTTGTGATGAAGGGTCATGCAAAAATGTGCCCAATACAGCTTCGACAGCTTGACTCCTAAGAAAGAAAGCTATCTTAATGCTTAAGTTTATAGGATATCTCTCAACTATACTATGCAAATACAAGATGTCACTTTCATTTACAACTCCATGACTATGTCTCTTGCCAGTGAAGCCTCTAGTCATCACATAATGAATAAGTTTGAGAGTCAGATCTCTCAGTTGAGAAGCTTTAGATTTCCCTGGATCATAAACTCCTCCAATATTTAATCTTGCCCAAACCTATGCATCGCTAACACCTTATAGTAACTTCTAAGGTAGCTCTCTATACTCAGGAGTCCTCACATAATCTGCATAATATAATCCCATAAAAATAGGTATCTTATCAAATGCCATAGTTAGATCATGACCATTACACCTGAAGTATAAGGTGTTCCATTTGCCAATCTCTATGGTATCTGATGCTAGCCTTAAAGTGTTTAGGACTTCTAATGTCTACTCCTTATAAACCAACTCATTGATAGTAAGTAGTTGGTCCCATCCTCCAATCTCAATGAATTTCTAAACTCGAGCATTGTATCCAGCTTGAGTAAGCACTTCCCAACTCAAGAATGAATTTGGACCTAACTCTTTCTTCGACAACCTAACATATCATTTCCTCTACTAGGATTCTTTGAAAGTTAATAAAGGATGCATAGGAGTAGATCTCAAAGTTGTTCTATGAGCTGCGTACTTGTATCTTGGCGTGTTTCTAAAATAAAAAATAAAAGTGGATTTCAAATTTGACAACAAAATCATGTTTCAAAAGAAACATTGCAATGTTAAAAGAGAAATTGCTAATTCAATAATTTGCATCTTTCTTAATTGAATGAATTAGCAATAATTTGTATAATGAAATGCTAACCATTATAAAATCATGGATTAGTGAAATTGTAGGATCAATTCATGATTAAATCCTATTTTATTCACAATCTCTATCAATATAAAGTTTTGGCATACAATATGAATAAATTAAAAACTTGTTTATTTGTAATTTTATCAGTCCATCTCATGTGCAATTGTTCTAAGACCAAGTTCCATAATCCTAACATGAATTTTATGGCATATTGAAATGAATTATTTATCAATAAATTTTCTTGTAACAACAACAAATTTTTCGTCTAACTAGCCATGATCTCTATGGATTATTCTAGTTGCACACAAACTTAATCAAAAATAAGTTCTGTATATCCAACATGAGTTTTATGAATCAACATGCCAACGATACCTTCATGTCATCACTTTTCCTTCTTCTTCTTTATCATGCAACACAACCCTCATGTTCTTCATATTTAAAATCTCTAGCAAGCAAATAAGGAATAAATAACATGTTTCATCACATTATTCTTCCTAAATCACTCCTAAAAACTAAGGTTTCTATACATGTAAACCTCATTGTTTATCATCAAACCCTAACTAAAAATCTTTTTCTTTAAAAAAAAAATATATATCTAAGAAAATAAACAGATAAGGATGAAGTATATACCTTAGATTTGATGTGCAAAAGGTTAGATCTTTAAAGATTTGTGAAGTTGAAGTGATTGTGTAATAAGATGACTAAGAGAAAAGTAGAGTTTTAGAGAAAGAGTTAAAGTATAAAATGAAAAAAAAAAAAAAAAAAACAGATTTGCTTATGGTTTTAAAATTTATACACGACCATGGTCAAGGATTATAGCCATAGAGTGTGCCAATGTTCGTTGCCTTTTCTGCATTCTTGTAACTGGGTATGCCATGATTAAGGATCATGGGTATGATCCTCACTAAGGAGCTCTCATCTTGAATATATATATATTTTTTTCAATTTCTCTTGAAATTGACTACAAGAGGATTACAGTCCAAGTCCACAAGCATGGCTTTTGGTTGTATTCTTTCTCTGATTCTTAAATCTTAATCGCATTGATTTCTTTCTACTCCTTTCTTGAAATTGCTCTGAAAAATTTTTAAAATAGAGTGAATTTAAGCAAAAAATTAAATCAAATGACAACTCACTTAAATGATAAACTTCATTAATTTCTTATTGCATGGATAAACTTTAGTAATTGTTTCTGAAAAAATAAAAGTTATTCATTGTAGAGGCAAAATACTAACTAATGCCTCTTGGATTCAATACTCAAATTGACTTAAGACAAGACAATGATAATGAAAATAAACAAAATAACAACTGAAATTTAAAGAAATCAAACTTGGGTAGTCTCCCAAGGAGTACTATTGTTTAACATCTTTGACTTCTTTCTTTAGTTTGGTTTTGAACCTACTGGTTTAGGATTCGAGTCAATATTTCTAAGTAAACTTCCTTGTGGTCTCTTAATGATAGTTCTAGCCAATTGACTAATCTAGCTTTCCAAATTCCTAAATGAAGCTTTAGTGTGTCTGAGTGCTATTTTAGTGGCTTGAAAGTAGGCATATGAGCTTTACATGAATCTATTTAACAATTCTTCAACATTGGGGGCCCTATTTTATGGTTGTATATTTCTATTTTGTTTGTTGCTACCGACTTTCCTAGTAGAAATTTGGGTGATTTCTCCAACTTGAATTATATGTGTTGTTGAAAGGATTATTCTAAGCACAATTAGCAATAAAATAAACATCTTCAAATTCATCCAATGGTTCATCTTACACTAAATTCATCGATTTCTTCAATCCTTCAATTTTCTTACTCAAGTTCTTAACTTAAGCTATTAGTGTAGTTACATAATCCACTTGAAATTCTTCGATAACCTTTACTTTAGATCTCTAATTATCCCAATGCAAATTATTCATTGCCATGCTATCAATAAACTTTTAGGGCTTACTTAGTATCTTAGTACCTAGAGTGCCTTCGGTTACGGCATCAATCATCTCGCACATAGGACAATTGAACCTAGTATAGAATATCTAGATTTGCATCCATAGAGGCAATTTGTGATGTGAGCATTGTCTCAACAATTCCTTGAATCTCTCCCGTGTATCATAGTGGGTCTCACAATCAATTTGAGCATAAGAAGAAATATTGTAACTAAATTTTGCCATCTTAATAGGCTAGAAATATTTTCCTAGAAACTTGAACCAAATCATCCTAAGAAGTAATATAACCTCTAAGAAGTGAGTTAAGCCACTGTTTAACCTTACCTTGCGAAAACAATGGAAACAATCTAAGTCTTACTGCATCATCCGTGACACTATTGATCTTAAAAGTGTCACAAATCTCCATAAGTCTTGAGATATGATTGTTGTGATCCTTATCAGCCAATTCCTCAAAGTAAACAAATTGTTGTACCATCTAAATTATGTTTGACTAGATTTGGAAATTCATCGCTTGCATTACGATTCTTGTGATGCTAGATTCAACTCCGGTTGCCTTAGGCTTGGAAAACTCCATCAAAGTCTTGTTGGCTTCATCATTATTTCCTACCATATTCTTAATTTCTTGTTCTTATTTTGAATTTGATTTTGACTCTTCTTTCAATCAAAGTAGTGAACCTTGATTAATTAAATCTACTACTTCACTAAACTCATATGCGAAGGTATCGCGAACTTCTTTCAATTTCTAGATCGAATTCCACGAGATTCTTGCTGCTAATCTTGGTCATAAACTGAAAAAAAAAAATTCAAAGATTAGAAACAAATTAAGGAAGAAAAATGCCAAAATAACTAAAGAAAAAAATTATTGTGGATATATTGTAGAAAAAAATTCAAGTGTCTTGGCTTTGGATTTGCAGCTAGTCAGTGCCTGAACAGACACATCATAATCATCAAGGAAAATAGACCCCAGTTTAAGGTGGAAAGTGCTAGCAAAGGTGAAGAGGAGGTGGATGTCAATTACCTATTGAGTGAATTTTAAGACAATTCAGATGCCACGACCTCACTTAAAATGGGAGCTGAATACTATATGATCATATGTAGATCTCTCAATACCTTTATGTCAAATAAGAAAAAGCAAAGGAAGAACCTCTTCCATACAAATTGTTGAGTGAATGGCAAGTTGTGTGCTTTGATCATTAATAGAGGAAGTTGTACCAACGAAATAGCTTATGTGCTTTGATCATTAATAGAGGAAGTTGTACCAACAAAATAGCTTAAGGCATAGTGAAAGCTCTAAAATTGCCAACCTACCCTCATCCTGAGCCATACAAGATTCATTGGATAAATGAGAAGGGAAGTCTACTTGTCACCAAACAAGTTAAAGTGCCAATTACTATTGGTGACAAATATCAGGACAAGGTGCAATGTGACGTCCTACCAATGTGTACTTCACACATCTTACTCAACCAACCTTGGTTATTTGATCTAGGAGTGTTGCATGATGGGTAGTAGAACACTTATATGTTCTAGAAGGATGGGAAGAAGGTTATACTAACCCCAATGAGTCCTAAGGAGGTACAAGAGTCACAAAAGAAGATTACTTAATCACTACAATGGAAGTCCTTAGTGAATTCCTGAGCCCAATTTTCTAGAGATGCCAAGTTGGAAGAGTGAGTGCTCTTATTAATCAGGAAACTCCTTAAGTTGAGAGAAGTTGGAAACCTACCTACTAACGTGCAAACATTACTTAAAGAGTATATTGATCTATTTCCTACCGATATGCTGGGAGATTTACCACCCATTAGAGGTATATAACATTGTATTGACCTTTAGCCTAGAGTTGTTTTGTCTAACTTACCTGTCTATAGGCTCAACCCTAAGCAAGTTACCAAGTTAAAGAAATAAGTTGATGAGTTGATTGATCATGGATATGTTTGAGAAAGCATGCCCCTATGCCATGCAAGCTATCCTGGTGCCAAAGAAGGATATCTCATGGAGAATCTGCATTAATAGCCAAGTAATCAACAAAATCACTATTATGTACTGATATCCAATCCGACGATTAGATGGTATGCTCAATAAGTTGCATGGTGCCCAAGTCTTTTTGAAGATTGATCTTAATAGTGGCTACCATCAAATACGAATGAGACCTGGAGATAAATGGAAGACTGCCTTCAAAATAAAAGATCGTCTATTTGAATGGATGGTGATGCCATTTAGTCTAACAAACGCGCCGAGCACTTTTATGCAACTCATGAATCATGTCTTAAGATCATTGATTAGTAAATGCGTTGTTGTGTACTTCAATGATATTTTGGTATATAGTGCCGGCCTTATGTCCAATATCATACATTTGAGATCTGTGTTTGATATCCTCCATGCCAATGTGTTGTTTGTTAATCTAAAAAAGTATGTGCTCTACCAAAGTGAGGTAGTATTCCTTGGATACGTTATTTTTTGAGGAGGTATCAAAGTTGATGACGAGAAAGTTCGAGCTATTGTCGAGTAGCCAATGTCGACGAATGCTACAAAGGCTAGAAGTTTTCACGATTTGGCTTCATGCTATCGAAGATTCATTCAAAACTTTAGTCCCATAGCTACCCTATTAATTGAGCTAACCAGGAAAAACTTTGAATTCAAGTGGTCCAAGAAGGCTCAAAAGATTTTTTATAAGATCAAGTCCAAATTGACTTTTACCCTAACACTCATCCTACTCGACTTCGAGAAAGTTTTTGAACTAGAATGTGATGCATTTGGAGTCGACATTAGAGTTGTTCTTATGCAAGAACGCCGACCAACTACCTATTTTAGTGAGAAGCTCAAAGAAGCTATACTAAATTACTCAACATATGACAAAGAATTATGTGCCCTTGTTTGAGCACTTTAGAACTGGCAACACTACTTATTGCGAAAAGAATTCATCATCTATACAAACCATGAATCTCTCAAGCATCTCAAAGGATAGCAGAAACTTTCACAACGTCATGCTAAGTGGGTTGAGTTCCTAAAGACTTTTTGCTATGTCATTCGATACAAGAAAGGAAGCACCAATATTGTGGCTGACACACTCTTTCATTGATATGTTCTCATTACAGCATTGCAAGCTAGGATACTTGGATTTGGCACCCTGCCTAATCAATATGAGCATAAACTGTATTTTAGGCCCTTAGTGGCCAAGTGCAATGCTGGACGAGCTGTAGATGGGTTTTATACGAACTAAGGATTCTTAATGAAGGGGAGACAAATTTGTGTGCCAAGTGGATTTGCTAAGGAATTACTTGTCCGATAAGCCTATGTTAGAGGCTTAACTAGCCACTTTGGTGAGAAAAGAATGATCAAGTTGTTGAACAAACATTTCTACTGGCTAGGGATAATGAAAGATGTATGCTGAGTTCTTAAGCATTACAAGGTGTGTAAACATGCCAAGGGAAGAAAGAAACCATGTGGAGAGTATACATCATTGCCCATACCTAAGAGGCCATAGATGAATCTAAGCATAGATTTTATGCTTGGCCTACCTAGGACATCGAGAAGACATGATTTTATTATGGTGGTGGTCGATCGATTCAGTAAGATAAGCCACTTCATCCCCTGCTACAAAACCAATGATGCTTTATTTATTGCTAACCTCTTTTGTAATAGATCATACGACCACATAGGGTACCATGGAATATTGTTTCTAATCATGATTCGAAGGTTACGAGCATCTTCTAGAGAACCTAATGGAAGAAACTTAACACTAAACTCATGTTCAATACTTCATACTACCCATAGACAGATAGTTAGACAAAAGTTGCAAAAAAAAAAAAAAAAAAAAAACAGTCGATAACCTCCTTCGAGCTATTGTTAGGAAGAATCTACATAATTGGGATCTATGTAGCCCATCATTGAGTTCACTTACAACTACTTCACTCACAACTCAATAAGAAGGTCACCTTTTGAGGTCGTCTATGGACTTAACCCAAACTTGCCCTTAGATATGATTATTAGCCTAACCTCCCAAGGAGAAAGTCAATCTGGCCTACAACACGTCGAGGAGTCTTAGAAATTGCATTAGAAGGTTGCCAAGCAACTAACAAAGACTGTAGCTCGATAGGAAGAACAAGGAAGTCAAGGAAAGAGCAGAGTCATTTACAGCCTAGGAGACCTTATTTGGATCCACCTCTTCAAGGAGCATTTTCTAGGGAAGAGGACAAACAAGCTATCCCCTAAGTTAGATGAACCTTTTAAAATCTTTCAACGTATCAATGACAACCCTTATGAATTGGAGTTACATGAAGGAGATGAGGTATCCCCTACTTTCAATGTTGCCGACTTGACACCTTATGTACCATAAGAAGAAGACCAAGATTTGAGGGGAAATCTTCAACAACCTTAAGAAACTGATGGATTGGTGACCTCTGGCCTTCTCACTTGCACATACCTTTGAAGCCTACATTCTCTCACCAGAAGAATTCTCTTTCATTAGCCTGCTAAGGATGAGCACTCATACACGAACAAATAGTGAGTGAACTCTCTAAAGTCCTAATTCGAACACACTCTTCTTAGGATAGACCCCTACCTAGTTGCCGACTTGCCTACCAAAGCTAACCTTTTGAATGCTGAAGCCAAAATGATGGTACAATGAGCCAAATTCTAATCTATAGATATGATAAGTACTATGGTCAAAGCCCTAACATGCTGAGCCCTACTTATTCGACCTATAAAACTGTAGCATCCTTCATTCATCTCGGCAACTCTAATTAACGTTTGTTAATAGCAACTGCAATGTCCTTACAGCTTAGCCACCATGCCCCAAGATTCCCTAACATGAACCCATTGACAGTATGCTACCTATCATTCCTTTTTCTAATATTATACTCTATTCCTTTATTCTATTTGTCCCTTTAACCCTTTCGACAATGTACTATGATAGTATTTTTGTACTACCCATTATTGTATTGCTTAAGTCTCCTTATTGCCCTAAGGACTTACTATATATAGTCCATTTTCCTTGTAGCCAAAATTATCATATACCTTACATCTATTGAATATTCTTTTTCATGTGAGATATACCTCTTTGAGTACATTTTCTATTCCACTCTTATCTAATCTTGATCTAATCTTGCTAAATAGCTTAAGATTAGTGGTGAGTGGACCTTAGTATTAACTTATACGTCATATCAAGCGAAGTAGTAAGTTATATTGTGTTCATTGGTGTATCATATCCTCCAAACAGCTCATAGAAGCTATTGTGTTTAATCGTTCATCCATTTCCTTTTTCTTCGATATCTCAAAGGACCCATTTGGTTACCATTCTTGATAGTAAGCCTTACTAATCATTGAGCTTCTAGGCACATCATATACGGCCATAGATCTTAGCTGTAGTCTTCACCTGTGGTCTTCATTAAACTTTTTTTCTCACTTAAAATTCTTCCAGTCTAAATCCTTGATCAATGCTTTTTTGCAAATATGCTCTAAAGCTTAATGAAAGTTTTCAAAAGTTCATCAAATACATCTAAAGTCCCTAAAATTGAAAATTAAACAAATAGAGCTCTAAATCACTATGGAATTTGTAAAATTAATATACAAAATTGCTCAAAATCACTCTAGAATATGTATGCTATTTATGTTTTATCAAGGCCCTAGTTGACAAAGGAGGTCAACTTATGTTCAATACATTATCAAATGATCTTCTCAAAGCCCTTACTCAGAGGCTTATGCAATGGGATGGAACAAGTCAACTTATACGGCTTACAAGGCTCACGACCTTAGTCTAGCAACTTAGACTCTTAACCAAGTCAGCCAATGCTAATCATATGCCCCTAGAAATTATTTAGCAAGTTGTTCAGGTTAATCCTTTAAGGTTTTCCTCAATTCATGTGACTATTTTGAGAGAACTACAAGTCAATAGGTGATATAGCTCGTAGTATTACATATAGTTAGCTTTATCCTTGAGTAGTTGGTTGCATAAGATCCTTTGTGTAAGGTTCTAGAGTTCGAACATACTGCTCTAGTGATGATGATTCATCCTCAAATCAAGTGAGTCTCTAAGCTCTTCTTCAAGAGCATAAGGAGTCAAGTCGTTGATTTTGAAGGTCAAGAAAACATCATAACCCTTTAGGAGTTCAAACTCATAAATGTTGTTATTAATCTTTCGAAGGATCTTGAATGAACCATCTACTCAAGAAGAAACCTTATTAGCTCTATGGTTGGGCAATTGGTCCTTTCTAGTGGATCCACACCAAATCTCCTTAACTTAGGCTCGTGGCCTTCCCCCTTCAGTTTCCCTACTATTGGTGTTTGGTGATGGTCTTGGTAAGGCACTCATAGACCTTTTGTTGCAGCTTCTAAATCACCTATGGTCTATCAAAACCACTTGAAGCTTCCTCATTTGAAGTTGGGATGGATAGCATATCTAACGGAAAGGTCGAATTGTAACCATATATGAACTCAAATGGAGACTTAACAATCAAACTATGAGTAAACCTATCGTAAGCAAACTCAACAATAGGTAAGCATGAGTCCCAGTTCATAAGGTTCTTGCCAACCATAACTCTATGTAAAGCACTTAGAGTTTGATTGAGAACCTTAGTTTGGCCATCTATCTTGAGGTGGTATGTTATGTTAAACACCAACTTTGTTTTAAGCCTCTTCCATATTTCTAAAAAAAGCTTAACAACTTTAAGTCATAATTTAAGACGACCCTATGGGGTACTCCATGTAGTCATACGATCCCTTACACAAAGCGACTAGCAATAAACAAAGTATCATTTGTTTTATGGTAAGGAATGAAGTGAGACATCTTGTTGAACCGATCTAAGACTGCCATGACTAAGTCTTTTCCTTTAGTAGTCTTTTTAGTATTCTTAGGACAAAGTCCATACTTCGGTTGGTCTATGGACGAGCTTGTATGGTAGAGGCATGTATTCACTAAAAGTTTCCTTCATTCCCTTAGCCTTCTTACATACCATACACTTCTTGAGCACTCAATAAACATCTTTCATTATCCTTATCTAAAAGAAATACTCCTTTGATAGCTCATAAGTCCTCTTCCCCTTAAAATTCCCTAATAGACCTCTCACGTCTAATTCTTAAACTAATGGTTCCTATATCAAGTAAGTAAGTATGCACAACCAATACTACTTAAACAATAACCCTCTATAATATAAAATCCACCCCTAGTCACATCTGAATTACAACTATCCAAATGGGTTCAAAAGAAGTATCCCATTCATTTTGTTTAATCATTAGTCATAACCACTGTAAGGTGCTAATTAAAACATAGCTATGTAATAATGCATAAGCCATAACATTTGCACTGCCCTCTTATACTTGATCATGTAAGGGAAAAACTCTCTAAGGATTTAATCCATTTTGCATGTCTCCTTGATAGTTTCTATTGACTTAGTAGATACATCAACATCTTACGATCACTAGGAATGACAAACTCACGAGGTAACACTTAATGTTACCATACTATAAGTGCTTAAATGAGGGAATATAATTCCTTGTTATAAGTTAAGTAGTTTAGAGCAGCTTTGCTAAGTTATTCACTGAAGTATGCAACCAACTTTTCTTCTTGAATTAGTATTGTACCTATACCTGCATACCCTTCTTAGTTAGCTTCTCAAAGTTCGACAACACAAAGACTAGAGCAATGGTGAGCTTCTCTTTGATTTTTTCGAAACTTTTTTGAACTTGGCCTTTGTACTTGAACTCCATACCCTTCTTAATTAGCTAAGTCAGTGGAGCTACAATAGTGTTGAAGTTAAGGATGAATTTTCTCTATAAAGAAGCAAGCTTACGTGAATTTTTGAACTTAGCCATATGCTATGGAGTTGGAAGCTAAGTATAACCTTAACCTCTTCTTCATCTACTTGAAGTTCATCGCTGGTAACTACAAAACCCCAAGAATATCACCTTGGGTCAACAGAACATGAACTTCTTTAGGTTGCCATTATGCTTTTCGACTTTGAGCACTTCAAACAATGATCTTTGATGCAACAATTAGCTATGCTTCTACTATAGATCAAAATCTCATGAAAGTAAACTATAACACATTTTCCTAACATATCACACATTAGATGGTACATGAGCTAAAATTTGTTAGGTGCACTAGCCAACCTTAAATGGTTTGACTATCCACTCATATAGTCCTTGGCACTTCTTAAAGTCTGTCTTACAATATCAATTGGCCTCATACGAATCTTATGGTAGCTAATCTTTAAATTAATCTTGGAGGATTTCTAAGGTTTATGCAATGGGTTCAATATATCATCTAGTCTAAGTATCGTATATCAGTACTTGATGGTAATCCACTTAATAGCTTAGCTATCAATGCACATCCTCTAAGAACCATGCTTCTTTACACTAATAGTATGGCATGGTGCAAGGGCTTATGCTTTCCCTCACATTACCCTTTCAATAAGCTCATTCACTCATCAATTCAACTCCCTAACTTCCTTGTGGTTCATGCAATAGGTAAATCAGTAGAGTAAGAAACACCTGGTCCTAAGTTAATATTTTACTTAATAGTTTATGATGTGCTTAAGATGCTTAGCAATCATTAGGGCTCATCAAGTCTATCAATGGGACCTTCTCATAAAGAAGAAAAAGAAGGTGAAAGTCTAACAACAACTTAAAGGCTAAGTTGAGGATTTAACTCATCAAAGCTTGTGATCAAACCCACTTCAATAGCTCAATATGACGTACAAGGGTAAAGACAGGGGTACTTAGCACCAATTCCTTGCTAAAGGGAATTAGGTAAGAGTGATGAAAGACCCTAAAGCACAAGCTTACCAGTAAAATCGAGAAGAAGTATACAAACTATTCACGGATGCAAGAACATGATTGTTGTAAAAAGATGTGCCCTTTAAATAATTGCCAACTAAGGCAATATTTCTTGAAGTGAAAAAGACTAAAATAGTATAAATAATAAAGGAAAAAATATATGTGCAAATTAAGGTATAATAGGAATAATAGGAAAATAATCTTCATTAGAGGTTACCTAGTATCCTTCTGCCAAAACATATATCTTCCTAACATTAGTAGAGCTTCTAACAAAATGGATAAAGAAATACGAATGTTTTGTTTCAAGTTGGCTAGGAAGAGTTAGTAGATAAGTCAGTTGTTACATTGAGTAGCTCGAATTTAGGGGACACTTAAAGGCAAGACAATTCAAGTTAGTGTAAAAGCCACTTTAATATGATTCCCACTATCTTCAATCATAATGTACAATTGTCCTTCACTTGGCTATGAGTATGGAGCAAGTTCTCCTTTATTTGTCCTCTTTCAAAGAAGTTACACTCAAAGCTTATTGAATGACCATGTTTAGAAACCCACCTTACTCAGCATTTACTACAACCTCATCCTCCTCAAGAGATTCTTCCTGCTCAACATTACTTCTTTCCTTCTACTCCTCAATCTCATCATTAATACTCTCTACCTCAATGGTCGATATCTCTCCTTTGATAACCATGATCCTTTTATTAGGACATTAGGTGACCATATGACTAAACCCTTGGCACTTAAAACATTTAATTTCACTAGTCTTCCTTCCTAAGGATTGTCCCTTTTGAAGCCTCCTTAATACCTCAATTTCATTAAGTTGGGACTTCAAGTTAGCTCTGACTATCTCCAATTTGCTTAGGTTCAACCTCATTGGCCTACACGAAATAGGTTAAGTAGACTGAGATCTGCTTAAAGGAGCTCAAGTGTAACCTTAACACCTTCTAAGCTCGAACCTTTAAGCAACTTAAATGGAATCCTCTAGGGTAGTGAACCTGTAATAGCCCAATACTTCCCTAATCTAAAACTTTAACCCACTAACGAATCTAGAAATGATATAGGCTTTTGGTTCTTCAACCTTCATTAAATTATTAGTATTTGGAAATCTTTAACATATTCATCTACACTAAGTTTGCCTTGCCTTAAGTTGTCCTGCATGTAATGATGGAAACAAATCTTCTCCTCATACTTTGTCTCACTTTTAGCAGTGTACTAATCCTTAGCTCGCCTTTCCTTTACTAGTTAGCTTCAAAACTCTTCCATCATAGGGTAACATACCTTATGAATACGAGAGTAGCTAGCCTTACCTTTACATGATCATCAAAGTCATGACATTTAAATGTTTTCTTGACCTTGTTCTCTTAGTCTAAGTAGTCATCAGCATTGTTAGTCTTGAAATAGGCTGGCATTTGCCATTTGACATTATCAAAACCATGAGCTAGATGGGCTACTCTCTCCTCTACTTCATAATACTTTTCTTCTCCCTTAGATTCCTTAATCTCAGAAAGGTCAATCCTTCTATGGGCTCTTCTATGAACACCAACACCTTAGTTACTCCATCCTAGATACATAACAACATTTTGAATAGCATCATTACTTGGCATCTTGCTCTTTATACCCTTTATTGCTAAAGATCAGCCTAGACATCAGTAGTGTCAACCTCAACAGCTTAGGCTGCAGTTAAAGGATTGATAGCTTGAGTCAATTCAACCATCATGTGGTAAGTTCGTTTATCCACTCATTAGTAGACCTTGGGGTTACAAAATCAGGCCTTCTATGGTAGGGAATGCTACTTTCATTATGTTCAACAATCACATTAATACTATAATCAATCATTTTTAATATTAACCTCAAACAATAACTCTAATGACCTCCTCAAAATAGTATCTACCTTAACAACTCAAATACTAAACAAACACCAAATGCAGTTACTTAACAACCCAGAATGGTCGCAGGTGTTCCAATGTGAATCCACTACCATATTACTTTGAACAACCATACAAGCAACACCAACAACAAAAACAAGAACAAAACTAGCCAATACCTCTACACAACAACACCAAGCACTACTCACAACTCTCCTATACGAAAGCACTACTTCAATAACAAACAACAACATATCTAGCAACCCATCATTACCAAAGCTCTAATACTAAGATGATAGGCTACAATTAGATGAATACATGTGCAACAATGTCATACAAACCAAGAGACATGAGTCTGAACCTCAAGATGGCTCAAAAGGTAAATGGAAGTCGAAGTTTATGTAAGACTCATACACAACTTAGTAAATATGACTCACCATGTAAGCTTGCATGAACTTAAGGAATAGATAAGAGAAGATTTAAACTTGTAAGAAAATACTTACGCAAGAACAAAGGAGGGAGAAGACAAATGTTGAATATTCACTATCATTGGTTGATTTTGGTTGAATGTACATATAGAGTATTTATATCACTGTAATTAGGGTAATTTCCATGAGGGCACAATTAACAAAAAGGATTCTAGGCTATAATTGGTATACATGGTATTTACAAGGGCAAAAATGAGAAACGGTAAAAGGAATATGTATATAGTACATAGTATAATGTCGAGAAGTAAAAAAGGTAAAGATCTGTATTGCTGCTTCATTAATGGAAACTGGCATAGGGAATTAGTGTTTCATGCAATGTAGAGTGTAGGTTAAACTACTATAGGTAAGTTAGAAAGCTTAACAAGTGGGGTACCTAGGTAAGTTAGTCTCTTAAAGGAGCTTAGACTCTTTGTCTATGTACTAATGAGATAGAACTCAACAAACCAATGAAGCTGGTCTATAGATCGAGATTGGGTCAAAGGACCTTAAGTTCCTATCATCTATTACTTCAATATTCAACTACCCATAGTAACTTCCAAAAATAATTTCAACAACTCCAAACTACCACTACAGTGCACCCATACTTTAACCTTACAACAACAAGCACTCGCAATTTCGACACAACTACCACTCCCATACACCCAACTTATTAAGCTCTCACATAACAACAACTAATAGTAACACTATAATCAAACTGTTGATAGGCATTTTTTTATAATTATTATGTGAGTTTATATTAGTAGGCTTAATATCTAAGCCCGATCTAACAACTCAGTTTAGGGATAATCTCCATTGACTCACTATAAATACAAAGTAAGACCCCTAGGTAAGGGGACCCTCTTCTTCATTCTCTAACTCTCATAACCATTCGACAATTTTACTCTCATCACAAAAGGGCTAACTTAGGCATCGGAGTGGCCATGCCGGAGTACCCTTTAGTGCCCCTTGTAGCCATTTTCATGCTTTGTAGGTGTTTATGCATCGAAACGAAAATTAGCCATCAATAATTGCCGCTGTCTGTGGGAACGACTATCATAGTTTTTAAATGAATTCTTTAGATGCTGCAATATAGTGGAATTTCGTCCTATGCATGATTTTCTTAAATCTCTTGATGAGTCCTTAGTTGGATTTCTTCTTTGTATCTACTTTCTTGATATGGCCTTAGGCCTTTTAGTTGTGTCTTATATTTTAAAAGGAAGTCAAATGGAGTCGATAGGGTGATCCTATCCTTCTAAGCATTAAAGTTGTACAACACCTATTTGTTAGGGGCATGCAAAGGAAGACCAATAGTGATTATAGCGATTTCCTTCTCCAAAGCAGTGCAACCATCATGACTTTATTCATTATCTAGTTCGTAACTGTTATTCTCATGTAAGTTTTTTCTTAGTGGATAACTGTAACATCTTCTAGTGGTTTGTAACTGTCATTGCCTTATTCATAACTGCAACTTTATCCTCTATGGCTGAGTGTTGAAACTTTAAATATGGTTTGATTATTTGTATATGCACAAAGACTAGAGTTTCCTCATCAATATAGTATTACCAATTCTATATTTATCGGATGGCATGAGCATCTCCATTGATGAGTGGAGATGAGCAATAAATGGAAATGAAATTTATATCCTTGCTACTAGTTTTCATGGTGATCATACTATGGTTGTTCAAATCGTAACTTAGATCAAGAACAAATTGTTGAACTTTGTATAGATAGATCAAGAAAAGGAGAGTCGTTGGTCTGTATATGAGCCAACCAAATTCCAATGCTGACCAAAGCTGCTGTTTCATCAAAGCCAAGTACAATCAAGGTCCAAAAGCGAAGCATCTATCTAATGTATGTTGCCGACATGTCTAGCAAGTCTATAACTCCAATGCAACGGACGGGGGATCCAAGTAACATGTAAGAGCTACCATTTAATTGAAACCAACTACACTTAGCCGCAGTACGGAGAAGCAAGTTAAACAAAGGCTGAGCTTTTGACTTGTTTTCGCCGACTAATGAAATGAGCATAGATGAGTTATGGGCGAACTTGAGGGGCAACAGTTGAACAACAATGGCCGACATGCTGAACTTGTCTAGTCACCGAGCTTAATAGTTGAGCAACCACACGACCTCACAATTTGCCGAGTTCCAAGCCATTTCCGATTCGAGTGAATCAAGAACGGCCATAACAAGTCATAGTAGAGTTTCCTTATGCATTCCACTGCCGAGCTTAACAAAAGCTAAGCTGAGCTTATTTCATTAAGGGTGACTCGATCTCCATGTTTCAAGTTTGTCCATTCTAAGCTATAATGCCAAGCAACAATTGAAAGAAATTGTTGAACTCTATTAAAGTATGATCGTTCATATTGCCAAGCTCTTTATTCCATAGTCGGTCAATTTACACACTCTCTTGGTAAGTGTTCAAAATATCTCGGCACTCCGTGGCCGAGTAATTTTCATGCCGAATAATGGTTGCCGAGTATTAAAGCGAGCACTTTACCATGCCGAACTAAATAAACATCAACAACTGCTTCACTCTCCAAGGAAGTCGAGTTATCTGTAAGTATGCCAAATTACTCTTTACATGCTTGCCCCATAGCGCTATGTTGTACATGGTCGAGCCAAGCTACGACATACATCATCTAAGCAATTTATTCACACAGTCGTGAGTGGCCGAATTCGAGTCCAAATAATTCCAACAGCGACCACGATTAACGTCGTAACTCACTAACTGTGAAGAGTAATGATTGCAGGCTATTCACATATAATAAAAAGTTCTAACTCTATTGTGCTGAATTGTTGTAGCAAAAGTGCAGTCTATCAGCACTAATGTCGAACCAGTGATGTCCAAACTATTCGAGGCAGTCGTATGATTTGTAGCAAAGTGCAGTCTATCGGCACTAATGGCCGAGTAGTTATTTTGTTTTGGCTAAGAAGTTTCAGCGAGTATGCACAACAGTGCAGCATGCCAAGTATCGCAGCCAAATAGCCTAGTTTCTCTACTTGCTGACCTTTGTACTTTTCAAACAATTCCGAGTGCCCCAATCAAAATTGATGCAAGTACTCACAGCAACGAGGATACTCGGACGAAACAGAGCATGTACATAAATGTAGCAGATGCACTGCAAGTAATGGTAGCTAGACTCGAGAAAATGAATCTGACTTCCTTTGGGACATGCCGAGCTCATTTGGCCGACAACAGTTTGTGTCAAGCTCTCCACCACAGCAATCTGAGCTAATGTCCAAGCTATATGCACTGGAGCCAAGCTTTCGACCTTTAATAGCAAGTACCGAGCTCTATCTATATGACAAACTGTTATCCAAGCTCTCTTATAACTGAGCTCCCTTATTATTTAGCACCTACTCGTGTTTTTATTTTGTTAAACTAAGGCCCGAACTCCAACCAGTAGCTAACAAACATAAGCTGCAATTGAATATACCAAGTACTCGATAGGGGCGGTGACTAGACCAATAGCGTGTATTGCGGGTGTCAAGGTAATACATGAGCGCAAACATGACCACGAAGCTGAACCCTACACACCCTAAAGTCCTTGCTCAAAACAATGCAGCCAAGCTTTCAGTCCTTGATAACAATGTGGCTAAGTGGAGCTCATTCACACACTTAAGTTGATCAACTCCATTGACCGAGAGGCTGAAAGACACAAGAAGCTAAGAAACATCTTGCCGATTTGTTTCTATTGCTTACAACGGTAGCCGAGAGGTCGAGATACCTAGGGTGTCGAGAAACATGATCGAGCTATCTCCATCGGCTTTCAGCATTGGCCAAGAAGCCGAGTTTTCCAAGTCATTCCAAGTTGCTGAATTATAAGTCATCAAGCAGCTCATTGCTTCCATAAATTGAACACCCTAACAAATGAGGTTATAAATTGAGATTCTCTCTAAGCCAACTTCATGTGGAGGTACCCCAGTTCACTTAGCCAATGTAGGATGTATCCATTTGCGTATTGGTTTTCACTAATAAAAGATGAGTAAAAATTCTCTATCATTACTTTCGACTCATTCAATCATTTATTTTGAATTGTGTGCTTTACATTGTTCTTCATAGCGATCAATTGTTAATATTCATACTTAACTCATAAACAACACATTATCTATCCACATGACACTCCGACGTGAATACAAAGATGAATTGGGGCTAATCAAATGCTCTCTATTTTAAGCCCGAGCAAACATAGTCTGCTAAGAGGAAACTCTTTAACAGTTCTAAGTCCCATACTCAATGGACAATGAATTAGTATAAATTTAATTACTCTATCTAATTGATAGACAACAAGCTTTTTGAAAACCCCAAGCCGTTTAGCTATGATAGGTAAAGTATTCTAAGTCCTATGATGGGTATGGATAACGAGTAACTGAGCTAAAGTCCTATATTTTAATGGACTAAAGTCCAACCAGCCTATCTTACGACTCTATTTAGCAAATGTTCTGCACAACTCGAATGACTTGCATGCTTTCCTCGCTTCTTCAAGCGCTCCAGCCTCCTCAAGCCCTCACCTCTTCAAGCACTCCAGCCTCTTCAGGCCCTCACCTCTTTAGGTACTTCAGCCTCTTCAGGCTTTCGCTTTTTAAGGCATAACAATATTTATAAGTGCTTCAGTAATTCTCACTTTTCACCTCTTCAAGCCTTTGCTTTTTCAAGCACTCCAACTCCTTTAAGTTAGGATTACAAACCTCTCCAAAAATTTCACAAAATCAACCTCCCTAAATACTCTCTCTTCCAACTTTGTCACCAAAGAGAGTGAGGGGCAAGTACTAATAGGTATTTTTTTTTATAATTATTATGTGAGTTTATATCAGTAGACCCAATATCTAAGCCCGATCCAATGACTTAGTCCAGGGATAATCTCTATTAACTCACCATAAATACCAAATAAGGAATCTAGGTAAGGAAACCCTCTTCTCCATTCTCTAACTCTCACAACCATTCAACAATTTTACTCTCATCACAAGAGGGTTGACATAAACATTAGAGTGATTGTCCCAAAGCACCCTCCAACACCCCTTGTAGCTGTTTTCATGCTTTGCGGGTGTTTGCGCATTAGAATGAAAATCAACCATCAACAAAAACAACGAAAACTTCACTGACACTTCACACATCCTTCATTGGAACCATGCTCTAATACTAACAAAGCCGATAATGCTTAAGGATGAAAACACATAGAAAGTATCGAAGTAAACACAGAAGAAAATAAGAAAACAAAAATGGTTAGCAAATGCGTGAGCTATTGATAATGCAAATATAATATATATTTTCTATAGCAATTTTGCAATAATCTCAACTTCATTCTTGTTAATTTGATGTTATTTTAAGCTTAATTTCATTTATCATTTTTAAGGACTCTAGAAGCACTTTATGAAGATTTTAAGGATTCATGGGCAATTTTGAGCATTTTGGGAGCAAAAATATTAATAACAGAGTGCAATGGAGAAATTTCGAGTGAGAATGAAAGTCCAACAATGACCATGATCACAAACCACCCCCATGGTCCTCTCGTAAAGAATTTATTTTGAATTTTGAAAGTTTTACATAAAAGGCACAACTACGGTTTGCCACCATGGCCCTATACTGGTGGCGTGAAGACACTACGAATTCCAATATTCTATTTTTGTTAGGTTTTCTTTATAATTGTAGGAGCATTGCTTATAAATAGATCCTTAAACCTAGGGTTACAGGGAGAGCCCCTTGAGCAATTGTTAAATTTTATAATATTACAAGGGGGCTTCTCCATCATGTTCTTTCTCTTCTTTTTAGTTTTTCTGTTTTATTTCAATAAACTTAGTATACTATTGTTGAACCCTATGTTCATAGGGATAATTTTATTTATGAAATTCTTTCAATGATTTTATTTATTGTGATCTAGTTACAACGTTTTTATTATTTTAGATTAGTATTACCCAGGGTATTAATTTAACATCTAAGTTTGCTATGAAGTCATGAGGCCTGCAGTAAATAAACAAGTGTAATTAGAAGAGATTAGGTATTTAATCTCTTCATATTAGGGTGACCTAATAGTGGTATCCATATACTTCATGTACTCTTGAGGTGCTCTATTCAGTAGCAATGCAGGTAGAGATGGTCTTAAGATTAGGAATTAGCTAGTGATGCTAGACTAACTAATTCAGAGTTCAATTTCCACTAGAATAAAATTAGGAATCTCCACGGTCCAATAAGTCAATTGAGATTGAATAATTCTCTAGAACTAGGTAGTAAACAATAATTACGGTTTACTAAGGGAAATGTTAGCCTTTTAATCCATAATCTTATGTTATTTTCATCTTTTTATGTTTTTATTACTTTCATGTTATTTGTACCTTTCTATGCTTATTATTATTTTTATGTTATTTTTATTACTATTACTATTACTATTACTTTTATGTTATTTAGCCAATTAGTTACTTAATTATTTTATTAGAGGTTAGATATTTTAATTTCTTTATTTTTATTATTGATTAGATGTCTGATTTCATTGCAATTCTCATTTTCCTTTTTTAGTTTAATGATTCTTAGATTATTCAATGAATCTTCCTTTAAGAAAAGTTAGATAGTTGAATAACAAAAAGGGTACACTTGCTAAGAATAATTAGATATACCCATATAACTTGCTCCTTGTAAGATTGACACTTAGGCTCGTATTTGTTTTAAATCTATGCCATAACTTGACTAGATGCACTTACTTATAATATGGTATATATACGACTAAGTTTTTGGTACCATTGTTAGGGATACCAAAAATAGAGTAATCTAATTAAGGAAACTTGGATAACCTAATATTTATTCAATTACCTTAACATTTTTGCAATATATCTTTTCTTTAATTATTAGATTTATATCTCTTTCTATAATATTGCTAACTCTTAATTCTTTTGCAACTTATGACAAGAAGAAGCAATAAACAATTGGCTAACTTTGATGCAAAAATAGAAAGGATAGTGCAACAACTTCACATAACAAATCACAACACCATGGATCAAGGTTTGCCACTAAGATTAAAAGAGGAATTAGAAAGTTCAGAAAGCAAGTAAGAAGATATGGCCCCGAACAACGAAAACAACATCAATGGTGATGTTAATAAGATACTTATGGAATTTACAAAGAAAATAGTAACTGGAGTTGAGTCCAACATTACCAAACCTGCAATCCTTACTAACTTTCAAATTCAACCAACATCATCCAGATGATCCAATAATTTGTCCAATTTGATAGATTAGCTAATGAGGACCCTAACCCACATCTTAAATTTCCTAGAGATCTGCGACACATTCAAAATTAACGATGTCTCAGATGACTCATTAAGGTTAATGTTATTGCCACTCTCTTTGTGAAGAAAGGCCAAACATTGGCTTAACTGATTACCTAGAGGATCCATCACCACTTAGGGTTGAAAATTTCCTAAGAAAATATTTCTTGCCCATAAGGATGGCAAAAATTAGGAATAACATATCTGCTTTTGTTTGATTTGATGATGAAACTTTATATGACACATGGGAACGATTTAAGGAATTATTAAGAAGGTGTCAACATCATTGACTATATCACTGGATGTAAATTCAAATATTCTATAATAGACTTAATTATTCCACTCAAAAAACTATTGATGCTGCAATTGGAGGTAGTTTGAGTGCTAAAACACCAGAAGAAGCCTAGAAGCTGATTAAAGGCATGGTAATGAATAAACTTGTAGTAGGACAATATAAGAGCTAAAGCAAAAACATTTGAAAAATATGAGGTTGACTCGATCATGGCTTTAATTGCTCAAGTTAAAAATTTAAATAATAAAATTGATGGCTTATTGAAATCAATTAATTTAGTTTAAGACAAGGCTTTATTAGAAATAAAGGATGTCAATTTTGTTGTTAATTGGTCTATTAACAATCCTTTTAGCAATACATGTAATTTAGGTTAGAGAAATCATCCAAATTTCTCTTGGGGAGGCCAACAATAGTAATAGTAGCAAAATTATAATCAACAACAATATAGGACTAAAAATTTGGAGGAGTTGTTGAATCGATTTATCCAAAGCTTGGAAGCTAACGAAGCCGCACTTAGGAACACAAAGGCATCATTGAGAAACCTAGAAAATCAATTTGGCCAGTTGGCGAGATCAATTACTGAAAGGCCACAAGAAAGCTTGCTAGGAAACATTGAATTGAACCCAAAACCAATAAGTTTGGAAGCAAATAAAGGAATAAGTTATTAATTGCTGTGCTAACAATGTAAAACAAAAGTGCTTTTATGGGGGCAACCTAAGTTTTATAAACTTTTAATTGCTATATTTTTTTATAAACTTGTAATTTCTGTATTTTAGTTTATGTCATTTTCTCTTTAATAAGTTGATTCAGGGCTTTGAGTTAGTTGTTTCCTTGCTTCATGCAATTTTCATGTCATTTATGTAGTTAGGTAATTAGTTAGTGATTTCATCATCCAATTTGATTGATTTATTGTCAAAATTTTGTTTTTGAATCGATACTAATTTTTAGCATTTTTAGTTAATGTAGGAACCAAGTAGGAAAATTCAAGTGTGGTGTGATTTTCAATGCCTAACAAAGAACATAACAACAGTCCACGTCCATGGACTTAGACCATAATCCACTCATAAATTAATTCAAAAGATAAAAAAAAAAAAAAAGAGGCCAAGGAAAATTCACTGATGAACGACCAGGACCACTTGCTCATGTGTGCAAAGTTCACTTCCGCATAGGGAAAGGAACATAGCCATTCACTACAACCGTGTTCTTCACTTATAGTCACTACTAGATTCGAAAACAACAGGCATTTATCATCCTCCCTCATTCTCTCCTCACTTTATTTCACTCTCACACATATTTTCTCTATTCTCTCTCTACCATCAACACAATCACCATTTGTTTCTTCAAATCTAAGCACAAAAATATCAACCACAAGGTACGTATGTCGACTACATCTCATTATTTTCTTTGATTTGTTGTTAGATTTCATAAAAATACCATTTTTATCTAAGTTTTTGAGATGGAAGTTTTGATGTGCATGTGTATAGATCTTGTGTTATAGGAATGATCTAGTATATATAATGTGATGAAATGTGTTATTTATCGATTATATGCTAGAATTATTGAAAAAAAAAATTTTGTGTTTTTTGAGGAAAGAGAAAGTGATGGAAAACTATAGAAAACCATAGAAAGAGAGGGTGAGAGAAAAATAGCATTATTTTAATAGTAGATGACATTAATCTATGTTGAAAAAGGAACCTATGGTGCTTGATGCTCGTATGCTTTGAGAAATTAAATTGTACATGAATTAGGTTATTAAACAAGTTTCTAATTAATTAAGCTTTATTGAATATTAGTGTTCATGTAATTTAGATGATAATTTTATAGGTTAAATATTGATCCACAAAATTATTCACATATAATTTTATTTATTAATCAAGAGTTTAAAAGAACCTAACATTTCAATAATTCATGATTGAATGATTCATTTGTTGAACCATAATATTAGAGATTGCAAATTTAATGAAAAGATTAGGTACAATTGAATTCTATAAGATTTCATTGTGAAATTATCCTATAAAAAAAAATTGCCATGACTTAAGCATTGTATTTTGCAACATTGTTAATTTGTTCACCCTCTTACTTGTTTAGTATCTTAACTAGCAATTGAAAGAAGTGATTGCCATGGTTCCCTTAGTGAATTAATTTTTGCATCATTATTGTTAGTTATCACATTTGACTTTTTACTTGTTTTTTATTTCACAAAAATGGCTAGGGTTAAGCATGCAACTCAGAAAAACCCTAATGTTATTCCACATCCTCCTTAGCTCCAATTTGAGCATGAGTAGAAAAGAGAATGGTTTGAACACTTTTCTTAGAAAAATTTTAATAAGTTCACCTACATTGATTGGAACACATTAGCTTAAGCTAGGCATGAGGCTAGAATCTACCACTTGATTGGTTTTAGTGGATTGGATTGGCTCCTCACAATCAACAAGCCAGTATAGATAACCACCCTTGAGTTATTCTACACATTCAAGTTAAGTTTTGATAGCCTGATTCAAGGTAAGCAAAAAAGGGCCCATTTTAGGTACTTCAACAGGGAAGTTAAGCCTATTGATGATTTTAGTATGCATATGGGGCTTTATTCTACCAATTATGTTTTGAAATAAGAGTATATGATTTTACCATATGAGTTGCCCTGAGGTGTCTTTGATTCAGTTGTACGAATAGGTTGTCTAGTGATGGAGGTATTTATAATCTTAGGAAATTTAAAGCATCAAATTTGCATTACCTTACTCTTAGGCTAATTCATTATGTATTAGCTAGAAATTTTATGAGTAGAGGCAAAAGTCAAGGGGATGTTAATGAGAAGGACATGTTAATCCCTTCATTATATTTTGATGATAACAAAAAGGGATGCTAATGAGATGTTATCTAACAGGATTATATGTGGTATGCATGATTACCTTGATTAGATATTGCTGTGTCTGTTTATCAGTTTTCAAGTAAATGGATAAGTCATCTAAGATCTATCAAAATATAAATTAAAGGATTAGTCAAAAAGTACAAGAATTGGAAATAAGAAATATTTCTTAGACATGTGCACCACGGATTAAAAATATTGATTCAAGACTTAAGAAGACCTAGTTTCATTTACTGATTATATTTAGGAAATATATTCAGCATGTTCTACTAAGTAGGACAAAATCTACAGGGATAAAATCAAAACTCTTGCACCACAAATCTAATCTATCAAGTTTTGAAAGTTTTACAAATTAATATTAAGGAGATTTCAATCAAATTATGTCAATATTAATTAAGGTCAAAAGAACCAAACATGATAGCAAAGTTTGCCTTACATATACAGTCAAAATTCTGGAAAAAGGATAAGACATTTCATCTTCTAGAAACACGCATTTTATGGAAAGAATCCCACAAAAACGGAAGGTCAACAAGGAGATAACACATGAGTATTTTTAGAAAGCAAAGGATGAAGTAATTTTTGACAGACCTACCTTATATCAAGACATTAGCTATTGCAAGCATTAGTATTTTAAGAGTTAAATCTTCACAACTGAAAAACACACAAACAAAAAAGAAAAAGCAAATAATTGTTATCATACAAAAAGTGCTACAATTTTACTTCTTTGAGAATAGAAGATTCATTTGAAGCTCACTTACATATCTTATTTTAGTTCTTAATTGGCGAGGAACTATTGTGTTATTTTCCTCATTGATTTGGCATTCTCCTATGTTCTAGCATTGTTTGAGAGAGACTTTTTGAATCTTTGTAATTTTGAGTGTTAGCTTAAGTGTGAGGCTAAGTGAGTTAGAACAGAGGATATCATGTTTGTAATCTCTCAAGTTATGTTCTTTGAGAACAGGTGGATAGTGGAACAACTCCAGTAAAGTAAATTAGGTCCCCAATAGTGAAGCTAAAAGAGTATAATAGGCATAAAGCCAAAGCATTATAATTCATTTGCCTAATTTTCTATGGCTTGTCTCTTTATTTTTGTGCACTTTATATATATTGTTTTATCCATTTATCATCAAGCCAATTGTTTAAGTAATCAAGGGGATAATTTTTTTAAGAAATTGCATTTATCTTAAATTTTTTAAAAAGTAACCAATTCAACTCCCCTCCCCCTTTCTTGGTTACTTAATTAGAACCAACATTTTGTATCAAAGCATAGCTCTAGTATCATTAGAGTTCAAAAGTCATGGTTGAAGGTAGTGTATGCACTGGTTCCATCGTATAACTTGGAAAAGCTCCATTTTTTTATGGCAATAACTTTTTATATTGGAAATTCATGATGAAAACATACGTCAAGGTATATGATTATCAAGCTTGACAAATTATTGAAAAATGGAGATGTAACTCTTCCTAAAAGCATCACCAATGAAAGCAACATCAAAAAAGCAAAGTTGAACTCTAGAGCTACAAATCTTCTTTTGTCCACAATAGCTCAATCTAAATTTTATTTGATTTTGTCTTGTAGATCAACTAAGGAAATATGGGACACTTTAGCTCAAACATACGAAGACATCAATACAATAAAAGAGACAAGGATCAACTCCCTCATGCAACAATATGAAACATTTCATATTCTGCCTAGAGAAGAAATAGAAGAATCATTTAGCAAGTTTATGGCCATCACAAATAAACTTTCATCTCTTGAAAAGAAAATTTATGATTCAGATCTTATACGAAAAATGTTGAGAGTACTTCCTAAGATGTAGAATAAAAAGAAAATTGCTATCCAGAAAGCTAGTGATATGAAGAAATTGATACTTAGCCAATTAAGAAGCAAATTCATGGCTTATGAAGTAGATTCTCTTAAATTAGAAGTTGTATCAAATAATACAAAGAAAAAGGGGGCACCCTTTAAAGCTCATAAGATCAATTTTAATTCAAAATCAAAAAGTAAAAGTGACAATGAGGATGATGTCACACTCATTGCAAGAAAATTGAACAAGATGATCAAAAGACAAGGTAAGAAAAGGTTTTCTAAACACTCATTTTCTAACAAAAATAATGCAAGTAAAAGTTACTAAGAAAAGGACTTGAAGAAAGATAAGAAGGAGAAGAAAGAGGTTGTATGCTATGAGTGCAAAAAGCCTTGACATATAAAAAATGAATGTCCTATGCTGATAAAGAAATTAGAGAATTATAAGAAGAAGCACAAATCCCTATTAGCCACTTGCAACTTAAACGAATCAATAAAGGAATCAGAGATAAATCAGACAATGAAGAATAAGCCAACTTATGCCTAATGGCACTATTTGAGCTAAGTTCTGATTTCGAATATGATATGTTAGAAAGTGCATGTAAACAAATAAAGAAACTACTAAAAGCTTTAGAAAAGTCGTATCTATAATTAACCAAAACCAATAAAGAAATAGAAGATCTAAAGCAAGAGAGAGATCAACTAGTTCAAGAAAATGAACGTCTAAATGAAGAAATAGACATATTAAAAACTAAGAAAGAAGTGCTAGAAATTGATAATGAGAATCTTCATGCTAGAAATGATAATTTAGAAAAAGAGAACAATGAATTAAAGGAAAAGATAAGCAACTTGAGATCAAGGATTGATGATTTTTCTAATTTAATTAACTCATCATTTAATAAATTCTATGAAAGTGATAAAAAGTTAAAAATTCTTATCGCCTCATAATGAATGGATGATTCCAAGATAGGATTGGGATTTGAATATGGAGAAACTTCAAAGTTGAACAAAATAATAGTGTTTGTGAAAGGAAAAGAAGTAAAAAATAATTCAATGAAAAAATCTAGATCTAAAAGAATATAGCAAAATTATATGATCCGAAACAAACTAATAAAAGGCTTTAGTAGAAAATATGATATGAGATTTCCAAACCAAAGAATATGGGTAACAAATAAGTACAACAAGTTATACGAATGTTTCTTTTGTAATAGATTAGGACATATAGAAAAATACTGTTACTTCAAAAATCACAAGCTTAGTAACTATCAAGCAAAAACATTAAGAACAACAAGCTTTAATTTCAGTAGACCCAAGCTTATCTAGGTTCCCAAAAGAAATTAATCAGTTTCTATGTGATTACAAGAGCATGAAGTTAAACTCAAAGGAACATAGTATTTAGATAGTAGATGTTCTTGTCACATGATAAGAGACGCCTCACACTTTATAAACATCAAGTGGAAGGAAGGAGGATTTGTCAAGTTCTAAGATAACGGTAAAGGGAAAATTATTGTTACTGATAATATTAGAACTCCTCCATACACTATTGAAAATGTCTCTCTGGTAAAAAGACTTAAACATAATCTCCTAAGCATAAGTCAACTATGCAACAAAGGTTATAAGTTGATGTTTGATTAGCACAAAGTAGAAGATTTTGACCAAAATGGCTCAAAATTATTTGAAGGATTAGGGAAAAGAGCATATACTTAGTTAAACCAGCTAAAGTAGAAATTGAAAATTCTTTCTTAGTATTTCAGATAATACATTTCTATGGCATAAGAAGTTAGGTCATGTACATTTCAATCAATTGGAAAACCTATCAAAAAATAATTTGGTTTATAGACTACCTAAGACAAACAAATCTCCTAAACAACCTACTATTCCAATCCTAGAAATTCAACAGCCTCCAACTCAAGCTACTACTTAGATTTATGCATAAGCTTTAAATCCATCCCTAAACCTGACCCTATTCCTTCTGTTGTTGCTGCTAATCACATTCTTGATCAAGACCTTGCTTTACTTTAGACTCCTCTAGGATAAATTCTGTATCTACCCTAGAAGTTAGATTAATCATCTCCTTTTAGAAAAATCAAGAAGTCTTGCCCATGAAGAAGAATTAGATTTTTATTAACTTTTAATTTTCTTTTGGACTATGTTGTCATATTTTCTTTATGTTCAAACCTTATTGTTTCTTTCCATGTCTGGTCTATGATTTTATGTTTCTACTCCTTTATTTAGTTTATGATATAACTATTATGTTGGTTTGATGATTTAAATGAATCCTTCTTTCATGCACTTACCTATGTTTTGAGGGATACAACTATTTTAAGGGGAGTTATTACAAGTTCTTCCCTCCTTTGCTAATATTAAAAAGGGGAAGAAGGCTAAAAGAAGTTACATATATATATTGTGGTTATTATTTAATGCTACAAGTGTTATAATTTTGAGAAATATGGATGCTACAAGTGTGATCATTTTGAGAAATATGGTTATGTGGTTTTGTTATCATAAAAAACGAAGAGAATGTTAATCCCTTCATTATATTTTGATGATAACAAAAAAGGATGTTAATGGGATGTTATCTAATAGGATTATATGTGGTATGCATGATTACCTTGATTAGATATTACTGTGTCTGTTTATCAATTTTCAAGTAAATGGATAAGCCATCTAAGATCTATCAAAAGATAAATTAGAGGATTAGTCAAAAAGTACAAGAATTGGAAACAAGAAATATTTCTTAGACATGAGCACTACGGATTAAAAATATTGATTCAAGACTTCAGAAGACCCAGCTTCTTTTACTGATTATATTTAGGAAATATATTTAGTATGCCCCACTAAGGAGGATTAAAATCCACAAGGATAAAATCAAAACTCTTATACCACAAATCTAATCTATAAAGTTTTGAAAGATTTACAAATTAATATTAAGGAGATTTTAATCAAATTATGTTAGTATTAATTTGGCACAAAAGAACCAAACATGATACCAAAAGTTTGCCTTACATACATGGTCAAAATTCTATAAAAAGGAAAGAATATTTCATCTTCTAGCAGCACGCATCTTATGGAAAGAATACATAAAAATGGAAGGTTAATAAGGAGATAACATAAGAGTATTTTTGCAAAGCAAAAGATGAAATAATTTTTTATAGACCTACCTCATATCAAGACATTAGCCGTTGCAAGTACTAGTACCTAAACAGGCAGATCTTCATAGTTGAAAAACACACAAACAAAAAAGAAAAAGCAAATTACTGTTATCATATAAAAAGTGCTAGTATTGTACTTCTTTGGGAACAAAAGATTGATCAAAAGCTCACTTACATATCTTATCTTAGTTCTTAATTGTCAAGAAACTATTGTGTTATTTTCCCCATTGATTATGTATTCTCTTATGTTCTAGTTTTGTTTGACAAAGACTTTTTAAATCTCTATAGTTTTGAGTGTTAGCTTAGGTATGAATATAAGTGTAAACCCCTAAATTTTTTGTCCTAACATCTGAAATAGACTCAAGTGTATTAGATATTTCTAAGAGTTGACAAGGTTAGTGAAAGTAAAAACCCTAAAATAACTAATCAATCGCGTATAAAATTTTTATACCCTAAATATATGTAAACAGTAAAGATTTGATTCGAAAGTAATAAAAACCCTAAAATTATAACTTTAAGGATATAAAAGCACTAATTCACCATAATTTACCCTCAAACCCTAATTGATAATATAACCTTAGTAGTATACCAAATCATTAGTAAAAGATTAAAGATAACTTTCATAAATACATATAATACTAAAGTAATCCCTTAGAAACTAAGATATTGCATCATATATCATATTCATCTTCTAAGTATATAAATAGGTTAGTATTATATAGAGTTAATAGTTTAGTTGATGCTTATGTTATATGTAGTAAGTATTAATACTCTAAATGATACTTTTCATGATAATTACTTTAAGTAGCTTACCAAATGATTTATATAGGATATAAATACCTAAAGAAAGATCTCATTACCTATCCTTACTAATCATTTCACTAAACCCCATGTTTCCTCTCATTTCCTTAATTTTCTTCCTAATTTCCCCTAATTCTTTCATTATGTACACTTAGATTATATGTAAATTTGAAAGGTTAACTAAGTCAAAGGTTGACTAAGTTAACACAGGTTAACTAAAGTCAACATATTGAAAAGTCAACAAAATGTCATTATCATTTAGAGAATTTCTTCCTTTCTCTTTAGCTTTCTACTCATTTTTCTTTTCCAATTCCACCCCTCTTTTTTGCCGTCCACTCACCTCCTCACTTAGACCCTACTTGTCTTCATCTTTTCAATCATAAAACAACACAAAACCAAGTCCTTTTCTCCATCCCCAAACCGTGAACTTTCCCCTTTACTTTGTCACTTTCAACTTTTCTAATTTCACTTTCACAACTCTACTTACCAACACAAACCAATAACACATATATACTAGCTTTCCTTTTCATATTACAAGTAAGAGAAAGGCATGTTATTATGTAATTTCTTATCTTATTTAGTAGTTAGATGTATAGGTTAGGTTAGTGTAGGAAGTTTATGTAATATGTATATATATGTTGTTGAAGGAATAAAGTTCCAATTTTTATGCTTAAGAGTGTAGGAATCCTTAGATAATTGGAAGAAGAACACATATACATATACTTAAGTATGTGTATATAAGAGTATACTTAATAAATACATGTATGAGGACTCTTATACATAAGTAACCATTATGTACATAACCAAAAAAGAGGTATATACTAACTATATATACATATACCTTGCTAAATACACCCTTAAAATGCAAAAATATGAAATTTGTGAAGCTTTCTTAAGAGGGAGCATTAGGCATACGAAAATACGTATAAAAATACGTATGTCACCGTATGTGTATATAGGTATGTATATTAGTATACGTATAAGTACACAAGTATACATACTAGTATGTTAAAAGTATAAGTATAAATATAAATATAACATATGTAATAAGTGTATGAATACATAAGGATAAGAGTACATATGTAATGAATGATGATGTAAGCAATGACATAATTAATTAATGATGTAAGCAAACATAAGCCATGACATAAACGATGACATAAGCCTTTAAGATAATAAACCACAAGATCATTTAAGTATAAGAATTTATAGCTAATGAAATCATTAACTACTAAAATAGAACATAAGACTAATCAATAAGAATAATTAAGCTTCAATAGTTAGAATTTCAATAAATTTTGTCTATATCGTAAAACAAGAGTTTTAACGTCCAAAACGAACATCACCGTATAAATGCAAGTTCAAAAATGATGAAAAATGACTATAAATTCATAAATATCAGAAATAGAATGAAAAAGTTACATATGATTAGCGATAAAGTCTAATCGGATAAAAATTGATAGTAATCTAAGTAAAACTAGAAAAATAGTTATCTAGATTTACTAGTTAATTTAATTGTTTACTATCGTTATTATATCATAATGATTAAGTGATCCCGACACGGGCGAGGATCTCTCAATTGATTACTACGACTAGAGCGAGTAGTCATGGCCAAGTGAGTATTTACCCTATGATTCTATGCTTGTATGTAATTGCAGATAGTGGACTTAAATGATATTGTTAATTGATTGTTGTGTGGGGTCGGGAAATGCTTGTATATGTTATTATGTATTGAGTTGTGAATTTATCTTAAGTACAAATAATACTTTGTTGTTGCATGGTAGTATAGATAATGATTGTGTGTACTATTGAATAGTCACATCATAAATGGACTTAACTATACTCGGCTCATAAGAAGAAACTGGTACATGCATCAACATGCATTACATAAACATAATTCCGGCCGTCACATCACATAGTGGTAAAGAGAGACCATTCGGGGGTTAATATTATAAATTTATTAGTTCTGTACGATGCACTAGTACAAAATGACCTTATCCTGGACTGCAGGAATACTAAGCGTTGGAGGGGCTAACCGCCTAGCTAAGGGTCAAGTCTAGAGGCCTCCATTTAGGGGTGAGTGTGGACAACAAAGGCCCACTCATGATTATACTAGAACTTGGTTTTTACAAAAATAAAATACTTATTTGATTTAAGTATGGAACATGGAGTTCCATAGTAAAGTAAGTTCTAGTATAATACTTGGATCTGATTGGTTCCGTGTATACTCCAACCCTGACTTCGGAGGACGTTAAATTGGAGTTGTGTATATTGATTAGTTAACTATACGTATTGTCGAGCATTCTATTTGTTCATTCATTCATATGCATGAATATAATGTATTTATAATATGCTTGTGGTGTGACTAAGGTTTTTGCTTATTAAGCTTAGGCTTATACCCCCTTAGATTTTTGCTACAAGATGGCTCATTTGTTAAGGCTGGCTAAAGAATGCCACAAGTTAGCTTAGGGACTTGGGCAAGAGTAAGCCATTCGACGTGATGAAAGAACTGACTATGCAAACTTTTACTTATGTACTATTGTTTTGTTAATAATATAAACCTAGATGTACTAAATTACTACTTACTGTAAACTTTGTAATTTAAATTTTATATAAATATGCTTATGTGATGATATCATGTGAATCTGTATGTTCTTAAGAAGCTAGTGATTATAAAGCCTTGTATATTGTATGAAGAGTTCATGATTGGAAGGGTAACCAATTAAGGGTTCTTCATACAGTATAAGCGACTGCCACGATTAAACTATCCTCAGTTCATGACAATAAGTGAGTTAGAGTAGATGATATTGTGTTTGTAATCTCTCATGTTATGTTCATTGAGAATAAGTGGATAGTAGAATGACTTTAGCAAAGTAAATCGAGTCCCCCGTAGTGAAACTAGAATAGTACAGTAGGCATAAGGATGAAGTACTATAATTCATTTGCCTAATTTTTTATTGATTTCCTCTAAATAGAGCTTCCAAGTTTTACAATTTATAAACCTATATTCTATCTTTAACTTGGTTCAACGACAAGTATACCTATCATTTTATAGTGTAAATGAGTATAAGGTTATCTCCATTGAGAACGGATACAAGCACTAGTACTAATTAATCTTCCTATGATCTAGCAACCAAATTTATCAAGTGATGAAAAGATTAAAATATCTAATTTACTAGCTAAACTACACTAATCCATAAACTAATTTCAACTAACACTGGCTATAATAACGCATGCTGACACAATACTTAACATGTAGACTTGCTTCACCACTTATCATAATATCACCATTAATCTTATCCTAATGATTGTTATCTATAGGGAATCACTAGTATGTAAGCATCTTTCTTAGAATTACTTACGTCTAATCCTAATTATGTTTATTAAAATCTCTTATAAATTAACAACCAACTCTGATCGCAATAATGATATGTTAATTTATCAATTTCCTTAAAAATGTAGCAACTTTCTTAATAATATCTCTATTATTAAGAGTATGGTGTTTTAATGAATTATATATATTCAATAGAATTGTTTCTCGACATATTCTATTGAAATCTAGCCTTAGTCAATATCATGCACTACACTAAACTTAGATTAATTAATTTTAATTCATTAAGAATAACAAACATCAAAAAACTACTATTCCATGTCCTTGATCATACTAATCAGATGTAGTAAGTCCTAACATACTACTCATACATGATGAAATAATAACATAAACTAACAGAAATTATAATTAAAAAGGGTATGAAACATGGAATAAGTAAAAAGTAAAAACCCCTTTTTATTCCATTTTAGAAGTTTAATGAATACACAAACAATAAAGTCCTATCGGCTCTCTCGAGTAATTCCGGGAAGAATACAATTTACATTAATGATTGTATTAAAGAATAACTAAACAAAACACAAAATGGTATAAGATGAATAAATGGGTGTGTTGTGGGTTGATGATGTGATGTTCTTGATGATATTGATTATGATGATCCCCTTCATTTGAAAATTATGATATATTTATATTCTTCTTGTCCAAAGGTTCCAAATACATCACTTCAAGACACCTTCTGGTGTTAAAACCTGTTTCATACATTGATTCATGTGAAAAAGTTAAAGAAGAACAATCATGTTCACTCTCATCACACCAGTGACTTAAGATGTGATGGTCTTGAAAAATACAAATCTATAATAATCATAACCATGAACTCCTCATCATAAACATTTCTTCTCATCACACCCATAATCGAGGGAGCAATCACCTTCCTGATATACAATCATGGGCATGATTAATAGGAAGATCGTAATGACTTTCTTAATAACGCTTGTGATGGAGGGCGTGATTAATGTTGGTCATTCAAATCTTTTGTTATCATGGCCGTAATGGAATGTATCTTGGTTTTCCTTGATAGTTTTCTTCTCCTTACGGTCATGATTGCCTTAAATTGCATTATTTTTTAGTAAACTTCATCTCCTTGCTCTTGAATCATCTAAAATTGATATATTATATAATTAAGTACCAAGAACTTTAGAAATGAATACAAATATGAACAATTTATGCTTAAATATATCTTAAAAGTATAGAGTAATTTACTCTTATCATCTATCCCTTATCTTTTTTATTTTCGTGCACTTTATATACACTATTTTATCCATTTATCTTCAAGCCAATTGTTTAAGAAATCAAGGGAATAATTTTTTTAAGAAATCACAGGAATAATTTTTTTAAGAAATCGCATTAATCTTAAATTTTAAAAAAGCAACCAATTCACCCCCTCTCTTGGTTACTTAATTGCGACCAACAAGACATTTTGTATCTGCATAGTTTTGGAAACAGCTACCCTCTCAATTTAGCAATAAGGATAGCTTGGTTCATAAGGACTCAAGCTACTGAAAGGTGGTTTAAGTGTATTTTTGTAAGCCCTTTCATTAACCGTCTAGTGAGGAATTATTGTGTCTTATGTAATGAGGTATGCAAGAGAAAGATGACAGATCTTACTCTCCTCAATTATGATGTTACACAATCCATGCACCTACCACCACCACTGGAGCAACTGTTTGAACCAACTGGTGAGACTGCCATTTCATCATCCTTCCAACTACGAGTTGAGCCCTCTTTAGTGATGGTTACCTTTAAGAGATTCATAAGGAGGTTTTTTAATAGGTAGAAGATTTTGCAACAAAAGGTGAAGTTATTTTTAACCTAACAAGCAGCGACCATTACCCATCTCTATATTCAACCACTACCACCACCACCACCAATGCTTGTGCTAGATTCCATGGAAGAAGCCACTAATGAGGAGATTGAAGAAGAAAAAGATGAAGATGACGAAGTGGATAAGGAGTGATCTCCTTTTTTTTTTTTTATAAAGACTTAATTTATGTTATTATTATTATTATTTTTGGATGATTGTATTGTTTAACTAACTTCTTGTTTGCCACTCTGATTACTTTTCATGCTTTTAAGTTTGCAGGATACTAACTCTTGAACTTTGAATTGCTAGGTAGTTTTATTTCAGTTGTTTTGTTTAGTTAAAATTTCTTTATCTTTTCTTTAGTTAGTTCATGTTGATGCAGGAAAAGAAAACCAAGTGCTTAATAATTCGATGAAATTCATTTTTGGACTTCAATTTTGAAAGGAATCCAATAATAAAGCTCGAGAAGTCTTAGTTTCTTTTCCTTTCTTTTTGTTATCATTTTTATTTGTTCTCCCACTTAGATGCTCGATTTTCATGATCATATATATTGAGGACAATATACAACATAAGCATAGGAGAAGGATAGGATATATATGTTATTGTATATTATTGCAAGTCCCACTTAAGCTTTTAATACAATTGCCAAAATTTTTCTATAGCAATTTTTCAAAAGTTTTAGAAATTTGTAAGCCTACATGTGCATAAAGCAAGCATTAAATTTTTTATTTCGAATCTAAACACATCTTTTATGAATTTAGGACACTTTACTTAATTTGAGTTATTAAATCTTTAAAGTTTAGAGTTACCCTTCTCTTAAGCTTAGACTTAGACTTGAGATTAAGATAGATATAAACGGGTCAAGGTTTAATCATTTTGACTTATGAGCTTGATTCTAAAAGATAGTTATCTATATTTCTTTTTCAAAATTTTAGATTGGGTGAATAAAGGAAATTTGTCATTTAAAAGTCCTTTAAAAAATCAAAGTAGTTGGAGGTGTAAAATATATTGAATAATTGAATTGAATTGATAAAAGAAAATTGCTAAAGATTAGTATGGATCGATTTTGGTCCCTTAGAAGAGCAAAACTCTTTCTCGCTATGATGTACTTAGAAGCTCAGTTATTACTAGGACTTACTATAGTAGATTTGAACCAATGAGTCCTTTGAAATATCGAAGAAAATAGAATGAGTCGGTCTACGAATTGATAAGAGTAGCTGACGTAAAGTTGCTCGGAGGATATGACACACCAATAAACACAATAAAACTTGACACTTCACTTGATATGATGCATAAGTTAATATCAAGGTCTACCCACTACTAATCTTGAACTACTCAACAAGATTAGATAAAAGTGTATAAGAATGGGCTTGGAGAGAGTGGTCTCGCAAGAGTAGTATATTCAATGTATATCTGTGATGTAAGATGATTTTGACTTACAAGAAAAGGGACTATTTATAGTAAATCCCTAAGGCAACCATACAAATAAGAAAATTACAAAAAGGCATACAAAAGAGGAATTCATAATACATACGAAAAAGGATAAACAACAAAAAGGGAAAAATAGTACAATGTTAGGTGAAAAGGGATAGGTAGCAGCGTAACATTAGTTCAGTACATAGATTCTCTGATTACGGCAGGTGAGGAGAATCAAGATGTTGCGGCATCAGGGACTATCGAGACAAGGAAGAGGTGTAGTAAGTATCGATAGGAAGTTAGAAGAAAGTACTCGACTCGAAGAAAAGTGTCTTATCACTCGATAGAAGTCTTTCAACAAATGAAAGTTTAATCATTCGAAAAAAAGCCTTCAACAAGAGAATAGTCATCATCGGCATAAGAGAGAGAACAAAGTAGGGTGTATCTAGGAGGATCGACCTTAGTCCATTAGAAGAGTAAGGTGGTTTCTTGCTAACAACCATTAAGTACTTAAAAAAGCCAAATTAGTGATAATCAACCTTGGTCCTTCAGAAGAGTAAGGTACCTTCCCAATGCTAATTAAGCTCCAATAAAAGAAATCAAATTGAATTAATAAGCCTCCTAACAAAATTTGAAAGAAGTAGAGAGATAATTAGAGGATGAATTGATGTAACATGCACTCAATCAAGTCTTTTAAGTTAAAAATACTTAAGGAATATTTCGCTCTTCTTGAGTTAGAGTGAAAGAAATCCTTATGACTTTTTTTTTTAATTAGTTTATATATGTTCTAATCTTTAGTTTAGTTTTTGCTTAAGTGTTATAATTTAACTCTGAATTCTTTAGATTGATCACTGAAATTTAGTAAGTTTCAAGTTCATACTATCTAAGTCTTTTAAGTTCATTGTTAAGTTAAGGAATAAGGATGATTCTAGAAAGAATTTATGTTAAGTGATCAAGATATCAAGGATGCACTTTTCTAAGATTAAAGTTTTCTATCTTATCCTTTAAAAATTCTCTTTCTTTTGCTTAAGGACAATCAAAAGCTTAAGTATGAGAGTATTTGATAATGAAAAAATAGCATATATTTTTTATAACAATTTTGCAATAATTTTGACTTCATTCTTGTTAATTTGATGTTATTTTAAGCTTAATTTGGTTATTTATTGTTTTTAGGGACTCCAAAAACACTTTATGAAGATTTTAAGTATTCTTGGACAATTTCAATCATTTTAGGAGAAAAAATATCAATAATAAAGGAAAGTGGAGAAATTTCGAGCAAGAACAGAAGTCTAATAACGACCACAGCCATGGACCATGCCCATGGTGCTTCTCCATGGTCCTTTCGTAAAGAATTTATTTTGAATTTCAAAAGTTTCACGCAAAAGGCATGACCATGGTCGTATACCGGAGGCATGGAAACATTGGGAATTTTAGTATTCTATTTTTGTTAGGTTTTTTAGGAGCATTGCCTATTAATAGATTCTTAAACCTAGGGTTATATGGAGAGCCCCTTGAGCAATTGTTAGGTTTTAGAATATTATAAGAGGGTTCCTCCATCATGTTCTTTCTATTCTTTTTAGTTTTATGTTTTTATTTCAATAAACTTAATAAATTGTTGTTGAACCCTATGTTCATTAGGGTGATTTTATTTATAAAATTCTTTTAATGATTTTGTATTTTGTGATCTAGTTACACCATTTTTATTATGTTAGATTAATGTTACCTGAGGTATTAGTTTAACGTCTATGTTTGCTATAGAGTCATGGGGCCTTTGCTAAACAGACAAGTGTAAAGAGATTAGGTATTTAATTTCTCTAAATTAAGGTGACCTAATAATGAGATCCATATACTTCATGCAATCTTGAGATGCTTTATTTAACAATGATGTGAGTAGAGAGGGTCTTAAGGTTAGGAATTAGCTAATGACGTTAGTCCAGCTAATTCAAAGTCCGATTTCGACTAAAATAAGATTAGGAATCTCTACGATCTAATAAGTTAATTAAGATTAAATAATCCCTAGAACTAGGTATTAAACAAGGTTTAGTAAAGGAAATGTTAGCCTTTTAATCCATAATCTTATGTTATTTTCATCTTTTTATGTCTTTATTACTTTCACTTTATTTTTACATTTCCATGCTTATTATTAATTTTATGTTATTGTTAGTTATTACTTTTATGTTATTTAACCAATTAGTTATTTAGTTATTGTGCTAGAAGTTAGTTATTTCAATTTCTTTATTTTTATTATTAATTAGACGTTTGATTTCATTGCAATTCTTGTTTTCCTTATTTAATTTATTGAATCTTAGATTATTTAATGAATTTTCCTTTAAGAAAAGTTAGATAGTTGAATAACAAAAACGTTACACTTGCTAGGAATAATTAGATATACCCATATAACTTGGCTCCTTGTAGAATCGACACTCGAACTTATATCTATTTTAAATCTATATTATAACTTGACCAAGTACACTTACCTATAATGTGGTATATGTACGATTAACTATCCATTGAATATTACTTACCAATAAATCCTTAGTAGCCTAGTAACTCCTTGATATTACCTCATAAGCACTTATTAAGGGTACTCACCACTACTTTCACTAAAAGAATATATAAGAGTTAAAAGAACGTTATTCTCAAAAAGTAAACCATCTATATTCATTAATGGAAGCTTTTTGTGTATTACAAGAATGATCCTTATATACTCAATAAGTAGGTTACAATATAAGAGGGAAAAGACAAAAGGGTAAAATGTATACAGAATGCAATAGATTCCTATCATGTATCTACAAAGTGTAAAAATGGGAAAGACAAAACGAATATGCATGTTAAAGAATCGTCCTTGCATTCTACACTCTAAGACATGTGTCAACTCTAGGCTGGATGTTCTAACAAAAGGTAATGATAGAGTATTCGAACTATCTTCAAGTGGAAATGGTGTTTTGATCTTCCAACAACTTGATAACCTAAACAAGCCACTTGGAAACTAAGAGACCTGTTAGGAAGTTGATAAGCCAACTTGTACCAAGTCAGTTTGAGTAGATGGATAGCTTGGCTTTAGCTTCAAAGTGCTCAAACATGGGGAAGGTTGCAAGAAGGTCAGACCAGCCAAGCTATGCAGGTTAAGTCAAGGATCATCCCTACTTAGATTGATGTTTGGAACTCAGCTTAGCAAAAATGTAGAAGGCCTCAAACTAAGTAATCTTCATCCCATGCTAGTTCTTGAGTTAGGATACATTAAGGCCTTGCAAACCTCTAGCCAGGCTTCTACTGATTGGCTTAGGGATTTGATTCTTATCACCATCACACATTACAACATTTATCTATGCTTGAGCCTACAGTACTTACCTTTCGTACCTACCATTTAAATTATTATTATTGCTACACCTTTACCTTACTGTTGATCCTTAGCACTAATATAACTACAATTCAACTTGACAATTATAATAAGCATAGTGGCCTTGTCAACCCCATCGATGACATTGAATATCTTTTGTTTGTAGACACTACTTTGCTTTGTTCCTAAATTCTCTACACCAATAACATTTCCCTCGTAGATGAGGGAATTGTGAGAATTATGATTCTTACTATACTTCCAACATATAACCTTGGACTTCTAAATGCCCATTAAGTTTGTATAAGCCAAGCCCATTTAGTTAGTCATATTAGTTAGGTTTCTGTAAAATTCAAGAGAATCGATTTGGTGATTATAGGGTAAAATAAATCAATTTTAGATAGACCATATTTTGGGTCATGGGTTCGCCCAAGGGTTTGGTGGGCCAACTTATGCTATGGTCTAAAAATTATTAATTTATTTTAGCCCGAGTCCACTTTTTATTTTTATTTCAACATGAAAGCCCATTTAACATGCAAATTAAGCCCAAGTCACTTAAAAAACACCTTTAGACTCTAAGATCATATCTTCAACATAATAATTTGTAAAATTAACCACAATTTTTCTAGGATACTAATGATACAAAATCAACACCAACTAAATAAATTTGTCATTCTGAATTTCCATGTTCAAGCACTTTAAACAATCAATTATGTTACTAACTTATAACACTAGTCAACATAATCAACAAGAACCTTAAGTAACTTAAGAATTATACTTTGTTAGTTCATCAAACTTGCTATAAGTTTTAATTGAAGATCAGTAATTTGGTCATTGACATCATAAACATGTATTAGGCATACTTTAACATATTATATGTAAATCCTACAACCAGCCACTTGAGATTCCGATCGGTTGAAAAATCCAATCGAGGCTAAATTATAAAGTAAAGTTAGAAATATTAGTAAAAATGATTCCGTAAATTTGAATTTAAGAAAATAAACAATAAAATAAAAGAATATAAAACTTCCAAATTTTAAGTATATTACTCGTTATTTATCGAAAATACGTAAAATGTATTTCGATAATTAATGAATCGCGAGAGATAAATTATTTGTATACTAAAAATCATAAAATGACCTAAATAATATTTAGGAATATTCATTTGCACTACATATGAATTTACATATAGGTAGAAATATGCATAATTACTTAAAATACGCAAAATGTGTTAAAATAATACTAAATAATTAAAGAAAATTCATAATTAATTAAGAAAAAATAAATGAAAATTATAAAAAATAAGGAATGATCTAGATTTAGGTCATGGAAGTTGGGGAAAATAAGAAAAAAATTAGCCAATTAAATTAAAACAACACAAAAGGCTAATTAGAAGAAGATAAGGTAGTTGTCTAATCAAATTAATGCATAATAATTTCCCTAAAGCTCTATAAATAGCAAGAAAATTTTAGAAGCTCATTTGGTCAGTTTGGAGAGTGAGAAAAATAGAGAGAGGCAAAATTGAGAGGAAATTAGGGTTTTAGAAAAAAATCACAAAAAATCTATGCAGTTGGGGCTTCTAAGGAGAATCTAGACTTGATGAGCAACTGGGAGTAGGCTGCCACCACCACCACACGGTGGTCGTAGCGCCCAGGTGGGCCAACACACTCATGGCCATCGACGGTGGCCGAAGCCACCCAAATCGGTGAGTTCAATTTTTAGCCCGATTTTGTGTAATTTTATAAAAATAGTAAATATACTTAGAAAATTATGAATTTTGTTATTCTGAAATATTTTTTTATATAGTTTTAGGAAAAATATTATTTTGATGAAAATATGTCCCGTGATATATGGTCCTTAAGAAATCATACAAAACCGAGCATGTTTCGGTTTAGAAATAAATAACCTTAGAAATGTAGTTTTGAGCTCAAAATTTTTATGTAGACTACTTAGATGATATAGAACAATGCTATGAAGCCCATTTTCAAAAATTAATTTTTGAAATTTTTAGATAATTTTTAGGCTTTAAAATAAGGCATAAAATGGGTAATTTAGGGTTAATTAAGTAATTAAATAGTTAATTACTGATTTAGCGAAAAATTATATATTTTAGGATGTTGAAATCTGATGAAGTATGATAGTTGTAGCATTTAGGGTATTAGATGTAATTATTAGGTTAATTATATAGTAAATAAGTAATAAGAAAAAATAGTAAATTTTAAGTTAATTTTGTAAATTAGGGTAATTAGGTGTAAAATCTGATTTAAGATGAATTTAGACATTTTGAAATAATAATTGATGTTGGGAGATGGTAATTAGAGTGATAAAAATATTAGATGTGTATTACGTACAAAATAAGTAATAGTACATAATACACAATAGTTAGAAATATAATAAATAGAAGATATTAGAATAAAAATTGATATTAGAATAAAAATTGATATTATGATAATAATAAAAATATACTATAAATCTAATAGGAAACTTAAATTAGGGTAATTATATGAAAAATATAATATTTTCTCATAACGGGGGTAAATTTAGTTATTAAACTAGGATCTGGGTGTACCGCATGAACTAGAATACTAGTTAGAAACTAAAAACAATATTTAGGATATCCAAAGATAATGCGATTAATTTCACATTATGGGTCAAAATGATTTCTTAGGATGTACATATAAATCTTTAACTAAAAATTAAATTAAAAACCTAATTTAGAAATCGATGCGAAAACTGAAACATAACTTAACATGATTCAAGAAGAATTGCAAAAGACTTAAGACCTAAATAATTAGGTATATTAAACCCTAAATAAAAGATAATAATAAGTGTTATAGGATAAAACCAACCTATAATAGTTATATGAAAAACTGAAACCATGTTTGTATTATAGGGATGATTAGCGACGGCTTGAGCGAGTTAAATCTCGAGTGAGTGAACGAGGAGTCCAGATAAGTCGGGATTAATACGATGCTATATTTTAGAGGCTTGAGATTATACTTGGTTGTGCTTGTTAGATAGTTGGTTGTGTACATGTGCTTAAGTACAAGTGATGCTATGATTCTGTTTGTTATTCTGGCTTGCATTGTATGAAGTAATCGATCACCCTAAACTGAACTTAACAAAGATATGACTTGTAAACATAAATCAAACTTGCATAGCAACCCATTAAGGCAAACCTAGGATTCTCCGGTTAAATACCAACCCCTTCAAAAGGGATAGCGCCAGATGGCATAATAAATCCCTTCTTCATCCTTAGTCAAACTAAGTGACAGGTGAAGAGATCGCAGCAAGGGTGAAGTCAATGGTTCGAAGGTAGTCACAGGAGGAGTAGTGTCTCCATTGTACAAGCTTAGGTTTGGTCATGAGCTGTTGCATTAACGATAACTCTTCAACCCGGATTAAAGCGGGCGCAATTTCTCTAATCTCACGATAGATCGGATAACGTCATACGATGGCAATTGCTTAAACATGCATTGCACCAAATGATTTGGTTGATAACCTTGTTTGTGTTTACGGTGTAGTTTTAAGTCCTCCATCCTAACTTACTAAGCTGTGGTTACTCACATCCCTATAAATGTCGTGCAGCTGCTAGTTAAGAAGCGGCTTACAACTACTCTGAAGCTAGCAACTACTGGATCCTGGGGAGTAAGAAAAAACATTTGAAGAACAAACATATATTTTTAAGGTCTAAGCTTTTATTTTAAAATTTTTTATTTCTGAATAACGTAATAACTAGGAAATATATTACGGTAAAATTTTGTAAACGTTAATTGTAATAACTGAATTATAATGTATATATATTTTTTCTCACTTTCTTAGGTACATGATTTATTTAAATTACAAACTATTTACTTCAAAACGGGTTAGTCGTGGATGCCTTGTGTAGATCAGGTCTAGGATAGTGGTTGTAAGGTCAACTTCTATCTTAGAATGGTTTATATGGCGGAGCTGTTACAACTCTGTTGCTTTGGGGCATAATATTATACAACATTCATAAATCATTTGGCCTCTAGGCCCATCCTTAACACATAAATTCATCATATAAATCATCGTATAGTCACAACATTTTCTCAAAATATCCAATCAAATAAGAAAAACGACATACATTTAGCATGGAGAATGGTAGCACTTAAAGTAAGAGGAAGAACATAGGAAATCCTACCCTCAACCATCTTCAAATTTAACTATTACTTATTTAGCATCCAAATTAACGTGTCAAGAAATTATTTAACATTTAATTTGAAAGAAACTAGCCCTAAATTCCACTTGAATGTCACGGTTAGTGTAGTTTAAACACTAGCCTTCAACTACTCTTCTCAAATTGAAAATCTCAATTAGTAAGCAACATTACCTTATCAACATACTATCATTCCACCACTTTAAATCATAAGACTATAAATTAATATCACCCCATAATGTAATGCCATTAAGGGAGATTTTAATACTTAATTTTCATCATAAATCAATCCTTGCATCACAATACTTAGTTAAGCTATTTAACAAACCAACACATACCTAAATCATCACTTCAACTTTGATTAGTAGCTTAACTTTTTGAAATCCATTATAGTTCCAATACACCAACTTTAATTAATGATTTACCTCTTCAAGGTTGTAGCCTATGGCTAAAGCTTAATGGAACCTTTGTCTTCCTTCCATTGCACTAATCCTAATTAAGACATTATGACACCTTAGTTAATGAGATAGATAAAGATAGCTACTAGGGTTTTAGCCAACTTTGTTAGCATTTAAGGGTTTTCCCTTACCTTTAAGGTTTAATATGTCAAAGAAATTTGAAGGGAGAATTCAATAGGATTATGGCAGTACATTAGTTCTTAGATAGGACTTATGTGTTGCTTAAAAGGCATATGCCCACTTTTCCCAATAAAAGTGTCTTTTTGAAATCCCAATTAGGTTTTTATTTTCTTAGTTCTCTAAACTTGTTTTATGACCAAACTCACTTCAAAACTCTTAATTGATTGCCATAACTAATATTTGACTTCTTTTATGAAAATTAAGCATAGATCTATTTTGGTCATTCTTGGAAAATTTACCCACAACTTTAGAAAAAAAAATTTTTTTGTTGGATTCTGGGAAATTCTTTTTTAACTCAAATCGAGTTTTCAATATTTTAATAATCGTCATTAAGTATTAAAGACATTTTCTTTAGGTAAGGCATATAGGAATGAAGTATAGGTAAATAGGCTATTTTGAAAAATTTGATCTTAAAATTGAAAAATTCCTCTTTAAATGACCTTTAGAAAGATCATTTTATTTATGAAATGACTTATGATTTTTTGGGGGTTTTCACTTACATATATCCTGTGAGTACAGGTTTCGAAAAATTATTATCCGGAATATATCTTGCAACCTTCTATACCCAACTAAGCAAGGTGTGAGTGGATACAATGTATGACAGTGTTACCCATTCATCCTCAATTATATTTAAACCAATGAGGATTTATAGTTCTATATTTTTTCTTTTGTTGTGTTTTCTCTTTATGGTTTTGATGATAACAAAAATGAATTAAAAGTATTTAACAAGTATATTAAGTGTACAAGATAAAATGTATAGCTAAGCATATGAATTAAGTCACTTTGAAAGAACTAAAGGATAGATCAAAGAATAGATCATAGAGTCTGGAAGGAATAATATTTTTATAGAACATTACAAATCAAATGAAAAATTAGATTTTTGACTAGTTGAAGGCCTAGCTCCACTTATTAGACGTATTTGGGTAATATGTCCAATGCATTCCACTAAAATAAGCACATATTAATGGGATTAAGGAGGAGAAATTTCATTTATGTTAAGGCAAGTTTATCTAGAAGAGTTTATTGCAGGATTTACTAGATACTACTTTGTCAATTTATTACAAAAATATTTTCAAGTTAGTTATAGTGTTTTATGAAAGTTAAAGGATAATCACATAGAACTAACATATTAGAAGCAAGTCAAAGTGGTAGATAAGATTTTGCATGGATATGCTTCAAGGATTAGGATGAATCTTATGAATTACGAAAAAAATTTTATTTAAATTCAAACTTCAAATTCAGAGAGGATTTTATGCAAGATAAGGATCAAGATAGCAAGAGATTTTATCATTATACATATGTAAGTGGTCAGCAAGAAGCTATAGAGATTGCAAGTTGAAAAGTTTAAATAATGGCTCATGAAGATTTGTTCCACAATTTTATCAACAAATATATTAGCTTTTAGATTTCACTTTCAAAGGATCATCCTAATTACAAGCTAAAGCAAATGAGATATTTATAAGTTCGTACAAAGCATATTATCAACAACATTAAGTTCATTCAACGGTAGATCATCATCCAAATTACAAAGCAATAGCTAGAAGATATGGTTCTACAAACCAAGAGACAAAGTAGAAGACTTCTAATTGTAATCTATTTAATATTGAAGTTTTAAAGTAGATAATAGAATGATACCTATATGGAATACTAGGTTCTAAGCAATGGAGCTTGAATATTAAGGCCAAAGTACTATAATTTTCTTACTTAATCCTCTCATTCCTTTACTCTTTTTGCATTCATATTTTTAATTGTGAAATTATATTGTTTACTATGCCAACTACATGGGGTTATCAAATGGGACATTTTTAATAATAGTTTAAGAAAATGTTTTAATTTTTAGATTAATCAATCCACCTCACCTCTTGGTTACTTCTTAAGCTTCAAGAACAAAGCTTCAAGTTTTTGTTGCATTATATTTGCCTCGATTAGATGATGAACGTTTATTAGAATACTTTTTCTTACCTCTTTTCTTAAGTATTCTCTTAGGTCTTCTAGGCAGCGAGGTTATGTCTTAACTCTGATGATGATATGCAAATGAAAACTAAGAAAAAGGATGAAATTTCAAATACTTAGTAAGGTTAGGAAAAAACCTCTATTGAACCTATTGTTGGTCAAAAGTGGAGTTGAATATTGGTTCTCAAAAGAAAGAATAAGGTTAGGCTATAGGGGTGTTACCTGATGGGGCTAATTTAGTTTAGCTACTCCGATACTTAAGTCAAAGTTCGTTCGAATGAAGTAAAGCAAATAAGTAAGCAGGTGAGTGTTAAGTATATATAGAGAGTTCTTACAATAATAGTGTTCCCTTATTTATAGGTGCTTGTTTGATAGTTGTAGTGATAAGCAGTTCAACTGCATGCGACACATGGTGATTCTCAATTTAATCACATGCTGAAAGTCATGGAAAGTAGATAGTTGTACAGTTAAGTTTGGTATATTCCAAATTGTTTACACCTCTATTCAAATTCAAAGTGTTTGATTGAGGTAGATCAAGCTTCTTAACCCATTAGATGGCTAAGCCTAAAGTCCTCCTGGTCGAAAGTGCAACCTTGGGAAGATAGGACAACTTAGTACAAAATGAGTTGAGTTGCAAAGTTGTGTAGTTAAGTTTAGTAGATTCTAAATTTTTCACACCTCCATTCAAATTCAAAGTGTCCAATTGAGGTAGATCAAGCTTCTTAGCCTATTAGATGGCTAGGCCTAAAGTCCTCTTGGTCGAAAGTGTGACCTTAAGAAGATAAGACAGTTTGGTACAAAGTGTGCCGAGCTGCAGTTAAGGAAGGCAAAAATCCACTATCATTAGAACTCAAGCTAAAAGTTCATCAAAGCCAAAAGTAAAGGATAAATTAGAAGCTCCACATGTAAGACTTGAACCATCTAAGTCAATGAGATTTAAGTCTTATCATCCTCCTAATCAAGCAATTGTTAACATTCATTTGGGAATTAAAATGAGAGCTATCTTAATCAATATTGAAAATCATTTTGCTCTTTTATCTAAAATTGCCTAAAACAATTGATGAAGCCTTGTCTAATAGTAGTTGTATTAGTGTTGTGCAAGAAGAGCTAACCTAATTTCAAAAGAACCAAGTATAGACATTAGTTCCAAGGCCTAGGGATAAGTCAATCATAGGCACCAAATGGGTGTTTAAAAACAAGATGGATGAGTATGACAAGATTGTGAGGAACAAGGCAAGATTAGTAGCTACTCCTAAGAAAAAGGTATTAACTTTGACGAAACTTATGCACCAGTTGTTAAGTTAAAGGCTAGTAGACTTACTTATATTTGCATTTTATAAAGGATTTAAGTTATTTCAAATAGATGTAAAGAGCGCTTTTTTAAATGAATACATCAAAGAGGAGGTATATGTTGAATAACCTCTAAGCTTTGAGGACCTGTTTAAAGAAGATTGTATATATAAGTATAAAAAGTCCTTATACAAATTAAAACAAGCTCCATGTGCATAGTATAAAAGGCAGAGTGAGTTTCTAATTAAAAATGAATTCCAAAGAGGAAAAGTAGATAGGATATTATTTTTAAAATATTATGACAATGATTTATTCATAGTACATATATATATGTAGATGATATTATTTTGATTCTACTAACAAATTATATTGCAAGGAGTACTTTAAGTTAATGCAAGCGGAGTTTGGCGAGTTTGGCATCTCACTTATGGGTGAACTAAATTTTTCCCTCAAACTCCAAATAAAGCAAACAAAAGATGGAATTTTTATCCTTTGAGAGAAGTACACAAGGCATATCCTAAAGAAATTGGGATTCGAGAATGTTAAGGCAGCTGCCACTCTTATGTCTACTTCTATAAGGTTAGATCTAGATGATTCAAGTAACAAAATTAATGAAAAGTTGTATAGAAGCTTAATAAGATCATTGTTGTACCTAACTACTTTAGGACCTAATATCTTATTTAGTGTGTGCAACTGTGCTTGATTCTAATCAAAACTAATTGAAATGTATTTAACTACTATGGAACATATTTTTAAATACGTATCTTATACAACTATGCTCAGAATCTAATACCTAAAAAATCAAAATTTTGATTTAATTGGTATTCAAATGCCAATTACACCAATTGCAAAATAGATAACGAAAGTACCTCTAGTACTTGCCAGTTTTTAGAAGATAAGTTAGTTTCCTAGTCATTCAAGAAAAAAATACTATATCGCCTTGTCCATAGCAAAGACTTAATACATTTTAATTGGCAATTGTTGTACAAAGATATCGTAGATTAAACAACAATATCTAATTATGTTTTGAGTTTAAAAAATATTTCTATAAAATATTACAATACAAGTGCAATAAATCCAAGGAAAAACCCTTAGTCATCATTCGAGGTCAAAGTATATAGAAGTTAAACACCAATTTATCAAGGGTCATGTTAATAATGAGGATATATATATATAGAATTTGTTTCAATCGAAAATCAATTAGCAAACTTTTTTACAAAGATTTTAGAAATGGAAAAGTACAAAAAAATCCCTACCATTTCATATTTTTTTGAATCGGTCCTTAACTTTTTATATAGTCTATTATAGTCATCAATATTTTTAAGTCATATAAAATAAAGTCATACCGTTAGACTCTATTAAATTTTCTATTACTGTTGATACATATTAATATATAATTTATCCATGTATAATTTTTAAATAAAAAATTATAAAAATGGCAAAAATATATAGAAAAATTAAAAAATGCTATAAAAATTAATATAAGATTACAAAAAATTAAAAAAGAATTAAAATATAACTATGCCAAGGTTATGAAGTGACCGAATTTGGTTAGATTTAAGAAGTAAGTCACAACCCACTAGCAAGCGTAGGTGGTTGCCCACCTCTAGGGGGGTGGCAAAACTGAAGCAATACCCAATTAGATGAAGATGATCTCATTTTTTTTTTTCCTTTTTGGTTTTGGGTGACCGCCCACTACTAAGGAGTAGGCACCATCCATGCTCATTAGTAGGTCGTAACCTACTTTCTAAATTTAGCCAAATCTAGCCACCTATAGCCTTGGGGTAATCAAATTTGAATTTTTTTACTTTTTTATTTTTATTAATTTATTTATATTTATTTTAAATTAAATATTAATATATATGTATGTAAATATATACTACTAAATAATATATATTATTTTTTAGATTTCTATATTTATTTATCTAAATTTTTTTATAATTTTTTTTTGTATTTCTTATTATTTTTTCTAAATTTTGGTTATATAATATATGTTATTAATTTATTTAATTAAATTAAATATTTGAACTAATTAGGTTTTGTCACATGTCCATATTTAATGATAAAACTAACGGATGGACTATTTTATAAATTTATTAAAATGTTGAGGACTAAAGTAGACTAAATAAAAAGTTAAGGACTGATTCATACATACAGGTAAATGTGAGAAACTTTCCTATACTCTCCCTTTTAGAAATAATAAAATTTGAATATATTAGGAACGAAATTGGCATTTGCAATCCTTTTTCATGATTTTTGGGTTATTAGAGTAAATTAAATTTGTTGTAAATTAATTAAATTCATTTCTATAGTATGTTGTATTTACAATCATATTTTATTTGTTGGAATAATGTAATAATAATAATATTTATTGTTGTGATAATTAATTGAAAGTTAGTGAAATCGTTTCAATTTGTAAATTTATTATACCCCCTAATTGTTATTTCCTTTAATAATAAACTTCCCTCTACTCTACATATGTTTTAGTCATGTGTAATTCAAATTATACACTATACCTATATTTTTTGCAGGTACAATTATATAGGGGAATAATCTTTTTTCTCACTCTTAATCAAGTCTGACTTTCTCTCTATCCTCGCTCTACCACTTTCTCAATGATTCTCTCTTTGCAGATCACCTTACTTACCATTGATCTCTCATCATTCAATCACATTTCAATAATTTCTCTTTTTCTTCTCTATTTAAACCCTTCAACAATCTTTTAGCTCTCTTACCCTCTTCCTATCTTAATTTTTTGAGCTAAAAAACCCTAAATCATGGCCCTAAGAAAAATTTCTAAACTAGAAAAACAAGGCTTTAGGTCAAAGAAAGATCCTTTGAACAATAGAGACAATCCTTACACTCTACAAGATGAACTCATAAATTTTAGAGAAAAAAAAAAATTGACCCAAGAAAACCTTTAACCCTAAGTTCCTAGAAACCTTAACCTAACATACAAAGGAGAAGAAGCGGGCACGATTGTTGGTGGTCAAGAAGTTGAAGAGGAACAAACTTTGGAGAAGAATGAGTAAGTGATAAAAGTTTTGAGCTCGTCCAACGTAGAGGTTGTTGAAACTAAAGAAAATAAAGGAGATGACACATTGGATAGTGGTGATGTTAAAAGCAGAGAAAGTGAATCGACTGATGACAAAAGAAAAAAAGAGGAAATGTCAAAGGAGGAATCAAGGAACAAAAAGGAAGATGATGTTGAATTCTTAGAATCTATCCTAATTTTAGTTTGGTTCAAGTAAATTAAAACCAACAAAAATGTAAACCTAAGACTATTTGTGGTTTTACTAAGAAACAATCTAAGTATATAGAATGGTGTATATTTGAATTCAATTATTTTGAAAAGAATAGGTTCTACTGGAATGGATTCTTAGATGTATTAGGATGCAAAAGTTTGTGTAATATAGGGATGGATGTATATGGAGTGCTTGTGTTTGAGTTTTATAAGAATTTGGATGTGAAGAAGAGAGATAGGTTATCATCCAATGTTCTTGGAAAGAAAATTGAAATCACTAAGATTGATTTGACTAATTGTTTTGGATTGCCTAATATGAATAATAATAATAAGAAATTGATGATTTGGAGCAAGGATAAAGTATTCAAAGAATTGAATTGTGGTGAATGAATCTAGCCTAAAAAGGAAGTCGATGTAATCAATTGTAAGCTCTTGATCAAATTGTTGCATAAGTTAGTTGTGTGTTGCATTCTTCCTAGAAAGGTAGCAAAACAACTATACCTAAGAAAGATGCCCTTGATATCTTTGCAATGCTTAACAAAAGGAAATTAGATGTAGCAAATCAAATTATAAAGCATGCTTTCATGATAAGAGCAAAGTAGCCTTATAGGAAATTACTAATGAGATTATTTGAATACAAGAAATTGAAAATTCCTAAGTTAGGAGTGAAAAAATCTGGCTTAGAAAGGAAGTCAATGTATTCAATTATAAGCTCTTGATCAAATTATTGCATAAGTTAGTTTTGCGTTGCATTCTTCCTAAGAAAGGCAGCACAACATTTTTTTTTTTCTAAGAAAGATGCCCTTAATATCTTTTCAATGCTCAATAAAAGGAAATTAGATGTGGCAAATTAGATTACAAAGAATGCATTCATGACAAGAGCAAAGAGGCCTTATGAGAACTTATTGATGAGATTGTTTGAATAAAAGAAATTGAAAATTCCTAAGGTTTCCAAGAAAGAGCTTCTTATAACGGTGATTGGAGAGGCAAATGTCCATTACGTGATTATTAATGCGAAGGAAAAAATTGGTTTACAAATTATTGAGCCTTTGTAGCCAGGAAAAATATAAAAAAAAAAAAAACAAGTAACCAAGACTCTTATTTGAGAGAGAGATTTAGATACTAAACCAAAGAGAGAAGCAGAAGATGAAGAAGTGAATGTAAGAAGGAAGAGGAAAGGAAAATAGATTGATAAAGGAAAAAAGAAGAAAAGTAAAATGGACTTCGAGATTAGAACTAGAGCAAAGTTTGAACTCAAGGACAAAGGAAAAGAATAGGGTCCATCTAAATCATATAATGATTTAGAAGATGATGATGATGATGGAAGGTTTAATGGTGATTAATGGGGCATATACCATATTAATTAGGCAAGTGCACCTATTCTAGAGTTCAATGCTATCAATCCTACAAGAATTGAACACATGCTCACTCGTATTGAATGTCTCTTGTTAAAATTTATGGAAATAGTGATGATAAATTAAATAAAGTTTACTAAATAAGAACTAATTGATAATTAACAATTGTGAATGCAATAAATGAACAAAACCTAATTAACCTTGAACAATGATATTTAGACATTGATCACCAAGAGATTAACATGTAGTAGCTTAAGATTTTTAATGAATTCCTTATTTTTATTAACTTAAGGAATTCAATCGCTATTCTAATTGGAATGGCTTCTTTATAAAATTCTAATCCTAATTATGTTTTACTCGAATTACTTCTAGAATAGAATTCCTTACAACTACATTAAGAACATAAATTCTACAATAAACAAGAGTAAATTTTTTATTCTAAAAGAAGTTAATAATGTATCTCTAAACTTATAGCAAATCTCTTCAATTACAATAGATCTATTTATACATTAGTCTCACGACTTCAATACATAAAATCTGATAATTAAGTTGAGGCTTTAAAAATAACAACTTAATCAAACAAAATACGTAATTGAATTAATAAGAACAAGAAAATTTCATTAGAATAATATCAATCAAAGTATACTACATGTTACCTCAAGGTTATAAGCTTAGATGTCATTGCTTCTACACTATTAATATGATAAAAATAAAAGCTTTCATGATGAAAATTGACTAAAACCTTAAGAAAAGACTTATATTTGGCCTATTGCAACTCTCTCCCCTTGTGTCTATGTATTTGACATCTATTTATATTGTCTACATAAGATAATCTTCAAATGGCAAGTGTTTTAAAATCATGATAAGTTCACAAGTAAATACATGGTTGTGAAGTCTTAGCTTTGACTTCTCCTTATAATAATTCTTCAAGCAATTATTTTGAAATTGATAATGAAAGGATCATGGGTGTAGAACACAGGCATGGTGTTGGTCCATAGTCTTATAGTTGATCAAGAATTCTTCAAACTTTGATTAGAAATTAAGAATGTAAGTCTCATGGCTAAGGAATGCAACCGTGAAGAGTGATCATAGTCTTTCTCTTCACTTAATACTTGGATGAATTCTCTCTAACACTTGCTCTCTTTAACTCATTCTTCAAAATAAGTGAAAATTCCTTCAAGAATCGCCTAAATTCTTATCTTTTCTCCTTATTGCTTCATCCGAGTCCTGAAATCAAGAAATGAATCAAATCAATAGCAAATTCAACAAAATTAGATTGAAATTACTCAAAATATTCAAGGAAATAATATAATGGATGAGTGTAAAATTACACTCATCAAATCTTCCCATACTTAGACAATTGCTTTTCCTCAAGTAAATAAATCAATCCTTAACAAAAATCAAATTAACCCCATCATAAAATTTAATGCATCCCAAGAAAATTTTTAGTGAATTGTGTGATCATCTCCTTATTTACTTTTTAATGCAACCCAAATACAAATACTAAAATTCAATGGAAAATTCCTATAAACCAACATTTAATCATGTAATTTAACTAAAGATTCTCTCTTGAATTAGTTCCATTTTATTTTGATTGAATAGAAAGTACGCACGATTCCTTTATATTTAGCTAAGATATATACAAATCTCTTCCCAACTTCGTAAATTAAGCACCATAATCAAGAGTAAATACATATTATATCTACCCTACTCATTCCCCTAACATACAAGTTTGTTAATAGGCTTTTTATTTTAATTAATTACCAAAACTTATTAATAGAGGAAAAGTACATTACTCTTTTGAGAAATCAAGGCTGATCCTTATTAAACTAGCCCTTTTTAAATTTTACATTAACAATGGGAAAGAACCTTACTTTTCAAAGGAACTTTGGCAAATCCTTGCCAAAATTTTTCATTTTTTTTTTTCCTTTTCTTAGCTTTTCTTTTTCTAGCAAATTAGCAATAGGAAATGATCTCACTCTTCTAAAGGATTGAGATCGATCCATATCAACCATTTTTTTATCATATTATTAATTATAACTTTAACAATTTAAAAATTTTTAGGATAAATTATAAGAGACAAGATTCATTTACCTATTTACTCAAAATTATAAAGCTATAAGAATCAAAAGGATAAGTATACACCTAAGTAAACTTAAAAAAATAGTGTGTGACTAAAGCTTACTCACAATTTTTAATTAGTTAATGCCTTGGAATCCCGAGCTAAATAATATATAACTTTTACTCTATAGGAATTCTACTATTTAATTCTAGTATTGTATATGATGTGCAATAGTGACTTAACAAAATTTAGATACCAGCACTATTCTTATTAAAATAGGATTGCAAACTCTAAAAAAATTTAAGCTAAAAATATAACAAGTTGATTATTGAATAATAATAGTATATTCATTCCACACACTTAATTTAATATATTATCCTTAATGTACTTTTGTTCTAAAGTATATGAAAAATAATGCACACATAAAAATAAAATGGAGAGGGAAATGATCGAGATAAGGGACACTCTCCTGAATACATGCTCGAATATCCATGAAAATTTTCCTTAAATGATGTTCGGTTCTTAGCTTGTAATAACCTAAATATGTAGACTTAAAAGAAGAAATGCAACCGTATACAACAAAAGGAAATTTTTCATTATTATTTCACTGATAAGATAAAATGGAAACATCAACTATGAAATGAAAACACAAAAATTAAGGATTGCAACTAACTAGCATTTATTCAAACTAGTTATGAAAACTAAACAAAAACAAATCAACACTGAATATCTAGAAGAAATCTAAATCCCCATCATTGTTCTCATCTTCCGATTCAATGGTTATTAGCTCGTTCTCCTCATTACTCTTTGACGTTTCCTTTTGTCCCTTACATGTTACCTCCTCCTTGTCATCCCCTAAATCCATTCACCCCACCACATCAATTAATTCCTTATCCGTTGGTGGAGGAATCTTCATCTTGGCTTGGTTGGCAAGATTGCTACAAATCTCTGTCATTCTTATCTAGTGCCAAAACAACCTTTTGAGGGATTGTTTAAAGACTTCATGGGAAGTAACCAAATTCTGAACTTTCGCTTTCAATTTCTTTACTTCCCATACTAGTACGTTTTGGCTAGTAGAGTTTTCACTTTCCATTCCTTTCAAGGATACTTAATCAACATCATCCAGAAGGAGTCCCATCTCACAAAAAGTAGATAGAGACATCAAGACATCAAGGTGACATCTCCAATTACGGGTTATCGACAAGGCGTTCTTGGCCAAGATTGTCACATATAGCCTACATCCTATTTAGTTCACCTGAGCATTGGTTGCTTGGTGTCGTATATAAAAAACAAGCACAACAACTAAATTTATGGAATACTTTTCAACCAAGCTATACAGGTAGAATACCTTGTACATAGCAACAACAATGCTTTTCCCTCTCTCACTAATGGTATGGTTGAGTAGCCAATTGAGGACTCAATGTGTTGGGTTTCTCGAGTCAAATTCCCATACAAATTTTAAGCTGTAGATTTTCTTAACTCTCTATTTTAGCCGATAGGTTGTAGGGGTAATGCCACGAGGTAATTCATATGGAAGTGTATAAACATGGAAGAACGAACATACTCCTTGTTGTAGAGCCCTATAAAACAATGAATTCTACTATTAAGAGATTGAATTCGACATTCCGAAGCCGGAAAGAGATGTTTTTATGGGCTCCACAAGGCTTGATTGCATTCCAATGTTAGTGTTACAAGAAACTCTATTATACACGGGTTCATAAATGCTAAATAACTTATCCCAACCTCCTTTCTCCATCATGGCACGAATTTTCAACTCCATGTTGGTTAATTTAAAAACCTACCAATCTATGAAGCATGACTAAGAAAAAAGCCTTCTTAGTTAAAGTTTCATCACAAGATTTATGATCAAGGTTATCAAATTCCAACATGTGTATTGGGTAAGGTGGAAGTGTAGCTAGTAGATACTCTTTTAATATGGATTGAGAAGAGGTCTTACATATGATTCTATGTGTCATGTGTTGAATTTGGAGGGTTCTCTTTCTTCCCCACACTTGATTTCTTAGCTTATTGTTTAGGAATTTGGGAGTTTAATAAAGAGCATTCAAAATTAAGAGGCTCATTTAAATAAGACTTAACTAGATTGAAATTACATTTTGAATTTGTAATCTTCTCTTAATCCAAAGTGGTAACTACATAATTTAATCTAGGCAAGAAGTAATTTTAGGAGATTACTTTGAATATGAATTGTGTTTTGAAAGGAGAAAAGCAATTAGAATAGAGAAAGTGAGTTTTAAGTCAGAGGAGTCCAAATTAGGAAAGTGTGATACAAAATAATCAAGGAAAATTCAAGTGTAACTTATGTCTAATGAATAGTATAAGTCCAATGTTAAGATCATAGCCGTAATCTATGATCATGGTTTTTTTCCTGAACTAATTCTTGAAAATTTTTCCAAGTATAATTTTTCATTGAGGGGTCTACGAGTAAGATTAGGGCATGGTCTTTGCTTGTGGTTCCTTTAGACCACATTTTCCAACTCGCTTTTATGTACTTTCTATGTCCAAAGGTACATGGTTGGGACCATTGGCATGGTCCTTGATCATGGTCTTCTCAGGCTAAATTTCTAAGTTTCAAATTCAAGTACAATTCATGTCAAAAGGAACCTGGTTGAGACTAAGGGGATGGTCCTTGACTGTAGCCTCTTAGACTTACTTTTACCTCTCTCTTCCATGAGCTTCATGCTTTAGTTCACGACCACAATCCTTTTCCTCTTTTTCTTAGTAATCACAACTCGTTATCAAGTGTGTTTTACCCTACAACACTTTAGAAAACTATTAAAACAACTTGTGTTGAATTGTTATGTAACTAAACATAAATAAAAAAGACAACATTGAAATTTATGTAAATGAGAAATGAAAATAGCTTAGGTTGCCTCCCAAGACGTGCTTTTGTTTAATGTCATTTTCTTGATAAGTTAAGACTAAGGTTACTCGTTTTCTTTAATTGGATGGAGGTCATACTTGTGGTTATTTTCCCTCTTAAGGTCTCCTCTTAAATGCAACTTGAGTGGATGGCCATTTGCCTTGAAAAGTTCCTTTCTCATGACTTTAAATCTCTACTACATATGGGAATTCCTACATTATGCTGTAAAGCCTAGACTATCTAGATTTAAGTCTACTTAGAAAGAGCTTCAATTAGGATTGATAAAGTTGATTTTTATTTCCAGCTTGGAATCACTTCCTTCTTAATTCGGTTGTCATGATACTGCTTTCCTTAGTCCTTGAATATTCTCGAGTTTTTGTGGGCTATGTCTTTCCATTCTTCAAGCTTGTTTAGCTTAAGTTTCTTGTATTCACCTGATACAGCTTCTCATTTGGAAACTCGTCATTTATCTTATGTTCATTAACCTTTTCCAATAACAGATTTTCTCAACACGAGAGATGGTCGGCTACAAAATTCTCTACTCCTTTCTTATCTTTAATTTCCAAGTCAAACTCTTGTAGTAGTAAAATCCACCTGATCAGGCTTAGTTTGGCATCTATCTTATTCAACAAATATCATAAAGTAAAGTGATCATTGTAAACAATAATTTTAGAAAGAATCAAATATGACTTGAATTTCTCAAAAGCAAAGATCACTACCAAGCGTTCTTTTTCTATAATGGTGATATTTTCTTGAGCTTTAGTGAGAGTGTTGCTTACATAATAGATTGGTCGAAAGTGCTTTTCTTACCCTTGACCTAACATTACCCCTACAACATAATCATTAGCATCGCACATTAGTTCAAATGGTAAGCTCTAATTTGGGGCTACCATAATTGAGGCATAAGTTAATTTATCTTTCAAAATGTTAGATGCCTCTAAATAGTCTTGAGAAAATATAAATGAGGTATCTTTTTCTAACAACTAGGTTAATGGTCTGGTTATCTTTAAGAAATCCTTAATAAACTACTTATAGAACCTAATATGACCTAGGAAACTACATATGGCTCTAATAGATGTTGGAGGGGGCAATTTTGCAATAGTGTTAATTTCAGTGTTATATACTTCTATACCTTTCCAAGACACTTTATGTCTTAGCATTATGTCTTCTTGCATTATAAAATGACACTTTTCCTAATTTAGTTTCTTCACACCTAGCCAAAACTTTTCGTAGATTCATGATACAACAATCAAATGAATTCTCAAAAACTAAGAAATCATCCATAATAACTCCATTATATTTTCTATAAATCCATCAAAGATTGCCATCATGCACCATTGAAAAGTCATGGGTCCATTACAAAGGCTAAAGGGTATTCGCCTATACATGAACGCACCATAAGAACATATAAAGTGGTTTTCTTTTGGGCCTTTAGGGCAATTAGAATTTGAAAACAACCATATAAACTGTTTAGAAAACAATAATACATGTGACTTGATAATCACTCCAACACCTGGTCGACAAATGGTAATGGAAAGTGGTTTTTTCTTGTGGCATCATTGAAGCTTCCTATAGTCTATATAGACTCACCAGCCTGTAATTGCTCTTGCCAGGATCAACTCATTCCGCTCATTTGGTACTATCATCATGCCTCCCTTTTTAGGTATAACCTGTACAAGACTAAACCAATAGTTGTCAAAAATAGGATGAATCATACCTACATCCTTAAGCTTAATCACTTCTACCTTGGCCACTTCTTTCTTATTCAAGTTTAGGTATCTTTATGGTTATACTATAGGTTTGTAGCCTTCTTCTAACAAAATTTTGTAAGTACATTCTCTTAATGTCAAAAATCTTCCAAACAATTGCTCTCTTGTAATCCCTTAACACACTTATAAGCTTCTCCTTTTACTAACTAGTTAATCCTGAGGACACTATTGTAGGAATTTTAAGTTCCCCTCTAAAAAGGTATACTCCAGATAATTTAGCAATTGCTTCAATTCTAACTCTAGTGGCTCTTCAATAAAAGGTTTCAATTTCACTTCTTTTACTTATTCAAACCTCTCAAACCTTTGCTTCATAGATAGAGAATTGGCTTCTAACTAAGCTTCTACATTGGCTATGTCTGGATTACTGGATGGCTCCACTTGGATTCCCTACTTTAAGCATGAATCTAAAGGATCTTTGGACAGTGATCCCTACAATGTATTAGATACTAAGGAATTAGTAGCATCAAGACTAAAATATGTATTGTCTTGCTCATACTTTTTCATTGCTTCTTTTATTTTAATTACCATCTCCTCTTCTCTTACCTTGTAAGCTTACTATCACTAACATCTATTATAGCTCTAACTATACCTAAAAAGAGTTTACCTAAGATAGGTGGTACTTCAATATCCTCATTAAAGTCAAAGAAAACAAAATCAACAAAAAATATGAATTTATCTACTTTAATAAGCATATCTTTCATTATACCTCAAAGATATGTTACTGATCTATTAGCCAATTATAAACTCATTTGAGTCGGTTTAAGTTTACTTAGGTTTAGCTACTTAAACAATTTATAAGACATTAAATTTATGCTAGCACCTAAATTGGCTAATGCTTTCTTAATAGGTAAATTTCCAATAAGATAAGGGGTAATAAAACTCTCCAAATCCTTTAGCATTATGGGAAGCTTGTTTTGAAGAGTAACTGAACAATCCTTGTTGACCATGACTGTAAATTATTCCTACAATTTCTTCTTGTTGGAAAGCAACTCCTTTAAGAACTTCGCATATTTGGGCATATGTGACAAATCTTCCACAAAAAGTAAATGAATGTGTAATTGTTTAAATAAATAAAAAAACTTACCATATTGCTCATTTGAGTGCTCTTTCCTTAACCTTTGAAGGTATGGACTGGGTAGTTTATATTCTCTACACTTCTAAGGTTCTGGTTCTTCCCTATGTGTTTCTAAAGTTTCTACAACTTTATCTTTCAGCTTCTCTATCACTGGTTTTAGGTAAACTTAGGTCTTCTCAGGTTGCTTAGTAACTTACAACTCCTTACCACTCCTCAAGGTTACAGCTTCAGCTGAAGCATATAACGAGGGCTCTTGTTGTTTCTCAACCAAGATATTGTCAAATTGCTTTATCTATTTTTGATACTCAATAACCTAGCATCGCTTCTCTATATATACTTATCAACATTTCTTCTAGTTTCGAATTTTCCTCTCTTTGAGGAGGAGCTCAAAATCCATAAGAAACATTAACATCCCTTGGTTGAGTTTCATAAAAACAATCAACTATATAAGGGAAACACTCCTTATCCCGTTCTTCACAATTGTGATAAGATATATGTTGAAAACCCCGTCAATTCATTAAATTATTAAATGGTCTCTAATAATATGGTGCCATATATCTACCTAAGTTAACTACACTAGGCATCATAGAAGATTGTGTTAACATAGAATGAGAGCTTAAGCTTTTGTTTAGGGCATCCACCATAGCCACTATGGTTGTAGTAGATTATGTATCTACCATGCTAGGCTTCTTCCTACTAGGTTTAGCACCTTCCCAATGGTAGCTATCCACAGCTAAACTTTTGAATGAAGCAAAGGCTTCATTAGGTGTTTTCAAATTTAATATTTCACCTGTAGATGCATCAACAAATTGCTTAGTAGCAAAATTCAATCCATTATAAAAAGTCTATCCTGCATCTAAAGTAGCAGAGCATGATTAGTACACTTTTTGATTAATTCCTTAAAACACTCTTAGGCATCATAAATCATCTCATCATCAAATTGAGTTAATGACAAGATATTATTATGAAGCTTAACTGTCTTAGCTAAAGGAAAATACTTTTCTTTTTTAATTTTCTATTAGTTGCTCCCGTGATGTAATTGAATCTTTCTAAAGTAAAGTTAACTATTACCTTTCTTTTTCCCTACAAAGAAAAAGGAAATAATCTCAATCTTACCACATTATCTATAGCTCCATCAATTCTAAAAGTAACACATATCTCTAAGAAGTTTGCAATATGTGTATGTAGATCCTCCTCTAGGGAACCTTCGAACTGTAATTTCCATTGGACCATCTGGATAATTATTGGTGAGATTATGAATTCGTTTGCAGTGATAGCTGGTTGTATGATATTAGAGTTGGCTCTACTAACTGATAGTTTAATGTAGTTAAACATAGTCTTCAATGCTTCACTGTTATTAGTCATCACTCCAATCTCCTTAACATAAAGAAGAAATTTTAAATTAGATTTAGATTAACTTAAGAAAAGAAATAGAAAAACAATAATAGTAAAAATAATAGAGCAATAAAAGAATGGGCTTTCTTAATCAATGGTCCCTAACAACATCACCAAGAACTTTATAGGGCATATACTGCACTGATTAAGTAAGTGCACCTGTCAAGTAATACTATGGAAGACTTCTAGAGTCCAAGGTTGTCGATCCCATGAGGACAAAATACTTACTTACTTATACCAACTTACTCTAATTAAAATTTATTCAAAATAGTGATCATAAATTGAATAGAATTTACAAAATAAGAGCTAATTGATAATTATCAATTGTGAATGCAATAAATGAACAAAACCTAATTAACCATGAATGATGATATATAGACATTAATCACTAAGAGATTAACATGTAGTAGCCTAGGGTTTCGAATGAATTCCTTATTCTTATTAATAAGAGAAATTCAATCACTAATCTAATAGGAAACGCTTCTCTATTAAATTCTAATCCTAATTATGTTATACTAGAATTACTTCTGGAATAGAACTCCTTAGAATAGTATTAAGAATCGAAATTTATTAGAAGATTTTAGGATTTGTAAATATCTGTCAATTATGTAAAGAGTATATTTAGGATACTTGTTTTCTATGTTTAGAAGGTATTAGAATATTTTAGGATCTGTAAATATCTGTCAATTGTGTAAAGAGTATATTTAGGATATTTTTTTTCTATGTTTAGAAGCTTGGTTAGTGCATCTATGTAGTATATATATTGGCCCTCTTTGTCTTGTGATATGAACAAAATCACACAGAAATTTTCTTCTCAAAATTTATATAGTATCAAAGCCTGGTTAAAAAAAAAAAAAAAAAAAAAACGCTATGACTAGCGAGGAAAGAAACTAGCCTCCCCTTACCTATTGACTTCGAGTGATAATCCTGGTAATATAATTACTCAGGTGCAATTAAAAGGAGACAATTATGGTGAATGGGCTCCAGCGATGCGAACATCGTTAAGGGTCAAGAAGAAATTTGGATTTATTGATGGAACGATTAATCAACCTGCTGATGATTCCACTGAATTAGAGGATTGGTGGACTGTGAATTCGATGTTGGTTTCATGGATGCTCAACACAATCGAGCCAACATTGCGATCTACCATAACATATATGGAGATTGCAAAGGATTTATGGGAAGATATCAAAGAGTGATTCTCTATCGCTAATGGACTTCGTGTTTAGCAGATCAAGGTAGAACTTACCAACTGCAAACAACGAGGTCTGTCGATTGTGACTTATTATAGGAAATTGAAACAACTTTAGGAAGAGCTTGTGAATTATAAGCAAATTCCCATCTGCCGTTGTAGAAGATGCAATTGTAATATTGTAGCTGAACTTGACAAGAAACGAGAAGAAGAGAGGCTTCATCAGTTTTTGATGGGGTTGGAAGATGCATTATATGGAGCAGTTCGTTCCAATATTTTGAGCACAGAACCATTGCCAAACTTGAATAAGGCATACTTGTTGGTGTACCAAGAAGAACGTGTTAGAAACATCTCACGAGGGAAGGAGGAACATGGAGAAGTTGTGAGTTTTGCAGTGCAGACTAATAGAGGAGAGAGAAAGTATAAAATAGAAGTGAAAGACAAATTTGCCATTTGCTCACACTGCAAACGAGAGGGACATGATTCTAAAACTTGTTTTTAGCTTATTGGATATCTGGAATGGTGGGGTGACCGACCCAAAGGGGCTGGACGTGGATGAAGGGGACAGAATGCAGGGCATGGACAAAGTAATACGCCAAAAGTGAATACAGCCCATGTAATTGGGCAGCCATCATCATCAATGGCAGCAACAAAAGAAAATACAGCTTCTGGGACCTTGACAGCAAAACAATGGTCATTCCTTCTCAATTTGTTGAACATGTGCAAACCGGGTACTAGTGAGAAGATGAATGGTAAGGATAATCTGAATTGGATTATTGATTCCGGTGCTTCACAACATATGACAGGTACTTTAGAATGTTTAACAAATTTGAAAGAAATTGTGGCATGTTCAATTGGATTACCTAATGGAGAGCAGGTGATAGCATTGAAGGAGGGATAAGTTTGCTTGGGAAAACATATCAAACTAGATAATGTTTTCTATGTTCCAAATTTGAATTGTAATTTGATATATGTGTCGCAATTGCTTGATGGCTCTAATTGTAATTTCCAATTTACTGATAAAATTTGTATTATACAAGATCACACCTCGAGGATGGTGATTGGAGCGGGTAAACAATGCAAGGGACTTTATTATTTGAAGTCAGCAGTATCAGTCCAAGCATGCAAAACAAGCCATATAGATTCTTTTGAATTACGGCATAGGAGGATGGGGCATCCGTCTGCAAAAATTATGGAATCTCTTCCTCAAGTTGAATTTAGTAATAGTTCAGTAAAAAATAAACCATGTGACATTTGTTTGAGAGCTAAACAAACAAGAGAAGTTTTTGTTTCTAGTGATACTAAAGCAAATGAAATTTTTGAATTAATTCATTGTGATTTGTAAGGACCTTATCGTGTTAATGCTTCTTATAGGGCCTCGTATTTCTTTACCATTGTTGATGTTTTTTTCTAGGGGTGTATGGATATATTTGTTAACTGAAAAAACAGAAGTGGAACTTGTCATGCGTAATTTCTTTGCCATAACTAAAAGACAATTTCAAAAAGATGTGAAGATAGTTAGAAGCGATAATGAAACTGAATTTGCTTGCTTGCATAACTATTTTTCTGAAAATGGAATTTTACATCAGACCTCATGTGTAGGAACACCTCAACAGAATGGACGTATTGAGAGGAAACATCGTCATATTTTAAATGTGGCTAGAGCTTTAAGATTTCAGGCCAATCTTCCCATTAAATTTTGGGGAGAATGTGTTCTGACGGCTGTATATTTGATCAATCGGACTCCTTCTAAGTTATTAGGAGGAAAGACTCCTTATGAGATGTTGTTTGGTAAACCTTCTAGTTATAATCACATTCGAACTTTTAGGTGCCTGTGTTATGCTCGGAACTTAAATAGGGAAAAAGACAAGTTTGCTAGCAGGAGTCAACGTTGTTTATTTGTAGGATATCCTTTCGGAAAAAAAGGGTGGAAAGTTTATGATCTTGATATAGGAAAATATTTTGTATCCAGAGATGTTGTGTTCTTTGAATCTGAATTTCCATATGTTGATAAGGAAGGTGTGCAACCAGATCTTGTACAAGGTGCTTCTTTCGATATCACCAATTATTTTAATGGTGAATTGAATGAGGAAGACGAAAGTGAGGTACTTAAGAATTCGACTGTGACTCAAAGTGATAATAACGACAGGGGGCGTGTCATTGAAATCTTGTGTGAATCTGTTCTAAAACAACTTGGACGGGGTCATAGAACAAAAAAAGCTTCTACTCGGCTGTGAGATTTTGTGACATATATTGCATAACAAATAAGTCCCTCTGCATGTTCCTCCAATCTAAATCCATCCACAGGTACCTCCTATCTTATAGCACATTATGTAAATTGTGACAAATTTTTTCCACAACATCTTTCTTTCTTAGCAGCTATGACAGCCGAAAAGGAGCCTGTTTCTTATATTTAGGCCATCAAAGACATTCGATGGAAAGAAGCCATGATGAAAGAAATTGAGGCACTTGAGGCTAATGGGACATGGACTGTGGAAGATTTGCCACAAGGAAAGCAAGCTATAAGCAGTAAATGGGTTTACAAGATCAAATATAACTCAGATGGTTCGGTTGAACATTATAAAGCTCGATTGGTGATTCTTGGCAATAATCGGATTGAAGGAATTGACTACAATGAAACCTTCGCTCCTATTGCAAAAATGGTTACTATACGTACTTTTCTTTCAGTGGCAGCAACAAAGGGATGGGAACTCCATCAAATGGATGTTCATAATGCATTCTTGCATAGAGATTTAGAAGAAGAGGTATACATGAAGATGCCACCTGGGTTCTCTACTCAATAGCCTGGCAAAGTTTGTCGATTACGTAAATCACTTTATGGGTTACGACAGGCCCCCCGATGTTGGTTTTCCAAATTGACAACTGCATTAAAGCGGTATGGATTTCTTTAATCTCAATGATTATTCATTGTTTACTTTAAATCGAGACAAGATACATTTGAGTATACTGGTGTATGTCGATGATCTTGTTATTACGGGGAATAATGGAGTTGCCATTCAGAAGTTTAAAGATTATTTATGCTACTGCTTCTACATGAAAGATTTGGGAACATTGAAGTATTTTTTAGGTGTAGAGGTGGCTCGGAATCAAGAAGGAATTTTTCTTTGCCAACGCAAATATGCTTTGGATATTATCAGTGAAGCTGGATTATTGGGTGCTAAACCATCTGGTTTTCCCATTGAACAAAATCATCATTTAGCCTTAGTAGAAAATGCATTGTTGGCAGATTCAAAGAAGTATCGGAGATTGGTAGGAAGACTGATTTATTTGTCTCTTACTCGACCTAAGTTGTCCTACAGTGTTCACATTTTGGCACAATTTATGCATTAACCAAGGGAAGCTCATTAGGAAGCAGCTTTGCGTGTGGTTCATTATTTAAAGGTCAGTCCTGGATAAGGAATACTTTGACAAGCTGATAGTGATCTTCGGTTGTATGCTTATTGTGATTCTGATTGGGGGAGTTGTCCTTTAACTCGACGATCTCTTACTGGATATTTTGTTATGTTAGGGACTTCTCCTATTTCTTGGAAGACTAAAAAGCAACATACAGTGTCGAGATCCTCTGCTGAAGCAGAATATCGTTCCATGGCTACCACTATGTGTGAACTAAAATGGTTAAAGGGTCTTTTGCTGTCTCTCGGTGTTGTACACTCTCATCCTATGCTGTTGTATTATGATAGTCAAGCAACTTTACACATTAGTGCAAATCCCGTGTTTCATGAGCGAACAAAGCACATTGAAATTGATTGTCATTTTATTCGTGATTAGATTCAACATGGACATGTTCAGACTACTTAAGTACGTAGATTTGAGCAACTCGCTGATATTTTTACTAAGGCATTGGGGACACAGTAGTTTGAGTATCTTCTACGCAAGTTGGGGGTTTGCAATCTTCACACACTAACTTGAGGGGAGGTATTAAAATATTTTAGGATCTGTAAATATCTGTCAATTATGTAAAGAGTATATTTAGAATATTTATTTTCTATGTTTAGAAGGTATTAGAATATTTTAGGATCTGTAAATATCTGTCGATTATGTAAAGAGTATATTTAGGATATTTGTTTTTTATGTTTAGAAGTTTGGTTAGTGCGTCTATATTGTATATATATTGGCCCTCTTTAGCCTATGATATGAACAAAATCATACAGAAATTTTCTTCTCAAAATTTATAAAATTCCATAACAAACAAGAGTAAATTTTTTATTCCAAAAGAAGTTTATAACTTATCTTTAAGCTTATAGTAAATCTCTTTAATTACGGTAGATCTATTTATGCATTGATCTTACAACTTCAATACGTAAAATCTAATAATTAAGTTGTCACTTTAGAATTAACAATTTAATCAAACAACACATGTAATTGAATTAATAAGAACAAGAAAATTTCATCATAATAATATCAATCGAAGTACACTTCATGTTACCTTAAGGTTACAGGCTTAGATATTGTTGCTTCTATATTACAAACATAATAACAATAAAAAATGATGAAAATTAACTAAAACCCTAAGAAAAGACTTCTATTCAGCCTATTGTGTCTCTCTCCCCTTTGTGTACATGTGTTTGACATTTATTTATATTATCTAGATAAAATAATCTTCAAATGGGAAGTGTTTTAAAATCATTGCAAGTTCTTAGGTAAGTACACAATCGTAGAGTCTAAGCATGGACTTCTCCTTGTAATAATTTTTCAAGCAATTGTCTTGAAATTGCAGACAAAAGGATCAAGGGTGTAGGACATGGGCATGGTGTCGGATTGTAGTTTTATAGTTGACTAAGAATTCTTCAAACTTTGATTAGAAATTAAGAGTGTAAGCTTAATGGCTAAGGAAGATGATAGTCAAGAGTAACCATAGTTTTCCTCTTCACTTAATTCTTAGATGAATTCTCTCTAACACTTGCTATCTTTAACTCATTCTACAAAATAAGTACAAATTCTTTCAAAAATAGCCCAAATTCTCATCTTTTTGCCTTATTACTTCATCTGAGTCCTGAAATCAAGAAATGAATCAAATCAATAGTAAATTCATCAAAATTAGATTGAAATTACTCAAAATATTCAAGGAAACTTAACAACCTATACAACCTAAGGAAACTTCATTTCCATAATCAAATCAACTTGCTACAACTTTTCCATCATCAACTTCATTACCTAAAGTTGAATATACTATTCCAAATCCTATTAGTGAGTTTTCACCTCATATTGATCCATCTTTACAAGTTTTCCTTTTAACCTAAAAGGAAAAAACTTTGGCTATTACTTCTACTATTCATAGGAGAATTAAGAAATCTTGCCCCAATAAGAAGTAATGATTTTTAATCGTTGGTGTCTATTCTTTATTTCTATTTCAATCTTGGTTTAGCTCATGTTAGCTACGTTTAGTCCTTGTTAAGTTCATCTTTAGTTAATTATGTCAAAAATTTGTAATAAGACATTATCAAGTATTCAACTTGTACTCATCATATGTTAACATCAATTCAATCAATTTATGTTAGCTCATTACATGTTCATTTTGTATCCAGTTCATTAAATTCTTGTTACTCTCTCTTGCTATTAGCATATTTGAATTATTGTAATATGATCTATATTAAATTTATTATACTCTTTCTGTACAAAATTCAGGGGGAGTTATTATTAAAGGATGGCAACAAAAAGAGGGAGTATAAGAAAAATATTAAATAAACTATTAGTAAATAACAATTTGATATTTGACGTGAAATGAGATAGTATTGAATAAATGATTTGATGATTTATATAGATGTTATGTATAATATGTTATTGGCTGATTAAATTAATACGCATTGTTATTTATTTTGACTGTAATTGGCAATATAAAAGTATAAGTAATTCATTGTATTTTCTTAAGAGTTGTACATTTGAATTATATTTTCTTAATTTAGATTTAATATTTTTCTAAGAAAGCTTTTACTATAATAAAAATAAAGGAGAATGTTGGGTTCTCTTTTCATGGTTTTAATGATAACAAAAATGGATCAAAAGTATTTAACAAGTGTATTAAGTGTATAGGATATAATATACAAGTAAGCATATGAATTAACTCATGTTGAAATAATCAAAGGATAAATTAGAGAATAGATTAAAGATTTTAGACATAATAATATTTCGACACAACAATATAGGTCAAATGACAAGATAGATTTTGATAAGTTAAAGGCTCAACTTTACTTATTGGATGTATTTGGGTCATATGTTTAATGCGTTCCACTAAATAGAACATATATCGATGAGGTTAAGTAAAACAAATTTTATTTATTTCAAGAGAAGTTTATTTAGAAGAACTTATGATAGGATTTATTGGATACAACTTTGTTAGTTTATTACAACAACATTTTCAAGTTAGTTATAGTGTTTTATGAAGGTTAAAGGATAATTACATGAAGTAATAAAAAGTAAGTCAAAGTGGCAAATAAGGTTTTGCATAGATCAGCTTCAAGGATATGGATGGATAATATGAATTATAGCAAGTGTTTTTTTTTTTTTAATCTAAATTCAAACTTCAACTTAAGAGAAGATTTTATGCAAGATAGAAAGAGATTTTATCATTGTATATATACAAATAATCAACAAGAAGCAACTAGAGATTATAAGTTCAAAATTTTAAATAACAGCTCATAAAGATTTGTTCTACAATTTTAGGAACAAATATGTCAGCTCTTAAATTTCAATTTCAGAGGATTATATATAAGTTGTTGCATTGTAGATTGACAACAACATCAAATTCATTTAACAATAGATCACCATCCAAATTTTAAAGTAACAACTAAAAAATATGGTTCGATAAATCAAGGAATAAAAAGATTCAAATAACTAGTTAAAGATAATTTCAAATCTTTCAAGATATTCTCTACATCTTTAGTAGAGACGTTATTTAAGGAGTAAATATAAGCAAAATAACTAAAAAAATTCGAAATGTACAGCTATCTCTATCTACTATATTTACACTCTTAGAAGATTTAGAAGCAAAATAAAAAATTAAAATAGAGAATCCACTGATAAGGTTTTTATTTTTACATTACTTTCTTTGCTTATACTTAAAAGATTTATGTTTTTACCCTTTAAGTCTATTATAACTCATATCTTATAAGAGCTGTAAGAGTTATGTTGATTGTTAAAAGAGATTTTATTATTGCATTTTGCAGATTTATATTACACAAGAGACAACTTACAGAGGTGGAGCAAAAGACTTACAGTTTTAATTTTTCTTTGATTAAAGTTTTTAAAGTGAATACTAGAACGACATTAATATGGAATATTAGGTACTCGATAGTAGAGCTAGAAGAGTACATTAAGCATAAGTTGAAGTACTATAATTTTCTTATCCAATCTTCTTACTCCTTTATTCCTTTTACTTTCCTATTTTGAATTGTGATGTTATATTATTCTCCATGCCAGCTATATAGAGTAATCAAAAGAGACATTTATAATAACAATTTAAGAAAAGGTTTTAACTTTTAGAGTAACCAATTACCCCTTTATTGGATGCTTTCGAAACCTACATCTTTTTCAATTCAAAATATTATTAATCATTCATATCCATAGTCTTGATATCCAAGTTGTAAATTAACATCGATTTTAAATATAAGATTATGAAAAACAAAAATATTACATAACTTAAAAAAAAAATAAAATAATGACAAACATAATTATCTAACATTACTGTCAAAGAACTATCTAGCATTGGTGTCAAATAATGGACTATAAATTCAATAAATTTTATTTACTTGATCATTATGCATGCCAATTTAACTTATATTTATTTGATATTGTATATGTTGGATTTATGATACTCAACATAACTCAAGAACTTATAAGGTAGCATATCACTTGGAAGCTAAAATATTCATAGTTCAAATTCCAAGTGAAATCTAGGATGAATAACTATACACCTGACTATACATTCTAAAATTAAGGGGTGGAATTTATCTTGCGAATTCTAATATTCTTGCAAAATCCCACCCAACCATACATAATTTAATGAGTTTTAGATCTCAAAACAATATAATACTTACCCTTAGTTTTCAAAAACCTTGTGCTTCAATTTAGTGAAACTCTTATTAGAATGTATTTTCATACTAATAGACTATAATCTTTTAGATTAGTGTTTTTATTTTCTTTCTTTGTATCTAATCTCTACATGTTTTATATGTGATATACATATATTTAAGATATGACATTTAAAAAAATATAAGTTTGTATTTGATCTATTCTAGTTTCAAATCTTATGTACGAATAATGTTTTTTTCGTATCTTACTATATGTATAGAAAGATGATGATTAGGGAATGTGAATTAATAAATGAAAATTTATGTACTTTAAAAGTAAAATATTAAAAAAATATAGGTTTACTCATTTAAAAAAAAATTAAGTTTATTTTCCTTTTGGTTTTTGTAAAACTAAATATAGTGAAGAGTAACAATTTTGATTTTAGGAGAATTTATAAATCTTTAATTTTTATAGAACGGTATATAATAGTTATACATTCAATTTCCTTTTTGTTATCTTATTCTAACAAACGAAGTGTCTAAATTAATAGCTAAAGCAATAAAAAAATTAAGAAAAAAAGAAAAAGAAACTAAATAGATAAAAATTCTAACTATTGCATACACATATCCATTATAAAAATGTTTTGAAAGTTTTAGATATTTATGCGTTTTCATGCTTTTGTTACTTATACCTTTTTAAAAGTAACATGTCAAAAGCCCTCTAATGTAACTTTACCATTTCAAACTTTTGTTATTAATATAAAGCTATACAATATAACTTGTACCTTTTCAAACTTTTGTTACTTATACATTTCTATTGTTGTATAATATAGCTTATAAATTTTTGAATTTTTGTCAGTTATATATTTTTAAAAGAAACATTTCAATTGTTGTCCAATATAATTTACAACTTTTCAAATTTTTGTTATTTATACCTTTTTAAAAGCAACATTTCAAAAGTTATCTAGTATAACTTATAACTTGTAAATTTTTTGTTACTTATACCTTTTTAAGAGTAAAATTCAAAAGCCATCCATTTAAGTGTCAATTTTTTTTATAGTCTCGTCCTTATTCTAACTCTTCATCTTACCCTTAATTTATATTCCTATCAATTTGAACTATTAAAGTAATTGTCAATTCAGTAGGTTGAATCGAATCCATTAAAATGACAAATGAGACTATAAAAGCTTAGTAATATATATATATATATATATATATATGTGTGTGTGTGTGTGTGTGTGTGTGTGTGTGTGTGTGTGTGTGTATGTGTTTGTACCTTCATTTAAAGGTCTTTACTTGTAGGGGTAAGAGTGGAAATATTTAAGAGAGCACTTTATAAAAACTGGTATGTTATGGTCAAAGATTTGCCTTTTGCCATTTTCTTTTTCTATTATCTTATTCTAACAAATGAAATGATTTAAATGAAGAGTCAAAACAATAAAAAATGAAAGGATAACTAACATAATTATCGATGTTCATCTATATTTTTTAGTTTAAACTTCTTTTTTTTTAGGGACACACATCACAAGTGTGCTATTTGTTAGTACCTTTATAAAATTATACTATTAAATATAACTAACATAATTTCAAACTTTTGTTACTTATACCTCTTCAAGAGCAACATCTCAAAAGCCATCTAATATAACTTATACACTTTTCAAACTTTGGTTACTTATACCTTTTTATGACTTTCACAAGCCATACAATTCTATCCCTTTAATTATGTATCTAAAAGTCATTGTTGTTGGAGACTTAATATACTAACTATAGTAATGAAACAAATTTTCAATTTTTATACCTTTTTTTAATTTGAAATAATGATATCCTTTTTATTTTTCCTATTATTTTGCTTTCCCTTTTTTCTTTTCCTTTTGTTATGCAATAAACTATGTAGATTCCAACTAAGTATCCAAACTAATATGTTTATTCAGAGTGAAAGTGCAAAATTCATTGAAAAAAATAGAAGTATGTGTATTTGTTGTTTGTTTGTTGTGTAAAAGTGGAAAAAAAATGTTGAAAAAAAAAAAGATTTGAATCTTCATGTGTAAGAATTAGAAATAGTAACTATTAACATCTTATTTATTGTAATTTTAAATAGGGAAAATTACAAAAAAGCCCCTAACGTTACTTGTATATAAGTATTAGTTTTTAATCTTTCATTTAGTTTATTTTAATTCTCAATGTTTAAATAAATTTACAAAAGAAATCCCTCCATTAGTTTTAGTGTTAAGTATGAACATGTGACATAACTTGATTCGTTTAAATAATTAATTTAATTAAATAAACTAATAATATATTGCATAACTAAAATTTAGAAAAATGGACTTAGTTATAAATATGGTGAGTCTTCTAAATTAGTTAATAAAACCATATTTGTTAAAGGCAAAGAAGTAGCTAGTGTAGAATCTGTTAAAAATAATAGTTTACATGTGAAAGCTAAGTTTATAATGTAAAGTAGTCGGTATAACAAATGATACTTTAGTCAAAATAACAAGTAACCAATCAAAAGATACATCAGAGACAAACTTAGAGGTTACTTAAGCCAAAATATAAGGAACCAAGTAAATCACAGGTATGGATTATCTAATTCTTATGCATGTTTTCTCTATAACAAACTTAGTCATATTGAAAAGTATTGCTTTTGTAAAATGAAACAACTTAGTGCTCAACAAGTTAGATCTCTGAATAATACAAGATTGAATTTTAAAGGACCTAAACTTAAATAGGTTCTTAATAAGATTTGATGATTTTTTTTTTTAATGGTTATAGGTACATGAGTCAAAGTGTACTTGGGCATAAATCTTAATTTATAAAAGCACTATTAGAACTAAATATATGAGATGAGTAATATAAGCGATTTGGTAGTCTCGTTCTAATCCTTCTTATCTTTAATTTGCTTCTCATATTCTATATATATTATTACTTTATTGTTATCATAAAAAATCATCTGGTATTATTTTGAGGGACAACTTATTTTCCAAAAGATTATTTTAAAGGGAAAGAAGCTTTATTACATGAATAGTTAGTATGATTTAATCTTCTTTTATGAAAAATATAGTTATCCTTTTACAAGAAAAAGGGGGGAGAAAAGTTTTCAAAATTTTTGTTAAAAAAAAATTAAAGATTGTTTTTTTTTTTTTTATGATAACAAAAAGGGGGAGAATAGTATAAGAGAAAAAAAAAATATTTATGAAGTTGAAGGTAAAATAATTTCACTAAAGTAGAATGATGAAAAATTTGATAGTACTGTATATGGAAAAATTATTGCAAAATTAATAGTGTTATATATGAAAATCTAAGTGAACATTTTTTTTAATTAAAAGTTTCTATAAGTATTCAAAATATTTTTGTTTAAAAATGTGTTTTGTTATCATAAAAAAAGGAGGGAATGTTAGGTTTTCTCTATATAAGTTTTGATGATAACAAAAGGTGTTTTTATGAACTAATGAAATTTATTGAGTGTACATGATTAAATTGAAAGCAATGTATAATTTATTGAATAAATAAGTTAGAAGGAATAATGTAGGGAGTAAAGGATATCATAGAGGGAAAGAGAGCTTATATTTTAGACAAAACTCAAAGGATTTGTTAGAAGGTATAAGAACAATGAACTAAGCAGAACTTAGAAGACTTGTTAGAGACATAGTTTGGAAGAACAAGTTATGAACAGAATTATGCAAAACTGATTAGATTTAATTGTAAGCTGAATAACTTGTTTGCTTAAAGGCCCAGCTTCACTTGTTGGGTATATTTAGGTGATACATCTAATATGTTCTACTAAGTTAGACAATTATCCATGAGGATTAAATTAAGGAGGACAATTTTATCATTTTTTTTAAAAATAATATGCAAATTTTTTAAATCTGTCATGATATGAATTATTTAGATAATCTGATGAATGAGATATTTTATAGATTTGAAGATCAAATTTGAATAAGTTGTGTAAGATATGTTGTAACTAATTTAAGAGAAGCCAAGAGATTAGATAATGATAAATCTTTATTGGTTATCAATATCATATCAAGTGAAAATCATCCTATATCTCATATTCTCAAACTTAAATTTGAAATTAACTATCGTAGATTTGTTAGGATATATCAAGATAAGGATTATAGCAGATTAAATCAAATTAGATCCAATATTAAAGAACAAAATTCAACATCATGTATATGTTCATTCCATTAATATTCTCATGAAGCTAAGATTTTTTTTTTTTCAATAGACATATCACTAGAAAAACAAGACATGTACGTGATATATTTTAAGGATCATATTAGAAATACTTACATAAGTTTTCAAATATATTTTTATTGATTCAAAATTCACGATTTAAGTTAACTAAATTGGAGATATTCTTGCAAAGGATCAGGGTTTTAGTTATTCAATGGCTAAGTTGTAGATAATTATCAAAGTGATTAGATTTTGGTGCATCTAACCATTATAGAGAAAAGTATATATGTTTCAACAATTCAAAAATTCAAACACATAACTCTATAATCAAGATTAGCATTGAAAAGCTAAAAACATCTTCATATCAAAGTACTAGAAACTTTCTTAAAGGATTTTTCTACTCACACGAATTTTATATTTTACTTTTATGTTGTACTTAAACTTAGAGAATTATTTATATTACTTCCTTAATTATATTTCTTATTTCATTGAGAGTTAAAAAAGCTATTAGAAGTGAGGATTACATATTTGTATCTCTATATATATGAGTTTAGCCAAAAATTAGGCTAAGAGAGTCAAAGCAAATGAATTAATGATTATAATCTCTCAAAGTTATTATTAATTTTTTCAATTGAATAGTAGAGTAACACCGTTGTGGAGAACTGGGTCTTCAATAGTAAAGTTGGAATAGTGCATTACGTATAAGGTAGAAGCACTATAAATTTTATGTCTAATCTTTTCATTCTCTTACTCTTTTAATTTCATATTTAATTATTTCTTATTATTTTTTCCCTTATCGTATTAAGTAATTAAAAGAGAAGTTTAATATTGTCTTTGTAAATTTCTTTTTTAATTTTTTTAAAGTAATCAATTTACCTTTTTTTCAGGTTACTTAATTAAAACCTATAAGCTTATTTGATACGACTTGAAAAGACTCTTAAAAAGATTGAGAACTAAAGTGAACTATATAAATTATTAAGAATTGATTTATAAAAACATCAAACATTGAGAATTTTTTCAATACTTTTTTCATACTTTTTCCTTTTAAATAAATATTATTTTCCTTCTTAAACCAAAAACCACAAACTGCTCGAAAACTGAATCGGAAAAGCCCAATCGATCAATTTCATTATGCGGCCCCAACTTATACCACCAGCCTCCCTCCGTCGCGGTCTACTCCTCCGTCTTCTTGTTATCTAGGGTTTTAGAATCCTAGGGTTTATCTCTCCCTCTCTCTCTCTCTGTGAAAAACAAAGGTTGTGCAGATAAACCATAGAAGACGTAATTTGATTAAGAAATGGATGCATTTTCATCTCCTTCGACTGGATCTTCCTCTCCTCAGTTTTCTACTGATGAATTCATGAACCAATTGAAGACTCAACTTGCCCAGGCTTATGCCGAAGAGTTCCTCGAGGTACTTCCCTCTCTCTCTTTCTATCTAAACAGATGAATTTACTGTGTGCCGTATTTGATTTTAACCGTGTGTGAGTAATTGTGAACCTAATGGTAGATTCTTTTACGCTGAGAAGGGCTTAATTTTCTGTATATTTACAATGGTTCCTTTTGGTTTTTAGAATGATGTAGTGAAAATTTGCGTGCGTTTTTTTTTTTTTTTGGTCATATGGATTGATCAGTTAGAGTATTAATATTCTTTGTCGTGGTATATCTCCCTACTTCTGTTGTGTAGTGATGCTACCGTGTGCATTAGAGCAGGGAGACATCCGTCTTCCAGATTTATACACATTAAATTCATGACTGTTTCAACACTCCTCCCCTGCACCTATAGCAATGCTGGAATTGGTAGAAGTGTACATTTTTTGAGATTATTGTTTAAGGATAGCGAAAGAATTAAATAAGTAAAACAGTGCAGAAAAAGTACGGTTGTCAACTAAAGAATTCCTCGGAAGTATTGTATATTATGGTAGACAAAGTCTTCATTTCCTTCAGTTGATTAAAAGAGAAGAAAAAGGAAAAGGGGAAATTGCAATTAACACCCCAAAACTTTGACCTAGGTGCTAATTTACCTCTTAAATTATCCAATGTTGCAAATCACCCCTTGAACTTCAATAAATTAGCAACTATAAAAGAATATTTTCCTTTTTAGTTAAAAAAAGGTTGCACTATAATAAAATTTGAGGGTTTTTAAATCATATTTTGATAAATTTAGGTGATACTTTCACGTTAAAATTAAAGTTTAGGGGAACTTATGGGGTTGTTTGCCAATTTATCAAAACTTAATGGATTTTAAAGCATATTTTGAAAGTTTAGGGGATATATTCACAAATAAGTCAAAGTTTATAGGGGTTATTTGCATTTTTCCAAAAAAAAAAAAGTTCATGATTCTTGCCAATCTCATTTGGTTAAATATAAATATAAAAGCAAAAAGTGGATATTGCCTTGTATACTTTTTATATATATGGCATCATGTAATTGGAGAAACTTAGACAGGGATGATGGCGTCATGTAATTGAAGAAACTTAGATGTGGATGATAGGAAAACCTCTAAGATATACAAACAGCATATACCACAGGAAAGAAACAATGTGCTAGGAAAATAGTATCTTTCTTAAGATTTTGGGGCTACATGCACATGAATTCAGTAAAACGATATTGCAGGGTTATTGCTTTTCCCAATTGTTAGATCATAAGCTTGTTCCAACAATAGTTATGGAACAACCAAGCTGCCTATTTCTTTAATTTGTAACCTTGGTGGCTATTTCATCTTTCAGTTGTGATTGCAGCGACATGGGACCCACTTCCTTCTTTTTTTATCTTTTCTGATGGGGGATGGGTTAGTGGTGCGGATAAGTAAATTTTTTTATTTTGAGAAGGAAAAATATATAACCGTCAAAAGATGAGAAGGTTTACAAAGCTACTCTATCCTTTAAAAGAAGAGTATACAAAGAAGCTGTGGGAAATAAGAGTAAACTTGAAGAGTGATTAAGCCTAGAGTAAGCTAGAACTTGATTGGCTAGAGAGCACAAAGGAGGGATTTGCATTCCAAGATGAACTTTTTTCCTTACTCTCCAAATACGGTAAAGTGTGGCAGCAAGTGAAGCTTGCCACAAATGGATTTGGTTGGACTTTGTGCCAGCTGTAGCAACTAATCCACTCGTCACACCATACTAAGAGTGATAAGAGGAAGGGCTTTCCAAGGCTTCGCATAAAAGAGATGAGTATGGTATTCTAGAATCCATGTGCGTAGGTAGCAAGTTGCAACGCTTGCTAATCTCCATTGCATCACCTTATCCAGCGTCTGAAGTTTGTGAGGCCATGCTAACCATAGAAAAATGCATGTCTTGGGATGTTGCTTGGGTTCCATACTACCTTACACCAAGGGACAGGAGGGGGTGAACGAGTTAAAAATTCATAGCTGGTCTTTATAGCTATTACTGAGAGATCATTCTCACTTGTATGTCTAGCTAATCCTTATTGTCTTCTTCTTCTTTGCCTTTTTTTTTTCTCCTCTCTTTCCCCTTTTCCTTTCTTGGGGTAATTGGTTATCTCCAATTTCCATATTCTTATTCATTCCATTTTATACCATCGGACCTATCTTACAATGATATTAAAGCCTTATTTGGGAATGCATGTGACATGTTTCCCATTATATTATTGTTTGTCAGGCTGTATAATTTCAAAGTTTAGAATATTCAATGTGTTTTAAATGTAGAATTTTCTCCTTTGCTATTTTATAAGAGCAAGAAGTGCAGCAGTTTCCTGTGAGCATATGTATGTGAATATTGATTTGTTTGTATCCCCACTCTCTTTGCTCTTCATGTGACCTTTGGTTCTTCCATAACCTGCCTCTATCACCTTCTGTGGTATTATATCATAAGTGTTGCTCTAGACCCTGGTTTTCTTTCAAGAGAGTATTTATGATCACCTAATCTCTCCCCATTTGTCCTTACTAAGAGATCATCCTCACTTGTATGTCTAATTGAACATGTGTATCTATTCCTCGAACAAAACATCATCTTTCATTTTATCTTATCCATCTTGTGTGACTGCTCTCCGTAGCATTCTCAAGACATGCATTTTTATTATTATCATTATCTTTTGAGAGGCTAGATTCACTAAAATTAAACAAAGAACTATATACTCATATTCTATGTAAATATCTTTTACTAGTAAAGTGAATTTTCCCAGTGTTGGTAGGTTTTCTGAATAAGGCATGAATGAGCCTATGCCTTTTCTTCTTACCCAAAAAAGAGCCCATGCCTTTTCTTGATTTATTCTTTTTCTTTTCACCAGTTCTTTGATGATTGCCTATAGCTGTGAATGATATCTGTGCTTTGCCTTTTATTTCTTGTACAGACTGTGAGGGGCAAGTGTTTTGAGAAATGTATTACAAAACCAGGATCAAGTTTGGGTGGGAGCGAAAGTAGCTGCATCTCTCGATGTGTAGATCGCTACATCGAGGCCACTAGCATGATCAGCAGAGCTTTATTTAGTACACCGCGTTAAGAGTTGCTGAATGTTTTTTACTCTTGAAGATCCTTCATGCTGCTGGGCTATAATGAGGATGAGATATAGTTCATAACTTGATATTTAATAGTTACCAGAACTTACTAATTTTGCTTTTTAACATCCATTTTTCCATTGTTGATACTCTGGAGACCTTAATGTTACATTGTTGTGGAATCAGATTTTGACAATTCCATTGAAGCTTTGCCCAAAAGAAAATATTTTGTTTATTCATATGGTTCACTATAAACAATGAAGTACAAATAGAATTAAACTATTTGATGCTAATTCCCCAATGATAATAGGATTTTGTATTAATTTTTTTTTTCCCTGTATAAAAGAAAATTCACCTGATTAGCTAGCGTCTTAAGAAATGAAAAAGTAATAGGAAAATGGTGACTTCAATGAATACAAATAATCCGGTGACAAATGATTCTGTCATGTCTCTTTGCCTCATGATATCCTTCTTGTGCTTCTCATAGTAAGATAATACCTGTTTGACTTTATGTTGTTTGGGAGTCCTTGAGCAGTATAAAGCTCGATTGAAGATCATCAAACTTGTTCTCCCATTGAGATGTGTTCCCATCAGGTCCTCAACGTGTAGACTAACTTCCCTCAACTCCAATTGGTCTCCATTGATATGTCTGCAGTTGACTAGTATCTTGCACTTGGCCAGACGATGAGCCAATACACTTTCTTCTACTGATATGATGCTCCCGTAGTAAACTCTGTAATCCCTGTTGAATGGCCAATTCCTTTGCAGGGAGATGGGTCTCCAACTTGAGAGATTGACAGCCTTTCCTTTCTTCTGGTCTAGCAGAACCCAACTTAACCTTAGCTCACTTTCCAATTCCTTGACAATATCACTCCAATTTCTAGCCTCTGTGTTAAACGCAGCCAGGATTGCTCCGTTGAAAATGTTGCTGGCATCATGATCTTCCATATGATTGAAGTCAGCTTCTCCCACCCCAATATCATCGTTCTCCTTAAGGGTCACAATGTTCTGATAGAATCGCAAATTTGTGAACCAGTTTCTATTGTTGTCGTTAATCATATTCCTTTGACATCCCTTTTCATCAACCTTGCCAAATTGGCCAAATTCTTCAGAGGTGCCCACTACTGCCTTTGACAGTATGCATCTGTTTTTGTAGTAGATATCTACCAGGGATACAAGATCACCTGGAAGGACGGAACCTTCAGCTTCTAAGTGTTTTCCGGCTATGGCAATTTGTTCTGTCGCCATCTCATCATATATTAGCGGGTAACATTCCCTGTAAAATTTCTGGAAATCGCCAATCAGAGAAGTAGTTTCCTGGAGTGCAGTAGATGGCCAAAGGGAGTGACAGAGTCGTCTCCACAAATCCTGATCTCGAGCTGCATCTCGAGCTTCAGAACAACTGGAGGCGACTGCAACTAAGGACAAGCCATCTAGTCGCGCCAGGACATCCCTTAGGATGTCCTTGTTCAGACCCATCGATGGGGACTCCGCAGGCTCCATCTTGGCTCCCGTTTGGTGGTCACCCATATGTTTAATTTCTTTTCAGCTGCTCTTTCAGTTATTGGAATGTCAACTTTCAGGATGCTGCGAGCATTGTAAACATAGCTGAGTTAAATACCTATTTTCTCTCCTTAACAGTTGAAATGTGAACGCAAAAGCAGGTCATGTCAAAGCATGGCATCGTTCAATTATCTTGTACTTACCAATAGATTGATTGAGCCACCCAGGAAATTGACATTAATAATAACCCCTTTGACTAAAAACAAAAAGAAAAAGCTAAACGTGCGTTTGGAGTGTTCAAACTCAATAGTGAATGGAAAGCATAGCTTTCCATTTTTATGGCTGAAGAAAGCATAACGATAAAATGCCCTATTTCAGCAGTCCCAACCGTCAACTCTTACCAAGTACTGGACCCGCCAAGAAAACAAGTGGGCATGTAGCTTGAATGGGCGAGAGTGATCCGTGGTGACCATGCTAAACATTTGATGTGTATACTTTGAGCCTTCGACCATTTCACGAATTACATAAATACTTTATCATTCTAATACGTAATTTAGTTTGAATTCTCAACTATGTATTGAGATTGGGTGTTCAGGGTTAAAAAAATTATTGGCTGTGTTCGTTTTACAGAAAATGCTTTTGAAACTTTCAATAATATTTGTTCTATAGTTACCAAATTTTATTTTAATAATCTTAGGAGGTCACGAACTTCATTGACTTTTATTCCAAGTGGTTGTGAAAAATAATAATTGCAGCAGAGCAGTTGATGGTAACGAAAAATGCTAAAAGACAATGAGAAATAGTTCTTATTTCAAAAAATGCTCTTCATCTTCCTTAAATTCTGCATACATATTTGTGATAATTAACTATTATTAACGGTCATGAACTACCAATTGTTTCCTACTATTACTTGATGCTTCTTAGAATTGCTATTATAATGTCGAACAATTATCAAGTTTATTATTAAAACACTTATAGATATATATATATATATATATATATATAGACAGGACTTTAAGAATACTTTACAGATTGATAGTGTCCAATTATTCTAATTAATTTCCTTTCTTAAGATTTATTCTGGAGCTTGGGGTTTGAATTTGAGGCTTAAAAAAAACTTTTGCATGGCTTAAGAAATATCAAGTTGCAGCTATTTAATGGAAACTCTCAGCAAGGCTGATACTTCCTATGTTAAATATAGCATGAGACAACAAGCACAAACTGGAACTCGGACAACTAGGATTTGAAAATGAAGACATGGATGGATAATCCACCATAACAATACTATCTTCTTTTCCTCTTTCTTCTTCTTCTTCTTCTTCTTTTTTTTTATTTTTTATTTTTTATTTCCCCTTAATTAAAACTAGCTGATGAAGCAATTCCCTAATGAAGCACGTGGCTCCAAGATGGTTTGGGCAAATGTCAATTCCAATGACTAAATACTTGCATAAATAAAGTCGGCAATAATTAAAGTTTTGTCCCCCATAGGTTTGCCCTAGGCTCCCTCTTAGGTTTAAGTGCCACGGTTATATTACAGCCTCATTTAAATTTTAGCCCTTCAGAGTTGACAACTGCCCACTACATCGAGATCATTAGATTAGTCATATCATCTATATTTATGTTAGATCTAACGTGATAATGATTTTTTTCCGACGTGGTGTGGGGTGTGGGGTGGACAACTATATCTTATCTTTTCTTTTCTGTTGTAGACTTGTTACTTGATTCGTGTAATTTCAGCCATAATAAACATTATATGAAAGAATGACGCTAATTGAGGTCATTCAATTGAAATAGGATTAGTTAACGGTCAACTTCAATATTTATTAGATTTTCATTTGTATGTTCAGCTTAAAACTTGGCCTAATTTTATCTGTTTTTGTACTATTTATGGTAAAATGTGTGTATATATATATTTAGTGTCAAACACCATACAGACAGGAGGTGGAGGTTGTAGTTTAGAAAGTGATCTGATAAAATCTAGGTGTAGCTTCCCACAGGTATCAGAAAGCTTAACACCTGACAAGTTGGTCTTGAGTTAGTAAAAAAATTTAACAATACCTCTTATACATTGACATAGTAAGTTAAGGCTTTCTCTTTCACACATTTCTTTTCAATAAAGTGTAATTATAGGCTAGAATTCTTACCAGCGAGTCGTTTTCAGGTTTCTCCATAAATATTCGGAAAAACAAGGAGACTTTATGTCGCAGTAACTCAAAAAAAATTATATTGTACAGTTATTTTTAACTTATCGTAAATCTGAACCTCTGTAAATAAGATTTATTAACATGAAAAATCAGCAATTTTCGCAAAGAATTAATAATAGTTTCCTTTTTACTATTAATAGCTTAACTTTAATTATTAATGGATTATATTTATTATAATTTAAGGTGATTTATTGTAACTCAAAAGTTTTAAAAGTAACTACATTGTGAAATCCTCAAACGAAGAAAACATATTATTTTTAGTGGTATTTTAGTTTTTTCTTTTCATAAATAATAATTTATTGCTTTTCCTTTTGTAGAAGTGGATGTTACCCTTTCAGTTTAACGAGATGATGTTTGGCCATATTCCATATTCCCTTAGCCAATTTTCAAATTTTAATACAGTAAATGGGCCTTATCAAAAGTTACACTTTTGTTTTTCTCTTTCCTCCTCTACAAAATGATGGAGCTTTCTCCGTAAATGGTGGTTGTCTTTCTCTCTTCTAACTTTCGCCAACAATAAGATAATCGAGAAGAATTGTCTCCTATGATTTCTTCTCTTTAAATCCCATCATCCTATCAATATTTAATAATAATTTGAAATGCTTTTGAATTTAGGATTTATAACTTCGAAATTCTTGGAGAAGGGGATCGATTCTGATAAAGCCAAGGTTTATTTGTGATAAATATTTTGATTTTATTTCGGATATTAGAATGTTTTTAGAATTGTAAAATCGAAATAAATTATCAATTATGCATTGTGGTGTCCCTTGGACGTGTGGGATATAGGGGGGTAGCGTGTGGTATTAGGGGTATAAGCATCAATATGTTGCTGCTCTTATATGTCATTGTGTTTTGGAAAAAGATTTAAAGATATTAACATGTCATATGAATTGATAAGTAATATAAATACTTGAAAATGAGGGAACGTATTTTTGAAAAAATACTAATTATGTATCAACATGTCAAAATTTTGTTAATACTTATATACTATTAAGCAATTTACATGATATATTAGTTACTTCAAATCATTTCTCCTTTCTTTGTTCTTCTAAATTATAGAGTATATGAGATTTAAGTTGTAATAGTTTGTTTTTAGGAATTGAATAAAATTATAACAGGGTATTGATTTTTTTTTTCCCATTAGAATTTGATTATAGAAACAAAAAATTTAAAATATAGAGAGAAAATCAAGTTTTATCTTGGATTTAAGTGATATGTTTTCAAGAAAGGAATACTTTGATGCATGAACCAAGATAAGGTGGTCCTATCAACAAGCCTCCAAGCTATGACAAGTAAGGTTGATAAGAAGGTAAGCCAATAGGCCTAGCCTAAGCTAATTTACTAGCCACTTTGTATCAACCACATTTGATTATGATCAACTAGTTTGAATGGTCAATCAACTAGCTAAGCCATAATTGATCTTGGGTGGCTACTCAATACATTTCTAACCTTCTCTAGCGATTAATCACCACTTATTACTAGTTGATTACCATTCCATCTTGAATCTTGATTCAAACATTATTTAATCTGAGCACTAGAATACGTTTTCCTTAATAAGTTTTACTACTAATAGTCTAAGTTGAATATGGAACTTATGACATGATCTCATAATAGCCTTTATCTTGTATTCAAGAGTTGGTTATTGATTTTATAGTCATTGTTGATGAGCACAATTCGGATACATGATTATCATGCTTATCTATATGTGCTTATAAATATAATAATGGAAATGAATGATAAATTATTAGAACTATTAAATTCTATGCTACTTGTGGTTGCTCATAAGCTAGGAGAACTAGAAGTATTAGGCTACTAGAAGTAGAAGTCAACAACCATGGATTATGTTGATTGTGGTTAAATCAATTGGAAATAGTACTACTGATGATGCTTTAAAGTGGATTAGGCTAAACAAACTCATTGCTCTTCGTTACCTACAAGAAGCCTCCTGTGAGTGTGTCAATGAAGGCTCTTTGATGCTCGAGTTAGTAAAGGGGACAAAGAGATAGATATCAAGGGGAGCTTGAGCATATATGGTTTTTAGGGAGAATGCTTAAAGTGCAGTAGGATGGTTATGGAGAGAAGTGTATGGGAGTTTGGTGTTTCAATCGGATTTGGAATTCCCTTACCTGTCAACCCCTTACACTATAATAGTGTAAGGGGATATAGCTACTTGGATATGTGTTGGCTTAGGACTCGTCTGTATTGGCAATTGGTGGAGGGTATATGCCATGGAGTTAACAGGATGGTTTTGGGAGTTAGTTGGCTATGACTACGCTAGTAGCTACATATGTGATCTATAAGCCTAACATCCTTAGGGTATGGCGGGTGTGTTAGCCATATTGTGGATGTTAGGTTGTAATTAATAAGTCGAAGTGGGATACTGGAGCTAGGGACAAAGAGAAAGGAAGGAGAAGATAAGGTGGCACAGATACATTATAAATGACGAATTGGGCCCTATGGAGAGCTCACAAGGCTGTGAGTATCTTTGCTTGTCGTACTTGGAGTGGATGAGGGAGTAATTCCTCGTACATTGAGCTCGGCCAGCGCATTGGTGGAATCCTCACATGTTGAGTGTATCTTCCAGCTCTAGGCTCATTAGAGTGGTTGCTTAAGTCCTTAAGGCAAGCATTTGGTAAACAACATTTCACTAAGCTTATGGATGGCGAAGGTATCTAAACAAGTTGGAATACTTAGAGAAAGTAGAGAATTCATTCCATTGAGAGCCAATAGGCCTTTTAAGCTTTTTCTTAAGTTAGGCCTCGGGTTAGGTGAGAATTAGGTATCAACATTTGCCCCTTACTCTCCTTAGTGTCAAAGATATGAAGTGAAGGTAAGCTAGGAAGCTTGGCTTGGGGCTAGTGAAATCTGGCTTCAAGTAAGGAAACCATTTCCCTCATGTGGTGATGTGACTTTGACATTTGATTAGATTTGCATAATTGTACTGTGATGCTTAGCATGATTGATGTAATCGTTGGGACTTAAGGTATCATGATTATCTTTGAAAAGAGTAATGTGCATTAATAGATTTCTTTAAAACGATTGTGTGTGTGGAAAGCTAGTGTGTACAGCTATGTCATTGATTTGTGTGTGATCGATCTAGACCATCTGCTAGAGGAGTGAGATACGTGGATGGTTAGGATGTGCCGTACATCCTTGTAGTTAGTATGTGCTCCGGTAGTAGGGAAAATCATTCCTTTCCCCTTTGAGCTTGTTTATATAAAGGAGCACTTGGGGCCTCATTTTTCACTTTCGCTATGAAAACAAAGGGAAACTCTATCGAAATTTTTCTAGAGAGCACATTCCAAGTTCTTCCTAATACATCTTTTCTTCACTCTAGTGCATTAGTGATGGCTAGTAAGGGAGCTTTTGATTTCTAAGGTAAGTACTTAGGTGCTTCAATCTCAAGGGAGATTGACTAGAGCTACGAAGAGATACTCCTCGAAGGGGGTAGTAATGCTACTCCATTCGAAACGACGATAACAGCGGTAGGCGATGAAAAAAGGCCTAAGGTCATGTTCACTTGGGAACAGAGGAGGGAATGCATTGTAAGGAGGCTTTAGGATGTACATGCCCTAGATGGTGAGGGCGATGCAAAGGAGGAGCCACTGCGTATGATGAATTCTAACACTAAAGGTGTGTGCTTGCATGTTATTTGTGGCGAGTGAGGAGAAGTTATGGCTTATAAATTAGGCAATGAGAATTGTGCCCGAATGGCAAGTTGAGGTGCTTGCGATAGGTAAGAGGGCCTTTTAGATCGATGACGAGTGGTCCTTTTGTATATATGCAAAGTTGTTTGAGCTAGGGCTAGGGCTACCATTTTTAGAATTCTTGGTAGAAGTGTTCAACTACTTCAAGATTGCTTTGAGCTCCATGAGCGCGAATGCTTGGGCGTAGTTGCTTGGCTTTGAGTTGGTTTGCTTGTAGATTTTATAGAGCTTGACGGCATGCCTCTTTAGATATTTTTTCCATGTGAAAAAATCTGTTGATGGTTGGCCACACATTGTGAATTGAGGTAGACCATTGAAGGTGTTTGATGGCTTTCCAAACAAGGTCGATCATTGGAAGGAGCACTTCTTTTGTGTCCAAACATTTAAGAGGCCTAGCTTTTCGATAACTTGGTTAGAGCCAATTCGAACTTTGCCAATCAATCATATGGTACGAAGGATAGCGAGGCAAAGGAGAAGGTGTTGGACCTCACGAAGTGGAAGCGGCTTTACCGATGGCTTGTATTCCTATGTATGTTAATGGCTAGCCTATGTATAGTATGGAGATAGGTATCTCCTAATACATGCTGAAGAGGACTGGTTAAGTGCCTATTGCATTATGTCATTGCTCTAGTGGGGTATGTTAGGCCTGCTCATCCTCAATTTAGTAAATGTGAGTATTTGAATTCTAACTTATTATGCTAAGTTTTCATTTGTGATTATAGCTATATAGGTAGCTTTAGAGGACATGAAGTAAAGGCTGCTTGCTATTTGGGATAAGCACATGGAGGAGGCAGCCGGAGCTAGGAAGAAGAGGAAACAACCCCCTGTAGAAGGGGAAGGGGAAACCTTGCAGCCCTACTCTAAGAAAAGTAAGAAGAAGAAGGGACTTAGGTAGTAAACCATTGTGAAGGTGGTACATCATGTGGTGGAGAGTATCCTGGAGGGTGTTGTCATTCTAAGTATAGGAGGAGGCTCGAGTCAATCATCGATTGCATCTAGAGAGTGTAGTGATTAGGTTGTATGGGTTACGAAGCTTCGGTAGACCGAGGAGGTTGAGGGTAATGGCTCAAGGGGCAACTTGGTAAGACCTCGTGGATTAGCTCAATAGGATGGCACTTGTTCCTAGGAGTAACAAGGGGACTTTGAAGCAACCCTCAAAACGCCAGGGTCTAAGCCATTAATGTGCCCAACAAGGACGAGCTTTTGCCATTGTCGCCTCGAGATAAACAGCCTGTCATGTAGCAAGAGCTTGAGCCTTCGATTAGCTTAGCAACAAGGCTCGTATAGAGGATGGATCAACTTCATGCTAGGTTTAGGTGGTTGTTAGTCGAAAGGAGCGACATGGAGGCCTTTATAGAGCTACTTTAGAGGCATAAAGAGGTAAATTGCTTGTTGTTATTTCTTAAGTGTTTTATGCTGCTCGTTTAACTAAGGTTATGTCTTTATCTTTATTTCTAGCTATATGACATGCTCAACTATGTGCTTGCGTATAATTGTGAGTACCATAGGTTGAAGAGGCATGAGGTGAGGGCTAAGGTGGGAAGGCTTTAGGAGGTGTTAGAGGAGAAGAAGAAGTTGCATGGGGACCTTTTCGTTAGGTATGGAGATATGGAGCACTAGCACTAAGAGCTTGGTGAGCAAGTAGAGAAGTTAGAGGCCAAGCTCAAGGAAGCCCAAACCTTAGCCAAGTCATTTGGAGAAGAAGTGGCTAAGTTATAGGCGAAACTTGAGGGGAAGAAGGAAGAGTTGAGAGAGCACAGGTTGGTTTTGCTCAAAGGGAGGTCGAACTACTTAAGGGAAGGGGTTTATTCACCAAGGTGAAGTGGCAACTTTTCTTTAAGACACTAAATGACCCTTTCATAGAAAAGGCTTTGAGCAACACTAGCTTTACTCTTACAAAGGAGGCCTAGAAGCAAGTGCACGAGCACTTCCCGAAGGCGAACCTATCCCTCTTGAATTGGCTTAATGATCTGTGGGCTACTGTTAGGGAAGGACAAGGAGAGGCATCGTTGAAGGGTTCTGCTGAGGGAGGCTTTGAGGATGACGGGAATGAGGATAAGAATGAGGAGGTTGACCAAGAGGAAGAGGTGGAAGATGATGTAGTTATAGATTAGGCTAACATGGCCTTGCTCTTGCTTTTCCATTTTTATTTAAGTGCCTTGTGTAGCTTGAGCCGGATGCCAATTTCTTTCGCTTTAGGGGAATTAGGATGCTAATCCCCCTTCTCTGATGTAAATGATTGACTAAGTGCAATCGTCTTCGTATTTAGTTTGTTTCCATCTACCCTCCTCTCTTGTTATTTTCCTTTTTTGTTGATATACGATTGTCCTTGGCATTTTAGTTGGAACTTAAATTATGAAATTTCTCTAAGTCCTTTTGCATACTTGTTATTTAGCTTGCTTCATTTGTGTCTCCTTGCTCGGTCTTCTTGGATTTACTTGAGCACGATGTGCTTAGATTGTACATGGTTTGCCTACGTGAAGTGTGAAGTAAGTATGTTGGCTTGCGTGGATCTTCTTTGACATCATGCGATCTCTCGGACAGGGTAGCTTACTTGGATGGATCTTTTATGACATCATGCAATCTTGACTAGGGCGTACCCTAGGTAGAGTGTAAGCTTAGTGGATGTACTGTCTTAAGTAGTGTGCCTTTTAGAAAACATTTAACATGCGTACAGTGCATTGATGTTTCCTAAGGGGTTGATTGGGCTCCCATCCACTCTATACCGTTGGATGGGTGCTAAGCAAACAGTTGCGGTTTTCTTGGGCCCCCTATATAAAGGGTGCATGGTCCTTTGCTTCTCACGTCAAAAACATTCCAATGTTCTTTTGTTGAGAGCTAGTTTAAGAGTAGGTATCTTCTTTTTACTTTACTACGAGTGAGTTAAAGGATGATCAAGCTATGAGAGAGAATGTGTATGAGCTTGAGAGGAAGGCCTTCAATCTCTCAGTGTCTTCGTTCGAGTTGTGATCGTGAGGGGTAGATAGTTACTCGGCAACGAGGGGTAGCCCCTAAGTAGTGATCGGGAGGTATACGTGGGCCTCTTGGTCGAGTTCTCCATCTGAGCCATAGTTGCCTGTACGAAGGCAAGACTATAGGTATGCATCCATCGCTTGTTGGGGTGGCTTCATCGCAAGGGGTGTTCCTCTACACAAAGTTGCGGGTAGGGCCTCTAAGTGCTACCTCTCAAATTCTCATGCAGGTAGGGCTTCTGTGGTGATTACAGTGGTAAAGGAAGCCTATTTCTCAACCTTGATTTTTCGATTAAGGTAGCCCGGAGGAGCTTAGTAGGGTAGTCTCGAGCTTCACGTGCTGTTTTACAAGTAACGTAAATGAGGTGGGTAAATCGGCCAAGATAATTCTCCCTTAAGTTGCCCCTGAGGATGGTCAACTTATCTAGGTAAAGTGGGGACCTGCCTTTGAAGCTACTGAGGTCACGAAGGCATAGCCATCAACTCCACTAAAACTTAGGGATGTAATCATGTTTCCCTTGATGGATGCTGCAAGTTGAGTTAAAGTTGAGAGCAAGCATCAAGATCTAGTGCCCTGTAGTAGATTAGGGATTGGCTTGGAGTCTCTTTTAATTTTTGCTTTTGTTTCTAAATGTACTCGAGGTCAAGATGCCAACTCGTGAAGCCTTTTAATTCCTCTTTATTTAATAAAATTTTGGTGCTATGTTCACACTTGCTCGCTTTACTATCTATCTAACTTGCCTCTTCTCTGTTCTTTTTTATTTGAGTTTAACAACTCCAATCTATTTGCTTGTAGTCTTGATAGTAATAGAGTACAAACATATTGGAATGGGTAAGAGAGCCCTTCGAGTGGATCGCATGTGAGGTTAAGTAGGTGGTGCATTCTTTTGGCTTCTAAAATTGATTCTGCAATTTAAATTAGTCCAAGGGGGCTGGTGCCCATACATAGTTTGAGCTACGACCCTCATAATGTTGGTAGAGTTTCCAACTTAAAGCATATCCTTGGGGGTGAAGATCGACCCAAGTGACCATGTGTGAGGAGAATTAATGCTATTGGACTATGTGTGGCCCGCAGTGTTAGTGTAGATACTAACTTGGGGCATGCGCTCAAGGATGAAAATCGACTCGATGGTAGGAGGTATGGTACAGAATAGCACTGGATTATTGTTACGTGAACTTACTATGTTATTGCAAGTACTAACATTGGGCACATGTTAGGGGATGAAAATTAACCCACGAATGACCATTCTCAGTTATTGTTATGTGAACTCATTGTGTTAGTGTAAGTGTAGACACCCCATTTTTACCTCCTTATTCTTTTTAGAATTTCTTTAAATAAAGAAAAGGATCCTAATTCAGAAAAAATATAAAAAATAGAAAATAAAAAAAATTAGAAAATTGAAAGAAAATAAAAAATAAAAAATTCAGAAAATAATATTTTCTAGAAAAAATGAAAAAAAAAGAAAGATAGAATTTTTTTAGGAAAATAGAATTTTCTTTAGGAACATAGAAATTTCCTATTTTTAGGTAAAATAGACTTTTAGGAAAAATAGATTTTAAGAAAACAATTTGTTTTTAGAATTTAGTTTTTAAGAAAAATAAGATTTTAGGATTCTATTGAATCTTTAGATAGAATAATTTATTTAGAATAAGCTAGGTTTCTTTATAGTTTAAATATAATTTAGTTACAATGAAAATTAGGGCACAAGCTAATAGCTCAATTAGTTAGGCACATGGACTTGATATTGGTTAGAAGGAGATGTTACTGGTTTGAATCTCGTCATGCGTACACTTGTGCATTTTGTTTCTCTAGACAAGACCAAGGCTATGTATTGCTTTGCTATAGGGTTACGTGTCATGCCCCGAACAGGAATAGTCGTAACAGTCTCGCCATGTAAACTAATCTAAGATAGGAGCTGACCTCATAACTACTATCATAGATACAGTTCACACAAGGCACACAACTCAACCAGCTTGAAACATTTGTTCTGACACCTATTAATAACCAAACCTGTAGTAAAGCTTTTACAAAATACCTGTTCTATACGACTTGCTATTTAGTACCACAACAGTATTTATACAAACATTTTATGTCCAAAGGTAAAGTTTATAATCAGAGTTTATTAAAAACCACATGTTTTGCAGTCTATATACAATAAGTTAGGAAACTAGTGGGCTCCCAGAGAATTCCCAATTAGTTTCCTTAAAACTCAAAGACAAAGTTAAAAGCTCGAGTTTAGTTGATTCCTCTATTTTCACTTTCCTAAACAGCAGTACACTAACCTCAGAACGGTGGTACCTGAACATCCTGTTCTTATTCAACACCTGCAAAAGAGTCTGCAGGGATGTGAGCACAACTAGCTCAGTAAGTAGGTTGGAGTCAGAAAAGTACTGAACAATCACAAATAAGGTTAATAATTATGATGAAATGCAATGTAATCACTCAAATGAAACATCGTACAGTGTTATCCGTCCACTGTAAGGTTAGAGAAATTACATCTGCTCCAACCCGGATTGAGGAGTTTCATTGTGACTCAAGTCAGATCAAACCCGAGCTTATGCAATAGAGAACACCCTTCTCCTATGATCGCCTTCGAACCACGGCCCCCAATCTTGCTGCGATCTCCTCGCCTGTCACTTAGTTCAACTAAGAATGGGGAAAGGACCATTTCAGTTATCCTCATCGAAGGAAGTCGGTATTTGGCCTAACACTCTTAATTGTTTTTCCTAACGGGTGATTATGTATATCCAATTTCATTTTAGTTGAATAACCTTTAATTTTAATCAAGGGTGACCAACAAGTTCACACAATAGAGAATCTATGCAAATATGCAGTACAGCACACCAAGGAGTTGAACTCCTATCACAATCTAGTATCATTCACATACACAGCATGCGCATAATCATCTAACTACAAACACAACCAAAAGTACTCTTGGATCTCTAGATACTTTAAATAGTACCCAAACAAGCGGTGAAGCCACAATCCCAACTTACTTGTTTAGACGTTTGCTATTGCTGACTTGAATTGTCAACCGTCTTTGTATTGGAAGTATCTAATTACACAAAAGACCCAAATTCAGTTTTCGTAATAATTATGAAAACATTAGGGTTTAATCTCTAATGGTTATATATATATATATATATATTATTTCCATAATATACAGTCATGTTATTACTATATATCGAATTGAGTTATTAATTGTTGATGCTGTACATCATATATACTATTACATATTATATATCGTTTCGATCGCATCGAAACGTATTTTTTATTTATTAATTCACGTTTTAATTCCGGTAAGGTTACCGAAATATTTATATTCTTGAATATGATAAAGTTGTAGGTTAAATTACTCAAGGTTGTCTGATTTTAATAAAATTAGTGTCATTAGGTTCATATAGACCTAATGATACGTTTTACGGGTTCTATTTCTAGAGATGGCTTTTAACGGGTGGTTTGAGTTTTTAATATAGTTATACATAATTATATAAATATGATCGTATTATACGTAATTTACGTTATTAAATTGTATTTCACCTAATTTGTTCATATATTGTTACAATATAAGTATTATCTAATCTTAATATATCTAAAGTGTATCGTAATAAAAAAAAATATTAATAATTATAATAAAAATATCCATTTAATCTAATCTAATCAGCAATTCCAACATATAGTTTTTATTTAACTATTTAATTTATTTTAACTTATTAATATTACAAATACACCCCGACTTGTAAATTAAGCTATTTTACTTAATAAATTTGTAATAAATAGTTCGGGTTACTAAATAATTCCCTAAAAATTTCTATAGACTCTTAAAAATATAGGGGATTCAGTTATCACTTAGTTTTAAGTTTCCGACCTATTGCCTATATATTCGTATTGACAATTTTACCCCTAAATTATCATAAATTATCCAATTATGATTCTTTTAGCACCAAATAAATTTCAATCTAACTCAATACTATTATTATTTATTATAGATTAGTACCTGCCCATTTCATCCCTTAATTTCATAATTTCCTATTAAATTCATAATTTCAGCCTATTTTCGAGTTCTTTTCGAGCCTAAAAATGCAATAAATAATAAAAATATTCAAATCAAAATTTGGGCTACATAGCAATTATCTATATATCATACACATCCTACACAAAAAATTTTAGCTAGAAACATCATATAGTATATTTATTTTATAAATATAAATTCGGGTAAATAGTAGATTTCTTAATAAAATATATTAAATATTATGAATTTTTCAAAAATAAAAATATCACATGAAAGCATATTTAAAATAACCTAGGTACAATTTTTTTCATAATTTTTTGGGTGGATTTACTAATTTTTAGAAATTATTGAAAAACAGGGCAGGAAATTGACCTTGGTGTTCTTGGGTACTCTGGTAGCCAGTGGCGGTTGGGCAATTGTTGGACAGCTTGCGCGGTGGGTAGACCATTTAGGGTTGACTGAGTTTCACAGCAAAACCACTCTAGGTTAGGGTTCTTCACTTTCACGAAATTTCCCTTGTTTTTTTCTAAATTTCTTTTTATTTTCTACGATTTTTTTCTAATTTTTCTTTCTATTGTTTCTGGTTTCAAAGATGAAAAATGATGTGTTTCAATAGATTTATAGTGGTTTAGGTCGGTTTCCTTTTCTCTTTATTTATTTATTTATATTTTTTTCTTACTTTTTCCTTCATTAATTGCAAGTAGGAGGTGGCATTTGCTTGTAGATTCACTTTTTGATTCAACAATTGTCCGGCTTTGATGATTTCTAGTAATTTCCAAGCGTGAATTAGCAATTGGAAGGCTTTTGAATAATATTTTGCAATTATTTAGGTATTTTTAAGTATATTTTATTAATACTTAATTATTTACTTAATATACGAGTATATATTTCTTGTGAATATCATGTGTAATATATAACTATACTCATATAATTTAGTTTCTAGCATATCTTTTAATTTTAGGATATGTTTTAAAGTTAATTTCATGAATTCAATACAATAAATATATAATTACATAATTTAGGGTTAATTTACGGGTATAATTATTATTTATATCGGGTATACTCATGAAATTACGTATATTTTTATATAGTAAATTATACTATATTATCTCATTTTATAGCTCAATTAACTTATTTCTAAGTTCTCGTTGCAATCTAAGTTTGATTTTAGGAGTTTCAAACATTTTAGTACTATATTAAATATTCCAACTTCTGAGGGCAAAATTGGGATTTTCGGTCATTATTACTAAAATCTAACTTCATTTTAATATCTCGATTAACTTTTTTATTCTAGTCGTAAAGTTTGGGCTTAATTGGATAAGTTTCCCTAAAAACCCTAAATCCCTTAAATCTAAGCTCAATTGTCCTAAACTTAATTTTGAGAGCTTACACTACATGTCAAACTTAACATGTGGTGACAAGTAAGTGGTCCACTTGGCTAACATGGCACCTACATGACACTACATCAACATCACCTCCTCTATGAACAAAAACAGCAACAAAAACTTGCCATATTCAAACCCCTTGATTCAAAGCCTCTTTTCATCGACTTTTGATCAAGATTGATCCAAATTCTTGCCTTTCTAGTGTTACCAACATGGAATACTATTGATTGAGCCCGAGATTGCTTCTTGATACAACCTTTTAGTGGATCAAATCAAGGCTTAAAATCAGAAAAAAAAAAAATGTGTCACTTACAACTTGGCAAATTCGAGCTTGTTTAGCATTTTTTTTTTTAATTTTTCAAGTTGTGAGTCTTTGTCACCAATGTATGCTTGCTCAAATTAGTCCTTGCTTCAAGTTTCAAAGATGAATCGAGTAAGAATAACTCAAACCTACGTAGCCATGATCCTCCATATTCAAACTTTCTAAGCCCAATTTGAGCTCCCAATCTTTAAATAACGACCTTCTTGTTGTTCTTAGACATGAACCTCAACTCATCAACACACATTACTCCTTCTCTCTCCACCTGAGGCTAAGCCTTCTCTCTCTAAAAATTGCTTGAGCAAAAACAACTACATAGGAAGCTTGCTTAGTTTGAGGGCTCCCTAACTCGACCTTTATTACTCTTCACCATGATCCTAAAGCCGCTCTACCAAATCACCACCTCGAAACCCTATTCGCTATTACCCTCTCTCAAAAACTCCCTTCTCCACTACTTACACACGAAGCCGACCACTCCAATACACTCACTAACCCCCATAGCCCCTACTTCGACCACCCATATGCGTACACCAACCCCCACCTTAGCTTGTACGCAACCCTACCACCGCCGTATCTACTTTAACCACTACAAATGGCCACCATTTATTGTAGCACTACTCTTACACCCCACCCCCCCTTTCTAATCTAATACTCATAAAAACACTATTACTAGTACAAAAATCACCCTAAATGACCCTAGAGCAACCCCCATCAGTCACTGCCCCTTCCTTTATTTGCAACTCGAATTTGACTTGGTTGAATCTCTAAAGTTTGACTTAAACTTGGGTCCAAATCCATGTTCCAACATGTGCATCCCTTCCCTAATTTGGGTTCGCTTCTTCTTCCTTTTTTTTTCTTATTTCCCTTTCTCTTATTTATTAATAAAAAAGAAAAGAATAAAAATAAATAAATAAAAACAAAAAAATATTTTTTTTTCTTGTCTTAATTATTATGATTTTATTTTATTTTTATAAAAGAAGGGAAGTAATTTTTTAAAATATATAAATTTTGGAAATAAATAAAAATAAAAAAAAGTGGATTTTATCACTTAGAAAATTTTTTCAAAATAAAATAATAATGAACCCTTTTTATGCCTTTCTTAGGACTTTCCCAAAATAAATACCCAAAGTTAGGACCGTTTTTCTTTAGAATTTTTCTTAAAAAAAATTCAAATAAATAAGAATGTAAACCTAATTGTCTTTTTAAAATTAAAATAAATCAAAAAATTAAAATTTTATGAACGAACTATAGAAGTCTAATCTTGAATAACAGATACGTAAGCATTCACATACGATTACAAGGTGACTTAAAACATAAAAAAATCAATTTTTTCCACTTTCGTAAATTTTATTTCAATTTCTTATTTATTATTTTTTTTGCAAGTAGATGTAATTTTATTTATTTATTTGTGAATAAGTATTGTTTTTAGGACATTTTGAAAGCTAAACTTAATTTCGGAAAGTTAAAAGTAGTACTCGATCGAGGTTTAATAAGATAGCTCTTAGAACTAAGAATCTGTAGTTTTCAAAGTTAGTATTTTTACAATATTGGTTTTCTCATGGACCGGTGGCTAGGTTAGCATCAATCAACCCAATTGATCATAACTTACTCCTTTCCTGACTCTAGTTGGGTGATAACTTTAAAAAGTTTTTCAAATTAAAAAAAAATTGTTTTCCTTAATTCTTATTCGAGAATTAGTATTAAATGGGTAGAGTTTAATATTAATTGGATTAACGAAACACAAAAAAAAAAAAGAAAAATAGAAAATTCAAGCTTGATAATAAGTATTAACTCTAAGCATGTGTTTGGGGATGAAAATTGACCTATGAATGGGGAGCTTGGTGTAGACTGATGCTTGGTTATTGCTACACAAACTCATTGTGTTAGTGTAAGTACTAACTTTAGGCATGTTCTTAGGGATGAAAATCGACTTGTGAATAGGAAGTCGCATGGCATAAGCCACGGGCATGGAAAACCAGTATAGATAAGTGTAAGGAACTTGTCATTTCATTAATTACAACGTAAATTACAACTATTTTTAAGCACATCATAATACTCAATGGAAATATGGTATTAGGTTGTTGGCACTCTATGCTTTAGGAATGGGTTGCTTGTTGATGGTCTCTAGCCTGTAGGCCCCCTTACCCATGTTCTTTACTATGTATATTGGTTCTTCTTAGTTAGGGGCAAGTTTTCCTTATCCCTCGTGCGAGCTGGTGGCCTTTAGTTTTTTGCACACTAAATCTTCAAGATGGAAGACCTTGTGCTTCACCTTTTTATTGTAGTATCGGGCCACTCGTTGTTGGTATTGCCGTTTGGACATACACATTGTTGTATACATTGTCAATGGTTTTGAGGCTTGCTTGAAGGGCCATGTGGTTGGTATTCATGTCAAAGTTTCGGACCCTATTAGTGGGCAACTCTAGCTTAATAGGGAAGACAACTTTCGATCCAAAGGCAAGGTAAAAAGGGGTTTCTTTTATAGAAGTTTTATGCATCGTGCAATATCCCCATAGTATATTAGGGAGCTCATCTATCCACCTACCTTTAGCTTGCTCTATCCTTTTCTTCAAGTTGTTGAGAACAATCTTATTGACTACCTCGACCTAGCCATCAGTATGTGGGTGAGCAACTAAGGTGTAATGCAGCCTTAAGTTAAGCTTTTCGCACAACTCCCTGAACCTGTTGCTCTTAAATTGCCTACCATTGTTGGTGATCAACGTGTATGGCACTCTAAAGCAAGAGAGGATATGGGTGAGGACAAACCCTTTTGTTGCTCGAGCAGTGATGGTTGCCATCACTAGTAGTTTCACCCATTTGGTGAAGTAATCAACTACTACCAAGATGAATTATTAGTCTGCTGATGCCTTTGGGAAAGGGTTAACCACGTTGAGTCCACATTAGACAAATAGCTAAGGGCTTGTCTTGTGGTGTAGGTTGGAGCTCGATGTATAGGATCGGGGCATGCTTCTGGCATTGGTGGCATTTCTAAACTAAGGCTTTGGCGTCTTCCTTCATTTTTGGCCAGTAATAGCTTAGATGTAGGGCATAGATATATAGAGCTTGGGATTGGATGTGATTGTTGCATACTCCTGCATGGAGTTCCTCTAAGTTATGGGTGCCTTCTTTAGCCTTAAGGCATTTGAGTAGTGGAACACTTTGTCCTCATTAGTGTAGTACATTGTTGATTTGTGTTTATTGGTCGTGGCTGTCGGTCCTTAGGCAGTACCTTTGTCTTCAAGTGTTATATGATAGGGTCCATCTAGTAGGGTTTAAGGTCCATTGGTCAGACTTCGAGGACTTCTTTCCCTTGGCCTTCTGTGCTTCGATTAGGGAGGTATTGTATGAAGAGTCATTATTGTCGTCATGCTATATGGGGACGATGGATGAAGCTAGCCTACAAAGCTTGCTTACCTCTAAATTTTTTACTTAGGGGATCTTATTGATCTTCTAGGAGGTGAATCCAACAAGAAGGCTTTGGATTGTCTACAAGCATTTGATCATTATTCCCCCCTTAGGCTTGTACTCCCCCTTTACTTATTAAACTACTAGCATATAGTTTAATGGAATGTCTAGCCTCCCCACTCCTATGTCTTTGGCTATTTTCAGCCCTGTGATGAGCACCTCATATTCATCCTCGTTGTTAGTCATTGTGAATTCGAATTTCAAAGCATAGAGTACCTTTGTACCATGCAAGCCTTGTAGTGTTAGGTGCCATCAACATAGAGAGTCCATATTGGTATTTCAACCTCTAATTGTAGCTCTTCTTCTCCAATATTCTTTGTGATGAAATCAATGATGATTTGTGCCTTGATTGCTTATTGAGGATGGAATTGGACTCCTTAGGCACTGAGCTTGAGGGTATATTTAACCATTCTACTTAAGGCGTCATGGTTGGTCGATTAGGATGATCATTAGGTGTGCTTGAAAATACAGCCTAAGTTTTCGTACAACGATGACCACTACTAGGGTGAATTTCTCAACTTTAGTATATTTGGTCTCCAGCCTTCATAGGATGTGGTTGAAATAATGCATAAGCTTGTGTTCTAGTCCATTTACTTGTACAAGGATTGATGATAATGCTTTGTCGTTGCTAGTGAGGTAAAGATACAGTTCCATGCTAGGAAATGGGTTTTGAGAGCATTGGTAGGCTCTTAAGGAATCTTTAAGTCATTGAATGCTTTTTGGCATTCAGTTGTCCATTTGAACTCAAAAGGATTCTTTAGCAATTTGAAGAATTCTAAACATTTGTCAACACTTCTAGATACAAATTGATTTAAGGTAGCAACTTTGCTTGTTAAGCATTAGACTTCCTTTATGGTTTTGGAAGCTGTCATGTACCGAACTGCCTTTATCTTATCCAGATTTGCCTTAGATCCTCGTTCCGTTACCATAACACCAAAGAACTTTCCTATTGCAACCTCAAAGACACATTTTTAGGGGTTAAGCTTCATTCAATAATGGCTAAGTGTGTTAAATGTCTTTCAAAGGTCCTTGATATGGCCTTTTCTCTCCGTACTCTTCACAATCATGTTATCTACATATACTTTGATGTTTCTTTTCATTTGTAGCTTGAATATCATGGTGACTAGTCTTTAATATATGTCATCAATGTTCTTCAAGCCAAAAGGCATAAGTTTATAGTAATAGTTGTCAAAGTCTGTGACGAGGGAGGTGTAGAACTTGTCTTTGATCATGTTGTCTACATATACTTTAATGTTTCTTCTAATTTATAGCTTGAATATTGTGGTGACTAGTCTTTTAATATATGTCATTAGCATTCTTCAAGCCAAAAGGTATAAGTTTATAGTAGTAGGTGTCAAAGTCTATGACGAGGGAGGTGTAGACCTCATCTTCGGGTGCCATTTGGATCTAGTTGTACCTCGAGTAGGCATCTATGAAGCTAAGGAGTGCATGACTTGATGTTGAGTTTAGAAATTGGTCGATGTAGGGAAGAGGAAAATAGTCTTTAGGGTAGCATTTTATTGTGGTCGGTGTAATGGACACACATTTGCCATTTCTCATTAGCCTTCTTCACAAAGACCATATTTGTGAACCAGGTAAGGTACTTCCCTTGGCTAATGAATTTGGCTTATAGTAGTTTCTAGACTTCTTGCTCAATTGTTGCTTAGCATTCAAAGGTAGAATGCTGCTTCTTCTACTTGATTGGTCGGATAGTCAAATCAACATTGAGATTGTGGGTTGCTTCGGGGGTATTGATTATCCCTAGCATGTCTTCTAGTGCAAAGGCAAACGTGTTTATATTCTATTTAAGGAAATATATGAGCTTGATTTTCTTGTTGTTAAGTAGCTCCACCTTGATTTTGGTGATCATTCTTAGGGAGGTCGTAAGTTGGATTTCTTTAGTTTTCTCCATAGGCTCTCCCTAGAGTGCTAGAAATTGAGTAGTGGTAAACTCAATATTCATGACATTATCTCTCGTTTAGGCCTTCGGATAAAGGGATCTAGACAGCTTTTAATCTCCTCGGGCTTCGTTGACTCCGATTGGCATCATGAACTTTGCCTTCAAGCATCTTTGACTGACGAGCATGTCAAATTTGGTGATACTTAGTTAGCCTAATATGGCATTGTATCGTGATCAGTGATCAAAGACAACAAAATCAATGGACTGTGTAGTGATGTGTTTACTGTCACCTAATTGCACTAGTAGGGTAGTGATTCCCTTAGTTGGCATAAGTTTACCACCTTCGAAGCCTATGAGGTTATGTTTGTATGGTTGCAAGCGTTCATTTACTAGGTCCTTCATTTACTCATAAGCGTTATATAACAGTATGTCTATCAAGTTGCCATTATCTACGAATGTTTTAGATATGTCGAAGTACCCAATCTCTACATTTATTATGAGAGTGACACTATGGGGAAGTTGACAATGTTGTCGATTTTGGGCTTTTAATCCAGACAAGGTATATCTTGTGCTTAATTGATGTGGATGCATTGTTTGCAGTGAGGTCAAAGCTTCCAAATATGTTGTTTACTTGTTATCGCTTTCTTCGATGGTTTTGGTCGTCAGTAGTGTCATCCCTTTGTTGGTTTTACTTTTGTTGTTGGGTTTGTTGCTGTTATTCCACTCGATAGCGCTGGGTTAGTCGTTGTATATGGTTCCTTTTGTTTGCTATGAGATGGTCGATGCAGCGTTTACAAACAAGGTCTTCAACCACATTTTTGAGGTGATGACATTCATCAGTGTTATGGTAATGCACCTAGTGCTAATCACTGTATTTAATTGAGTTAGCTGCTTTAGGGGTTTCCCTAACATTTGGTGGTTGAAGGAGTTATTGCTTGACCTCATACATGATCTCCCTAAGGGGTCGGCTGAGGGGTTTATATGAAGGATAGTTATGGAACTTCTATCTTTGTCTATCTTGTCTATCTCTTGAAGGGGCTTATGGTTTGGGGTCTCTCCGCTTTAATCGGTCTTTTACTAACTCATGGATGTTGTTGTTTACCTCAAATCGTGCTCTGATGACATCCTCTTAGGCTACATATTTCTTGGCCACTTACATGAACTCATCTAGGAAGTCGGGTTTGTTTAGCAAGATTGCATCAAAGTCTTCCAGTAGGGTCTATTCCTATGATTAGGGCCTATAGAGTCATCCTAGTGTCAAGTTTGGAAACTTAGAGCTTCGCATGATTGAAGCGCTCAAGGTATGCACGTAGGGTCTCATTTGGGAGTTACATGATGTTGTAGAGCATGGATAAATCTCTTCTTGGGACCTTAAAGCTTAAGAAATTTTGTTGGAACTTGCTCACCCGATTGTTAAAGGATGTGATAAAACCATTGGGTAGGGTATTGAACTATAGCAAGGTCGCTTTTGCTAGTGTGCTCAGGAAGGCCTTGTACATGATGGCATATGTGAAATTGTGCAGGCTCATCATGGTGTGAAAGTAGATGAGGTGGTCATCTAAGTTGGTGGTTCCATCGTAGCTATTGAGGTGTGGGAGCCTTGTGCTCGTAGGTAAGGTTTCCTTTAGAATTGGTTGGATGAATAGGCTCTTCATTGTAGTGGAGTGTAATGCATGGGTAGATGATTGCACTTTCTTTTGGTTGCGCACGTTAGTTGCATAACAGATGTGCTCGTCCAACTCTTGGATGTTCATTTCTTCAAACACTTTTAGGGATCATCTTAGGGATAGGTCGTAGATGGGTTTGCTTGTTGCTATGTGCTTGTTCTACATGTGCGTTTTGCCGTGATTTTGGTTCATCTTATTGTGCACGTCCTTCGGAACCTACTGGTCTTGCTAAACCTGGTCGCATGAATGTATTAGGTGTGTAGTGTGTAGCTCATTATCTTTGCTTAGTTATGAGGAGGAACTGACAATTGCTTCTTCATTAGGTCATTTCTAGGATGCATTTTTAAGTGTCGCAATGTCCTTTTATAAGGTGGCGTAGGACTCTTAGGTCTTTTTTCTTTTCTCAAGCATTTGTTGAATAAGGAGTCTGAGTTGTTGGATTTTACAGGCTTGAGTGCCTTGTGGTAGAGGTGTTGCTAAGTGCCATAGTGGGGGTGATGTACTACTCCGCCAGGTTTTGATGTGTTGGCATCACCTAGTTGTGAAGCATATGGATTATTATTTTTGCTTTTAGTCATCTTATGTGGAGTGGCCTAAAACGGTGGGTGCCAAAATTTGTGGTTAAATCAATTGGAAATAGTATTATTGATGATGCTTCAAAGTGGCCTAATCCATTGTGTATGTGTCCATGAGGGCCTTTTGATGCTCAATTCAGCAAGGGGGATAAAGGGATAGAAATAAAGGGGAGCCTGTGATATAAATTGCGCAAGGATTGACAAGGCCGGTTGCAAGGAGTGGATCTGAGCTTGTAGAAAGCTCAAAGATAGGCGTGGAAAAGCATGGGAGCAAAGAAACTAATAGGTAAACCCTTAATTCACTTTAAGGATATGATACACTAAGGAATTATCGAAGACTCATAGCTTAACTCGATATGATGCATGAGTTGGTCCGATGAGAATACTTGCCACCTAACCTTACTTAAGGGTTAGGATAAGAGTAAAACAAGTAAGCAAAGGAGAGTAATGCTCACGACAAAGAAGTATATTCAATATTAGAAGTAAGATGATGATCCCCTTGTGGCTACATATACAATGGATATTTATACTAAAAAATTTAGGACAACAACTATAAATGGAAATGACTAAAAGAGGTAAAGTCCTAAATACATAATGTATAAGGAATGTGAAAGGGCATAAAGAGAAAATCAAGAAAAGCATCTATCTAATGTGGAGGATTTTGTCATATGGTTGCTTGGACACATGGTTGCTTAGACTCATGGTTATCTATGGATGGGTGACTTTCTAGTAGAATCAAACAAATTGTACAATTAGGCTGGTGGCTACTGACCAGAACTGGGGATTCGTAGGTGAATTCAGCTTGAACATGCTTAGAGCAATTCATATTCAAGTTGGCTATATAGTTGGTTGGGTGGTCAATCTATTGTCTAAGTATATCTCAAGTCAACAATCAGAGACCTTTGATAAGTACGAGTGGGCTCGATTTAGATAAGGCAATAGACTGGGGGATTGAAGCAGCTTGGACTCATTAGGGGTAGGTCGGCATTGAAAAACTTGCTTAGCTATACTCTTAAGCCTTTAAGCTCGAGCTTGGGTCAGAGGTCTAGTGCTCTAATTCTTATTATCCTCATTAGGTTGATTTAGATTCAAGATTAAATCTAGCTGGTCCTCATTGAATTCCTCTTCGGTTTGATTAAAGTTGAAGTTGGTAACATTAACATACCAAATACTTTGAAGTCTTCTAGTAGTTCTAGTTAGTATGCATTGTCGTTTATCTTCTAGAGTATCTTGAATGGTCCTTCAACTCTGGTAGATAGTTTATTTTTCCTCTTGTTAGGAAACCTTTCCTTGCTCAAGTGTAGCTACACTTGGTCATCAAGCAGAAGGTGCATGGTCTTCCTTCCCTTAGTCTTTTCTTTTAGCTTCCTTGCAGCTTGGTTAATGTACTGAGTGACTTGTTAGTAGATCTTCTGGATAGACTAGGCTTTGGTTTTCACTTCTGGATCTTCTTGGTCAATAGGTAGCATCAGGGTAGTCAAGGGGCAGCTCGAGATTGAAGCTACAGACAACTTCAAATGGGGTATACCTAGTGGTGGCATGTACTGTCTTGTTGTAAGCAAATTCTACAATAGGTAGGTAGATATTCTAGTTGGCTAAGTTCTTTCCCACTATAACTCAGAGCAATGATCCTAAGGTATGATTGACAACCTTTGTCTAGTTGTTGATTTGGGGTTGGCAAGAGGTGCTAAATAGTAGTCTGGTTCCCATATGATGCTAAAGTGTTCTCCAAAAATGACTTAGGAATTTTAGGTCCTTGTCTAACACTACACTCCTTGGCACTCCATATAGGTGAACTATTTCTTACAAAAATAAGGAAGTAATAGCTAAAGCGTTGTTAGTTTTGGTGTAAGGCACAAAATGTGCCATTTTAGTGAACATATCCATGACAACTGTCACAAAGTCCTTGCTTCGGACAATTAGGAGTAATCTAAGGACAAAATCCATACTCAAGTTAGCCCATGGTTTGGTTGGAATAGATAGAAGCATTGGCTTCCCTTGCTTTGCTCGAATCTTTGCTTTCTTATAGATGATGCATCCCTCAATCAGACGATGCACGTCACATTTCATTTTAGGCTAGAAGAACCTGTCATTTAGTAGCTCATACATCCTTCTTTCTCCAAAATGCCCGGAGAGTCCTCTACTTTGGGCTTCTCTCACCAGTAATTCCCTCATTGAACAAGTCAGCACGAATAATTTGCCTCCACAAAACAGATAGCCATCTTCCACATGATATTCATCTACTATCGTCCCCTCTTCACAACATCTATATATTGAAACAAAGTAAGAATCATGTTGATACTACTTTAATGCTTACAAAACCTAATAGTTTGGTTTGCAACTCAGTGAGAAGAACTTATCTTCTTGACAAAGCATCGACAACTATATTATTCTTTCCTTACTTGTATTTGATGGCAATGTTAAATCCCTCGAGAAATTTAATCCATTAAGCTTAGCATTTAGAAAGTTTTGATTGACTCTGTAAATATTTGAAGGATTTATGATTTATCTAGATGACAAATTCCTTTAGTAGAAGATAATGTTGCCATAAGCGAAGAGGTCTAATTAATGTCAAGGGTTCTTTGTTATACATAAAATAGTTCGGTTGTGCTCCTCTGAGCTTTTCACTATGATAAGTGACTGGTCTTCTTGCATCAGTACAGCTCTAATACTGACACTTGAAGCAGCACATTCAAGCTCAAACACTTTATCAAAGTTTAGTAGAGCTAAGATTGGTGCAGAGATCAATCTCGCTTTCACTTCAGCAAAACTCCTTTCTTCCTTCTCTCCCCACTTATATTCCACTTTTTTCTTGGTTAGCTTAGTCAAAGGTGCTACTATAGTACTGAATCATTGCATGAAACGTTGATAGAATGATGTCAATCTATGGAAACTCCTTACATCACACATGAAATTGGGGTCAGCTACTCGACAATGGCTTGGATTGTCTCTTTATCAGCTTTTAATCTTCCTTTATTAACTACGTAACCTAAGAAGATTACCTCTTCCTGATAGAAACAACACTTCTTCACATTTCCGAACAATCTTTTTGCTTAGAGGATATCAAAAATAGCTTAAAGATGTTCAATATCATTGGCCAAGTTCACACTATAGACAAGAATGTTGTCGAAGTAGACTATGACTCATCTTCTAATCATATCTCTCAAGATATAGTTCATCAATCTCATAAAAGTGCTTAGGATGTTTGATAACCTAAAGGGCTTGACCATCCACTCATATAGGCCATTTTGGGTCTTAAAAGCAGTTTTCCATTCATCCCTTACCTTATTCAAATCTGGTGGTATCCTGACTTCAAATCAACCTTGCTAAATACTTTGGCACCATTCAATTCATCTAACATATTATCCAGCCTTAGAATGGGGTAGCTGTACTTGATCATAATCTTGTTGATAGCTCTACTATCTACTTACATACACCAAGTACCATCTTTCTTTGGCATAAGTAATGCATGCACAGTACAGGGGCTAAAACTTTCTCTTACATATCCCTTCTCTAATAGCTCATTGACATATCTTTGGAGCTCCGTAGCTTACTTGGGATTCATTCTATAAGCTAGCTTGTTTAGTAGTGCAATACCAAGTATAAAGTTAATGCAGTGCTTAATACCTCAAAATGGGGGCAATCCTTTGGGCAATTACTTTGGAAACATGTCGGCATATTTATCCAATAGTTCTTGGACTTCCTCGGATAGCACAACCTATTCGCTTAATTCTAATATTCTCATGACCATCAGGTAGGTCAGTATGTTAGACTTAATGGCTTCTTAGAGTTTAGTTCTACTTAGTACCAAAGCCTCAAGGAAGTTTAACTTATAGCTTGCTAACTTGACTTACTTTAGAGTTACCTTTCTACCATCTTTCTCAAACATATATGTGTTCTTAAATCCATCATGCACAACTCTCCAGTCGAAAAGCTAAGGTCTATTTAGCAACACATAAGACGTACACATGGGCAACACATCATAAGGGATTTGATCAGAATACTTTACAATAGAGATCGATAGTAAAACTTGTTGAGTAATATGCAGTGCTCCCTTCTCGTTTAGCTAGTGTAACTTATAAGGTTTCGGGTGTGAAAGGGTCGGTAACTTGAGCTTCTTAATTAGGTTAGAAGATGCCATGTTGGTGCAGCTTGTACTATTTACTATGAGCGCATAAACCTACTCATTCACTTTATAGGTGATATAAAATAAGTTCTCTCTCTACTCTTCCTTAGTAGAGAGTTTTATCTCATCACACATCAGACAACCAAAGTTACTTTATCTAGATCCTCAATAAACATATCCTCCTTAATAAGTTCATCCTCTTGGGTGGTATCCTTACTAGGGGTAACCTCTCTCTCAGGCTTTTCATTAGTACCTTCTACTTTAACCTTCAGGATATCTCCCTTGATGATCATAGTTCTTTTGTTCAGACATTAGGCATCTATATGCCTAAACCCTTGACACTTAAAGCACTTAATCTAACTCGTCTTCCTCTTAGATCTGGCTCGTCTTCCTGTTAGATCCTTGTCCCTTCTCATGAGTTCTTGATTGCATGTCACAATTAGCATGTTGACTCTTTTATTCTACTCTAATATTTGTCCTTTTACTCGTCTCGACACTTTACTAAGCTTAGTAACTTCCTTAAATGGGTCGGTTTGATTAGACTGGTCGGCTCATTGGAGATTAGCTTAACCTATTCCTCCTCTATCTTTCCACATATTAGGCTATTCTTATAGCCTCATCTAATGTAGTGAACTGTTACAGTTGTACGATATCTCGAATGTCGCTTCTTAATCCAATTACAAAACCTAGATACTATTTTTAGGGTAATGGTTCATTCACTTCGCATCAAATCATAAGTATTTAGAACTCCTAAACATATTCATCAACAGTTCAACTTCCTTTCCTCAACTCCTAAAGTCAAGCAAAAGTATCTTGCAGATATATATTTGGCATAAATCTATTCCTAAGTATCCTCTTCATCTCAGGTTAAGTGGTTACTTCCTTATATCCTTCTCATCTTCTCATTATTTAGAAGTTCTTCCACTACATCGCAATATAACTTGAGAACTCTACAATAGTGGTCCTTACTTTCTTGTGATCTTCATACTGGTAATAATAAAAAACATGTTTAACCTTCTCCTCCTAATCTAAATAGTCATCTGTATTCCTAGAACCTCTAAAACTTGAAATCTAAAGCTTTACATGTTTAGTAACTTGGGGTGCTCGAGCTTACTCTTCTTCCTCATTATACTCTTCTTCTCCTCCTTCATCTAACTCACCTAGGTCAATCTTTCTCCTTACACGTCCTCTTACTTCTCTACTTTGTCCTTATAAGTTGAGTAGCTTATAGAGTATTCTGTATAGCCTCAACAAGTTGAAAGGCCAATGCATAAAGAACTTTAGTAAAATCAGCTATGAGGTTAACCACCTCATCAATTCGCTCATTTGTACTTCTAAGGGTACTCTAAAGCTGTTGGCTATAGTAGACAACATCGCTATTGTTATCTCCAATACTAGTATTGACACTGGGATCTATCATTCTCTTTGATAAAACTTAGTAACAAACTTAGAATCCTCAAAACAATAGATATTGTCCTTTTTTAAGCCAAATAACTCATACATACACTTTTCCACACGAAAGTTCAAGCTAACTATGAACATAACAGCTACTTAGAAGAACTATAAACCCGATTGAAGTTTGCTCTGTTTCTATATGCATGAAAAGAGTATAACAGAATACACAACAGTAGTAAACTACTACACCTCCTAGTTAAACACTCGTAGCTAGTCTCTACGCAACTACAATACACTATCACAATAGACACTACTTCGCAAGAAAGCTTAAATACAACTTACCCAAATGAATGTCCACTCTAATATCAAGATGATACAAATCGTGCTAAGGATTGACAAGGCCGGTTGCAAGGGGTGGATTTGAGTTTGTAGAAAGGTCGAAGATATAAGTGGAAAAGTACGGGGAACAAAGAAACCAACAAGCAAACCTTTAATCTGCTCTAAGGATATGATGCACTACAGAACTATCGAAGACTTACAGCTTAACTTGATATGATACATGAGTTGGTCCAATGAGGTTACTCGTCACCTAACCTTACTTAAGGGTTAGGATAAGAGTAAAATATGCAAGCAAAGGAGAGCAATGCTCACAAAAAAGAAGTATATTTAATATCATAAATAAGACAATGATCCTCCTATGGCTAGGTGTATAATGGGTATTTATACCTGAAAATTTAGGGTAACAACTGTAAATGGAAATAACTAAAAGGGGTAAAGTCCTAAATACGTAATGTACAAAGAATGGGAAAGGACATAAAGAGAAAATTAAGAAAAGCATCCATCTTGTACAGAGGATTCTATCATATGGTTGCTCGGACACGTAGCTGTCTATAAATGGGTAACTTCCTGGCAGAAGCAGACAAACTGTACAATTAGGCTAGTGATTGTCGAGTAGAGGTGCTGAGTAGAACTAGGGATTCTTTTAAGGTGAATTTAGCTTAGACATGCTCAGAGTAGTTCATATTTAGGTTGGTTGTACAGTTGGTTAGGTGGTCAAGCTGTTATTTAAGTGTATCTTAGGTTGGCAATTAGAGACCATTGATAAGTACGGGTGGCTCAACTTGGACAAGGCAACCAACTAGGGGACTGAAGTAGCTTAGACTTATTAAGGAAAGTCAGCATTGAAGAACTTACTTAGCCATCCTCTCAAACCCTCGACCTCGAGCTTTGGTCAAAGGTCTGGTGCTTTGATTCCTATCGGCCCAAGTCCAAATAGTCTTTAGGGAGAGTGCTCGAGTGTAGTGGGGTAGATATGGAGAAGTGTATGGGAGTTTTGTGTTTCAATCAAATCCAAAATCCCCTCACCTATTGACCCCTTACACTGTCTTTCCTAACTTCAATGCTTATGTTTAACTTTCCTATCCCCAACTTTAATCTAAATGCTTATGTCTAACTTTCCTACCCCTAACTTTAATCTAAATGTATATATCTCATGTTTCTATGCGTTTGCAAAGGGAAGTAAAAGAGAAAGTTAGAATAGAACTCCCATAGTTTCTTGATGTGATTTTAATTCACAATTCCCTTCTAGATTTGTTGACGGCATCTAAAGATTGATGGATTCATTCCTTTATTTATTTACACATGCCTATGTAACATAAAAGAGACATAACTAAAAGACTCCAAAAATTGAAAAGACTTGATCATAAGCCAAGTAGAAATAAGAAAAGATGGTGGGTCAGGTTGCCTCCCACCAAGTGCTTGTTTTTGAGCATTTAGCCTGGCTCTTTAGCGTTAATTCCTGGTGGATCCTCATACTTCCTTTGGAGCTTAAATCCTTTAGCTTCCTAGCTCATGGTGGACTCTCCTTTTTCATAAATCCTCCTCTTCCTTTCTTTGTCGAACTCACATTATTCTTCCTTCAACTGCTGAAGTCGTTCTTTAGCTAAGAACATCACTTTCCTTTCTTTACTTTCTAGAGTAGTCACTTTGTCTTTCATGTCTAGTATAGCTCTTGAGATAGCCAAGAACGATCTTCCAAAAACTAAGGGTTGCTCCTCATCTTTCATATCTATTACTATGAAATCAACTAAGAAGTCACATAGTCTAACACTAACGGGTATCTAGTGCCGTTCTCCTAAAGGTGTGGTTTGACCTCTATAGCTGGTTCATATGTAATATGGGCTTGTCTTCATAAAATTCTCCAGTCTTAATTCCTACATAATTTTCCCCGACATGTAATTATCTGATGCTTTAGTATCCAAAAGCAATCTCAGGAAAAACTTATTTAGTATGGTACATGGTATGGTAAATCTCTCTAGATCATTTAATTTGTAAGAAAATTGGAAACTACTGGCACCCTTCTCCGTAAGTACCATGTCTTCAATCTTAAACTCATCGATATTAGGTTTCTCTTCAAAACTCACTTCTCCCTCCTTTTTAGATTCAAACTTCTCAAGGTTCTTTTCCTCAAATTCATCAATTTTCTTGGCTTCACATTCGCTAGGATCCTCTTCAATGTCTTCTTCACTTGGATCCTCTTCCTCTCTAACTTCCCTCATTTTAGTTGTCTATAAATTGTACACATCATCATCACTAAGTGCTTCTTCTTCAATCTCCTCTTCACTTAGATCCTTCTCAATTTCATTATCAGGAACCTTCCCAACCATAGCCATTAGCTCCTCCTCTATAAATATTCTTTCACCAACCATAGCCATTAACACCTCCTCTATAAATATTCCTTCTCCACCAGGTTCATCTTGTTCTTCAACAAGGTCTTCCAGTCTCAAATACTCACCGCCAAACACTTCTTTTCCTACTAAAACAAAACTCCTTTTCTCCTACACTAGCATCCTTACCATTTCTACTGCATGTTCTAGCCTGATCTTTCGAGTTTTGTTTGGTATTGCTAGGTAGTTATCCTATGGGTTTGTTCAAATGATATTGAACCATGCATCTATGCATTTCTTGTAAGGTAGCCTCTTAGGCATTCGCTCTCAAATCATGTTTTTGAATAAAATTTATCAATGATTACTCTATGGATTCTTCCTTTAGACCTTATGCAGGTGGAGGTAGAGGTAGAAACTGGCACTAACTAGCTTGTATATTAGGTCCTTGAAAACATCTATTAAATCCTTCTCCTTAGTTTTCTCCCCATGAAAAGTTAAGATGGCTTCTCCACCCTAGGTTATAGGTGTTTGAGTAAGGGTTATAATTCCTTTGTCCTTAGTTGAAATTCCCATAAACTTATTCCTCCTGACTGTCTCTTGATGAGGCAAAAGGGTTTCTGATGGACTATTGACCTTTGGACCCTTTACTCGTGCCCATCTTTGAGGCCTAGGTTTCTCACTCGAAGAATTCTTTCTTGCTAACCTATTGAGGACGAGTATCAATGTATGAAAGAACAGTAGGCAAACTCTTTGAAGTCTTAGCTTGGATGCACCCTACTTTGCTTTGATCCATGATCAGTTAACAACTTGTTAACTACCGAAGCTGATCTATTGAATGCTAAGGCCGAGGCACCTATATGCTGAACTCTTCTCTTCCAATGTATTAAACTGCCAACTATAAAGGCTAACTTGACAAGTATCGAGGTCGAGTCCCACTTACTTGACCTATGGAATAGCAAGATCCTCTATTTGTCCTAGCAACTTTGAGTACCCTTTGTCAATAGCATCCCTAACATTATTATAGCTTAACCCTAGCATTCTAAGACTCCAGAATATGTACCCAATCGCGGTGTGCCACCTATCATTCCTTTTTTTGACATTGTACTATATTTCTTTATTCTATTTGTCCCTTTTACATTTTTGGTAATATATTATGATAGTATTTTTGTATTACCCTTTATTGTAATTACTTAGGTTTTCTTATTGCTCTATGAACTTACAATAACTAGTCTCTTTTCTTTGTAGCAAAAAATATCACATACCTTACATCTATTGAATATTCTTGTTCTTATGAGATATTCCCTCTCCGAGTTCAGTTTTTCTTACACTCTTATCTAATCTTGCTAAGTAACTTGAGACTAGTGGTGAGTGGACCTTAGTATTAGCTTATGCATCATATAAAGTGAAATACTAAGTTGTGTTGTGTTCGTTGGTGCATCATATCTTTCCAGCAGCTTATGGAAGCTACTATGTTTGACTATTCATCCATTCCCTTTTCTTCAATATCCCGAAGGACCCATTTGGTTGCTATCATCTACGGTAAACCCTAGTGATTACTGAGCTCTTATACATATCATATAATCTTGGTATCAGAGCTTGAGGTTGTGATCGAGAGATAAGTTTTGAAATAGTTGATCTTGTTATAGTGTGTGTTAGTGTGTTTTGTTTTACTTTGTTTTCTTGTGGAAAAATAAAGCAAGTTCTGAATTGCTGTAAGAAGTTGTATTGCTAAGTTGTGTGAGGATTTTCTATTAGGATAGTTGATTTTCTGCAGTCTTGTATTGAAAATGTTGAATCCTAGCGTCCAAAGAGAGTAATGATACTAAAAGTGATGCTCATGGTCATGGCCATGTCCCATGATAGACCCCACAAACTACTAAAGAGTAGATGGAAGACTTTGCTACCCTTGTAGCTAATCTGGCTATTATTGTACTAATCGTCATTGAGACTAGGTTGCAAGAGAGAGTTGTAGTTGAGCAAGGCCAAGAAGCGAGAGATAGGTCAAGAAGACAAATCGATGAGAATCAAGTACTTGAAGCTGTTAACGTAAACCTTGCTCCACTTCGACATGCTAACAGAGTTTCAAGAAGGAGACTTAAGTTGGATGAAGTAGAGGAGTATGATGAGGAAGAGTAATATGATGGATTAGGAGAACGTGAGCTTAGGGCTCCTAGAGGAGCTAAGCATCTTAAGGTACCAATTTGAGCTTTAACGTATCTGGTAGTGTTGATGATTGCTTAGACTGGGAGGAGAAGATTAAAAAGATATTTGACTTTTATGATTACGAAGATACTGTTCGTATTTGAGGGGTTGCATTAGAATTTTCTAGTTATGCAACAATGTGGTGCAAAAAGTTGTAAAATGTAGATAATAGAAACTGACGTGAAGTCTGAACATGAAATGAGATGAAGAGGGTTCTAAGGAGCAAGTTTGTTCCAGAATATAATGAACAAGACATTTTTCAATGTCTTTCAGACTTGAGATAAGGTAATGGATTAGTAGATGAGTACGTCCGAGAATTTTGGTTAATGATTATTAGATATAATGTTGATAATCCCGAGATACAAACTATAATGCGGTTCATTTCTAAGCTTAGAACTAAAATTGGTAATGTAGTGGAGTTATAAAGGCGTGAGACTTTCAATGAAAACATATGAGTAGCATAGAGGATCAAAAGGTAGAGGCAAAACTAGATCAGCCAAGTGCTAAGCAACTAATTTAGCTTACCGAGCAGGAGTAATATGTCGAGTTGACTTGGATATGATCGAGTTCAATATAGTTCTAAGGTAGATCACCGAAGTCAGATGTCGAGCAGACCTGATAATGGCTGAGGTAAGAATAAGGTTGAGGATCCTAAGGTTAGGAAGGACCAAGGTTAGAGCTTAAGAAGGAAGGCCAAAGAGATTAAGTGCTTCAAGTGTTTTTATTTTGGACACATAGCTAGTTAGTGCTTGAACAGACGTATCGTAACCATCAAAAGAGACAAGCCCCAATTTGAAGTGGGGAGTGTTAATGAAGGATAAGATGAAGTAAGAGTTAATTAGTTGTTGGAAGAATTCCAAGAAGATTCTAATGTCGTGACCCTACCTAAAATATGACCTAAATATTGTTTTGTTGTACAACAATCCCTCAATAACTTTGTGTCTGGTGAGAATGAGCAGAAGGAGAACCTTTTCCATATAAACTGCTAAGTAAATGGCAACCTTTGTGCATTAATCATTGATAGAGGGAGTTATACCGATGTGATAGCATAGGGAGTAGTTAAAGCCTTGATTTGCCAACTTGCCTATACCCTAAGCCCTACAAGATTCATTAGCTAAATGAGAAGGGTAGTTTACTTGTTGCTAAGCAAGTTAAAGTACCGATTAATATTGGTGACAGATATAAGGACAAGGTGCTATGTGATGTCCTACCCATTTGTGCCTCACATATCTTACTTGGTTAACCCTGGCTATTTGATTTGAGAGTATTGCATGATGGAACACTTATATGTTCCAAAAGGAAGGGAAGAAGGTTATATTAACCTCAATGAGCCCTAAGGAAGTGCAGGAGTTGCAAGAGAAGATTGCTTAATCATTGTAGTGGAAGTCCTTAGTGATTTCCTAAGTCCAATTTTCTAGAGATGCCAAGATGGAAGAATGTATGTTCTTGTTAATCAAGAAACTTCTAGAGTTGAGAGAGGTTGGAGCATTACCTATTGAGGTACAAACTTTATAGGACTATGCTGACCTGTTTCTTGTAGAGATGTTGAGATGTTTACTACCAATTAGAGGTATAGAGCATTGTATTGACCTTCAACCTAGAGTTGCTTTAGCTAGCTAACCTACTTATAGGCTTAACCTTAAGCAAGCTACCAAGCTAAAGAAATAAGTTGATGAGTTTATTGACCGTAGATATGTTCGAGAAAGCAAGAGTCCCTATGCCATGTTAGCTATCCTGGTGCTGAAAAAGGATGACTCATGGAGAATGTGTATCGATAACTGAGCAATCAACAAAATCACTATCAAGTATTGATATCTGATTCCATGGTTAGATGATATGCTTGATGAGCTGCATGATACCGGAGTCTTTTCGAAGATTGATCGTAAGAGAGGCTACCATCAAATACGAATGATACTCGGAAATGAATGGAAGACTACTTTCAAAATAAAGGATGGTTAGTTCGAATGGATGGTGATGTTGTTTGGTTTGACAAACGTGCTAAGCACTTTTATGCAACCCATGAATCATGTCTTGAGAACATTAATTGTTAAGTGTGTTATTGTATACTTTGATAATATGCTGGTATACAGTGTTGACCTCATCTCGTATGTTTTGCACTTAAAATCAATGTTTAATATCCTCCATGGCAAGCACTTATTCAGCAATTTGAAGAAATGTATGTCATGTTAGAGCAAGGTTATATTCCTCATATATGTTGTTTTTGAAGGAAGTATCAGAGTTAATGATGAGAAAGTTCGAGCTATTTTTAAATGGCCAGTGCCAACTAGTGTTGTTGAAGTAAAGAGTTTTCATGGTTTAGCTTTGTTTTTTATCGAAGATTCATTAGGAACTTTAGTTCCATAACTACCCTACTGATAGAGTTGACTAAGAAAAACTTTGAATTCAAATGGTTTGAGAAAGCTCAAAGAAGCTTTGATGAGATTAAGTTTAAGTTGACTTCTGCCTTCGTACTCATGTTGCTTGACTTTGAGAAAGTTTTTGAACTAGAATGCGATACATCTAGAGTCAGCATTAGAGCTGCTCTTATGTAAGAAAGCTGACCAGTTGCCTATTTCAACAAGAAGCTTAGAGGAGCCACACTGAATTACTCGACATATGAAAAGGAGTTTTATGCCCTTGCCTAAGCACTTTAGAACTAGCAACACTACTTATTTCTAAGAGAGTTCATCATCTACACAGATCATGAATCTCTCAAGCATTTGAAAGGGTAGCAAAAAATTTCTTGATGTCATGATAAATGGGTTGAGTTCTTAGAAACTTTTTGCTATGTCATTAGGTACAAGAAGAGGAGCACCAACGCTATGGTCGATACACTCTCTTATCAGCATGTTCTTATTATGGTGTTGTAAGCTAGGATATTTGGATTTGGTACCTTGCTTGATTAGTATGAACATGATCTATATTTTAAACCCTTAGTGGTCAAATGCCACATAAGAGGAGTAATGGATGGATTTTATCTAAGCTAAAGGTTTTTGATTAAGAGCAAGCAAGTTTGTATGCCGAATGGTTCTATGAGGGAATTACTTGTTCGAGAAGCCCATGTTAGGGGCTTAGTTGGCCACTTTGGTGAGAAGAGAACAACTGAGTTACTAAAAGAACATTTTTATTGGCTAGGGATGATGAAAGATGTACACCAAGTTCTTGAACGATGTGACATGTACAAAAATGCCAAGGGAAGAAAGGAGCCATATGGAGAGTACAAACTTCTTGATAGGTTGCCGACCATCGGCTTAATCAATCCACCACGGCTCAAAGGCCTCTAGTCTCTCACCCGATGGATTCTCTCTCGTCAACCCACTGATGATGGGAAACAGTATATTAAAGGAGGATAGCTGAACTCCCTAAGGGCTTCAAGTGGTTATTATGTGCTCTGTTCGTTATCTTGTGCTGATGTTGACTATCCTCTGCTCAAAAGCTCTATGTTAAGTGACTGAAGGTTCACTTGCCGAGGGTCTACTGTCAAGTAAAGAGATTTACCTCCCTGGCTGGGTATTTCTCTCTTAGCCTCTTACCAACTCTCATGGCATCTCCTTCACTTCTCTACCTTTGTCTTTATACGTCTTGACTCTTCCTGCCTACTATGCTTAAAGAATCCTTTGTATGGATCTAACATCGCATTACCACCTGTCCTCTTCACTTGACATTGTACAATTTTCCCTTTTTGTCTTTTGTCCCTTTTACTCCTTTTCATATGTACTAGGATTTCCCTTCTTATATATACATTATTGTAATTTCTTTTTTTTTTTGTAATATTGCTCTAGGGACTTACTATAAATAGTCCCTTCTCTATATAAGCAGGATCATTTAATCTTAGAGTTATACATTGAATATACTATTCTTGTGAGTCGTCTCTCTCCATGTTATATCCTCCAAGCAACTTCATGTTAGCTATTCTAGTCAGTTCTCAAACTAATTCACCTTATCTTTCTTCAATATCTTGAAAGACCCATTGGTTTGAATTCGCTACCATAAGCCCTTGTGATAATTGAGCTTCTAGGTACGCCATATATATCTTAGTATCAGAGCTTTAGGTTTTGACCTAAAGTTGTGTGACGATAGTCCTTACTTATTTGCTAGTTGAGATACTTTGTTTTCGTTTAGAAGAATAGAGCAAGTCATAGTTCAAGTTCGAGTGGTACTTATGTATGTGTGAGTAAGGGTTTCCTGTATGAAGAGTAATTTCTGAAGCTTTGTTTTGAGAATGTCGAATCCTAGTGTTCAGGGAGAGATTAATGATGTTGAGAGTGATGCTCATGGTTGTAGTCGAGTTACCTAATAAATACCACATACTATTGATGACCAAATATAAGATCTTGCTACTATTACGGCCAACTTAGTTATCTCAGTAAGTAGAGTCTTAGAGATTGGATTGCATAAGAGAGTTGTTGCGCATGGCCGAGAGATGAGAGATAGGTCGAGAAGGCAGATGAATGAACGAGCACCAAAAGCCTTTCCAGTGAACTAAGCACCACCGTGGCGTATCAATAGAGCTATGAGGAGAAGATCGGAGTTAGACGAAGTTGAAGAGTATGAAGAAGAAGAAGACTAGTACATTAGGATTAATGAGCATGAGTTTAGAGTGGGAAGAGGTGTCAAACACCTCAAGGTATAGATTCTAAGCTTTAACAGGTTTGATAGTGCTGATGACTACCTTAATTGGGAGGAGAAAATTGAAAAGATATTCGACTTTTATGATTATGAAGATACTGTTCGCATTCGAGTAGCTGTATTGGAATTTTCTAGATATGCAGCAATGTAGTGGAGGAAATTGCAAAATGTACACATAAGAGCCAGATATGGAATGAAATGAAGAGAGTCTTGAGAAGTAGGTTTGTTCTCGAATACTACGAGCAAGATACTTTTAGATGGCTTTAAGACTTGAGATAAGGTAATAGGTTAATGGACAACTATGTCCAGGAGTTTCAACTGCTCATGATCTGATGTGATGTCAACGAACTTGAGACAAGAACAACAGTACAGTTCATCTCTAGGCTATGGGTTGAGATTGGTAACATGGTGGAGCTGTTGAATCTTATAACTCTGGATGAAACCATCTGGGTAGCCTAGAGAGTTGAAAGACAAAGGATGAACTAGATTAGTCGAGTGCTAAGTGGCCAACCCATGTTGCTAAATAAGGGCGGCATGCTAAGCCGATTAAGGAATGACTAGCCATCAAATAGTTCTGAGCTAGAACACCGAGGGCCTATGCTGAGCCAACCAAAAGAAGGCTAAGGTAAAAGCAAGATTGAAGAACCTAAGGCCCAAAGATACCAAAGTTAGAGCTCAAGAAGAAAGACCCGAGAAATCAAATGCTTTAAATGTCTTAGACATGAACATGTAGCTAGTCAATGTTCTAATTGTCGAGTCATGACTATAAAGGGAGATAAGCCCCAGTTTGAAGTAGAGAGTGCGAGTGAAGGAGAGGAAGAAATGGGATTTGATTAGATGCTGGAAGAGTTTCAAGAGGATCCCAATGCCGAGATACCACTTGAGGGTGGCACTAAGTATTGTTTTGTCATTCGTCAATCTCTCGGTACTTTTATGGCTAATGAGAATGAGTAAAAGGAGAACCTCTTCCATAAGAATTGCCGAGTAAATGGCAAGCTATGCACCTTGATTATTGATGGAGGGAGCTATACTAATGTCATAGCCCAAGTGGTAGTTAAGGCCTTGAAATTGCTAACCTTTCCATAGCCCAAGCCGTACAAGATTCACTAGCTAAACGAGAAAAGAGGACTACACATTGCCGAGTAAGTTAGAGTGCCGATTATCATTAGTGATAAGTATAGGGATGAAGAACTGTGTGATGTCCTTCCTATGTGTGCTTCTTACATATTACTCGGCCAATCATGGCTATTTAATTTAAGAGTGTTGTATGATGGGTATAGAAACACCTACATGTTCTAGAAGGACGGGAAGAAAATAATATTGAGACCTATGAGTCTGAAGGAAGTGTAAGGAGCCCAAGAAAAGGTTACTAGATATCTATAGCAGAAGACCTTGGTGATTTCTTGAGCTCCGTTTGCAAGAGAAGTCAAGGTCGAGGACTATGTGTTACTTTTAGTCAAGAGACTCTTGGAAGTGAGAGATACTAAGAATTGCCTAACCAAAGTGAGAGCTCCACTAGAAGAGTATTTCAATCTATTCTCTGCCGAGACGCCGAAAGGATTACCACCCTTAAGGAGCATTGAACATTGCATTGATCTTCAGCTTGGAGTAACCCTACTAAACTGACCCGCTTATAGGCTCAATCCTGAGTAGGTAACTGAGCTGAAAAAGTAAGTTGATGAATTAGTGGGTCACGGCTATGTCCGAGAAAGGATGAGCCCATGTATCATCCCTGTTATGCTAGTACTTAAGAAAGATGGGTCATAGAGAATGTATATTGATAATCTTGTCATCAATAAAATTACTGTTAAGTACCGATATCCGATCTTACGGTTGGATGATATGCTCAATGCGTTGCATGATGCACATATCTTTTCAAAGATAGATATGAAGAGTAGCTACCACTAAATATGAATGAGATCGGGAGATGAATGGAAGACGGCCTTTAAGATACGAGATGGTTTATTCGAATGGATGGTAATGTCATTTGGTTTGACTAATGTGCCAAGTACTTTTATGTGGCTCATGAATCATATACTGAGGGCATTGATTGGCAAATACGTTGTGGTTTACTTTGATGACATTCTCGTCTACAGTGTTGAGCTCATCACCCATGTTAAACATTTAAGATTAGTGTTCGACATCCTTTGTACTGAGAGATTATTTGACTACTTGAAGAAATGTATGTTCTATTAAAGTGAGGTTGTATTCCTTGGATATGTTATTTCAGGGAGGGGAGTTTGAGTTGATGATGAGAAAGTCAGAGCTATTCTAGTGTGGCCTATGTCGACTAGTGTTGGTGAAGTTAAGAGCTTCCACGGTCTAGCTTCGTTCTGCTTGAGATTCATTCGGAGCTTCAGTTCCATAACAATACCCTTAATTGAATTGATCTGGAAGAATTCTGAGTTTAGGTGGTCGGAGAAAGCTTAGAAAATTTTTGAAGCTATAAAATCTAAGTTGATGTTTACCTCAGTACTCGTTCTACCAGATTTTGAGAAAGTTTTTAAGGTTGAATGTAACGTGTCAGGCATTGGCATTGGTACTGTCCTTATACAGGAACACTGACTGATTGCCTACTTCAGTGAAAAAGTCCAATGTGCTTCCCTAAATTACTTAGCCAATGATAAGGAGTTTTACGCCCTTGTCCGGACCTTATAGAACTAGCAGCATTATCTGTTGCTGAGATAATTCATCATCTATTTAGATTATGAATCTCTTAAGCATCTTTGCAAGCAACAAAAGCTTTCTCAATGTCATGCCAAATGGGTCAAATTCTTGGAGACCTTTTGCTATGTCATCAAATATAAGAAGGAGAGCACCAACACAGTAGTTGATGCTCTTTCTCATCGCCATGCCTTCATCACAACATTGGTAGATAAGGTGCTAGGATTTGGTACTTTACCTGATCATTATGAGCACAATCCACATTTTGGACCCTTAGTGGCCAAGTGCAGTACTGGAGGAGCTATGAAAGGATTCTACTTAAGTTAGGGGTTCTTGATGAAGGGCAAACGGGTTTATATGCCGAATGGTTCAATAAGAGAGCTACTCATTCGAGAAGCTCATGCCAAGGGTTTAGCTAGCCATTTTAGGGAAAAGAGGATAATTGAGATATTGAAGGAGCATTTCTACTGGCCTAAGGTGATGAAGGATGTGCACCGAATACTTGAGAGGTGTGAGGTATGTAAACATGTGAAAGGGAGGAGAGAGCCCTATGGGGTGTATACACCCTTGCTTATCCTAAAGTGACCGTGGACTGATCTAAGCATGGATTTCATGATTGGCCTTCCCCGAATGCCAAGAAGACATGACTTAATCATGGTAGTGGTTAATCAGTTCAACAAGATGGGCTACTTCATCCCTTGCTATAGAACTAACGATGCTTTATTTGTTGCTAAGCTCTTTTTGTAGGAAATTGAGTGGTTACATGGAGTACTGAAGAGCATTGTGTTTGACCGTGACTCGAAGTTCATGAGTTTCTTTTAGAAGACCATGTAGAAGAAGCTCGACACTAAGCTCATGTTCAATACTTCTTGTTACCCCCAAACAGACGGCTAAATTGAAGTTATAAACAAAATCGTTGGTAGCCTCTTGCGGGCAGTTGTTAGAAAGAACTTGTATGATTGGGATTTATGCCTGCCCGTCATTGAATTTGTCTACAACCACTTAACTCACAACTCAACTAGAACATCACCATTTGAGATCGTTTATGGACTGAACTAGAACTTATCCTTGGATTTAATTAACAGTCTAACTACACAAGGGGAAAGTCAATCCGGCTTACAGCGTGTAGAGGAATTCCAAAGGTTACATTAGAAGATTGTTGAGCAATTAGCCAAGACTTTAGCTCGACAAAAAGAATTAGGAAGCCGTAGAAGGAGACAAGTCGTTTATACACCTGGGGACCTTATTTGGATTTATCTTAGCAAGGAATGCTTCCCTAGTAAGAGGACGAACAAACTATCTCCTAGAATGGATGGACCTTACAAGATCCTTAGGTGCATTAATGATAACACTTATGAGGTTGAATTACTCGAGGGGTATAGCGTGTCAACCACATTCAACGTTGCCAACCTGATACCCTACATGCCAGACGACGACGAGGACCATGATTTGAGGGAAAATCTTTAGCAACCCTGTGGAGTTGATAAGTTGCTGACCATCGACCTAATCACTTGAGCACGCCTTTGAGGCTTCCAGTCTCTCACCCAACGGATTCTCTCTTGTCAACCCATTGATGACAAGAAACAATATACTAAAGGAGGATGGTTGAACTCCCCAAGGGCTTTGGGTGGTTGTTTTGTGCTCTATTCGTTATCCTATGCCAATGTCGACTATCCTCTAACCGAAAGCTCCATGCCAAATGACTGGATGTTTACCTATCGAGAATCTACTGCAGAGTAAAGAGATCTATCTCCCTGGCCAAGTATTTCTCTCTCATCCTCTTACCAACTTTTATGGCATCTCCTTCACTTCTTTGCCTTTGTCTCTATACGTTTTGACTCCTTCTGCCTGCTATGCTCAAAGAATCCTTTGTATGGATCCAATGTTGCACTACCACTTGTCCTCTTCACTTGACATTGTACGATTTTCTCTTTTTGTCTTTTGTCCCTTTTACCCCTAACATTGTATTGGGATTTCCTTTTTTATATATATATTCTTGTAATTTCTTTATTTGTAATATTACCCTAGGGACTTACGATAGATAGTTCCTTCTCCTTATAAGTCGGATCATCTTATCTTAGACTTATACATTGAATATACTGTTCTTGTGGGATGTCCCTCTCTAAGTTCATTTTTCATACATTCTTATCTAATCTTGTCAAGTAACCTAGGATTAGTGACGGGTAGACCTTGACACTAACTTGTGTGTTATATCAAGTGAAGTATCAAGTCATGTTGTGTTTGTTGGTGTGTTATATTCTCTGAACAGCTTCACATCAGCTACTCTAGTCAGTTTTTAGACTAACCCACCTTATCTCTCTTTGATATCTTGAAGGACTCATTGGTTTGAATTCACTACCGTAAGCCTTAGTGATAACTAAGCTCTTAAACACATTACCTCTGCATATACCAAAACAACCATGGACCGATTTGATCATGGATTTCATGCTAAGCCTACCTAAAACACCATAGAGACATGATTATATTATTATGGTGGTCAATTGGTTCAACAAGATAAGCCACTTCATCCCTTGCTACAAAACCAATGATGTTCTCTTTGTTGTTAATCTCTTTTTGCAGGAAATTGTACGGCTACATGAAATACCAAGGAGTATTGTCTTTAATCATGATTTAAAATTCGCGAGCTTCTTCTAGAGAACCCTATAGAAGAAGCTTGGCACTAAGCTCGTGCCCAGTACTACTTGTCACCTACAGATAGATAGCCAAGTAAAAGTTGTGAACAAAACAGTTGGCAACTTCTTTCAAGCTATTATTGGAAAGAATCTACATGATTGGGATCTATGCTTACCTATCATTGAATTTACTTACAATTACTCCACTCATAGCTCGATAGAAAGGTCACTTTTTGAGGTTATCTATAGACTTAACTCGAATTTACCCTTAGATATGGTTATTAGCCCAATATTCTAAGGAGAGAGTTAATCAAGCCTGTAACATTCCAAAGTGTTTTAGAGATTGCATCAAAAAGTTGTTGAGCAATTAGCCAAAGCTATAGCCTCATAGAGAGAATAGGGAAGTCGAGGAAGGAAACGTATTATTTATAGCGTAGGAGACCTTGTTTGGAACCACCTCAACAAGGAGTGTTTTCCAGAGAAGAGGTTGAATAAGTTATCACCTAGGTTAGATAGACCTACTAAGATCCTTTGGCATGTCAATAACAACACCTATGAGCTTGAGCTACTTGAAGGATACAAAGTATTTTCTACCTGCAACGTCGCTAACCTGACACCCTACGTACCTAAAGAAGAAGAAGACCAAGATTTGAGGGCAAATCTTCAATAACTCTAGGCAACTAATGGACTATTGACCTTTAGACCCCTTACTCATGACCGTCTTTGAGGCTTACAGTCTCTTACTCGAAGAATTCTTTCTTGCTAACCTGCAGAATATGAGTACTAGTATATAAAAGAATAATGGGCGAACTCTCTGAAGTCCTAGCTTAGATACACCCTATTCTGTTCTAACCCTCACCTAGTCAATAACCTATCAATTGTCGAGGCCGATTTATCAAATGTTGAGGCTAAGGCACCCATGCACCGAACTCTTCTCTTCTAATGTACTGAACTATCGACTATTGAGGTTAACTTGACAAGTGTTGAGGTAAAGTCCCCTGCATGCCAAGTCCTACTTACTCGGCCTAACAAATAGTAGAATCCTGTATTTGTCTCATTAACTCCTAGTACCCTTCATCAGTAGCGTCCCCAATGTCAGTGTTGCTCAACCCTAAGGTCCTAAGACTCCAAAACGTGTAACCAACTCTAACGTACCACTTGTCATTCCTTTTTTTGACATTGTATTATATTCCCTTATTCTATTTGTCCCTTTTACCCTTTTGGTAATATACTATGATAGTATTTTTGTATTACCCTTTACTGTACTTATTTAGGTTTCCTTGTTGGCTTAAAGACTTACAATAACTAGTCCCTTTTCTTTGTAGCCAAAAATATCATATACCTTAAATCTATTGAATATTCTTATTCTTGTGAGATATTCCATCTTTGAGTTCATTTCCCCTTACGCTCTTATCTAATCTTGTCGAGTAACTTGAGATTGGTAACGAGTGGACTTTAGTATTAGCTTGTGTATTATATCAAGTAAAATACTAAGTCGTGTTGTGTTCATTGGTATATTATATCTTTCAAGCAACTCAGGGAAGCTATTGTGTTTGATCGTTCATCCATTCCCTTTTCTTCAATATCTTGAATGACTCATTCAATTATTATCACCTATGGTAAGCCTTGATGATTACTGAGCTCTTAAGCATATCATTTTCCAATTTGACAATTGGTGCTGAAATGCCTTACTCTACCATAAACACAGCAATGCTCATAAGGTTGCTTACTTCTACGAGGGGTCTTAGCTTGTTTGGTTTTTTCTACCAGAGCAAGCTAAATGGTAAGCAAGGGAACTTGTGCTCTTGGTCAACTTATTTCCTCCTCTTCACTTACACTTACTATCCTCCTTGGTTGATCTCTCTCAGAATACCAACCATGAGAATATGAAACCATTTGTTCAAACATATCATATGCATCTTTAGCACTTTTGTTCATTATGGTTCCCTTCCTCCTCTTCACTTACACTTACTATCCTCCTTGGTTGATCTCTCTCAGAATACCAACCATGAGAATATGAAGCCATTCGTTCAAACATATCATATGCATCTTTAACACTTTTGTTCATGATGGTTCCCCTTGCAACAACATCAACTATCATTCTTAACTAACTCCTAAGACCATTATAGAAAGTATTCACTATGCCTTGTACGGGTAAACTATGATGGGGAACTTCCTTAAGAGCTCTTTAAACCCTTCCCAACTCTTAAGTAATGACTCCCCCACCAATTGTCTAAACATGGCAATATCATTCCTCGTTTTCATTGTTTTACCTTAGGGAAAGAAATAAGATAGAAACTTTTGGACTAGGTCATCCCATGCAGTGATGAAATATATCCCTTAATGAAAATGGAAATAACCTTAAGCGAATTTTATCATCAAACACCCAATTAGTTTTCATTGTAGCACACAGTTGCAAAAAGTGTTAAAGGTGTTCATGGGAGTCCTCAAATGATGTTCCTCTAAATTGATTGAGTTGCACCATCTAAATCAAAGTGGGTTTAAGTTCAAAATTGTTTGCTTGAATAGTTGGCCAAGTAATAGGTAGTGCAACTTCATTTAAATTTGGGACATAATATTCATACAAAGCTTAGTTATTACCATTCCTATTTGCATTTCCTTCATGTTCATTATTTCTGTTCCCATTAACTCCATTTTTGTCTCCTCTATTAAGGGATCCTTGTTGATTTTCCATTTCTCTCAACTCTTCTCTCCTTCTTTCCTTAATTCTATGGTGAAAAGTCCAGTCTATTTCAAGGTCAAATTCCTCCATTAATTCTCTTACCCTTCTTTGCATACAAGTCAATAATCTTAAATTCTACTCCTTTCCAATCCAATCGAATTGCCAAAACTACAACCTGTAAGTTTCAATGGAAGAATATAAACAACAATCTTCTTAGCTTGACACAAATCGGCTAAGGTCAATTTTAGCACTTTTCAACAAATTCTACGGTAAAGTTTCAAATTTTATCCATAATTTAGCTCAAATTAACTGCAAATAGCAAAATTAACTTAATTGAACAAGAAAAGAAATAAAGATCAAAACTCTAATAACAAATTACTCAAAGTCAATGGAAATTAAACTAGGCTACAACTATACTACAAAGATACTAAATTAAGCTCAAAGTCTTCGGTTTATCTAATATCAACACAATTGCTTTTTCCCTAGCAACGATACCAAAATTGATAAGAATGATATGGAACACTGATTAAACATGATATTTTTAAAGACACTATAAATGAGAATTTTCAAAATCGTGTTTGTCACTTAGCCAACTAGTGTGTCGGATCGTCTGATGTAATAATATTAGTGAGTATTCACCAGCTTAATTTCCATAGGGAAAAGGGTTCGATTAAGTGCCAGATCCAAACCTGCTATTCTAATTTAGGCAAATTGAAGAGAGAGTTTAGAGTTGAAATTGAAATTAAAATACAAACAAAAAGTAACAAATAATACAAATACTAAACACATGAGCTTGTGACATGTTTCTAAAGTAGAGGTGAGGGCATACCATTAAGATATTGAGAATGTTTTAGCTGGATTTTGATGAAATTCACTTGAGTTAGACCTTGAGTACAGCATCTCACTTAACTATATAGTGAAAAATCTCCTCTCAATCTTGATTTCCTGTACAATCAGCTAAATACTCAAATCCTTTTATGAGTGAAGTATTTTAGTCTTAGAGATTAGGGGGTCTCCTCTTGGTCTCATAATCTATCCTAATCTACTAAAATTGCAATGTAATGTAAATTTAATAAGGAACACCTAATCTCCTCTAGGTCTCATAAGTGTAAGTTCCCATTATTGACATTTCATCGAATTAATGACTCAATTAGAGAATTACACAACTAATCTCCTCCAGGTCTTATAATTATGTAAACCCAATAATTTTCGAATGGCACTTCTTAGGACTAATCTTCTCTCAATCTCATAATCATAAGGAAACCCAATGAAAATTTCATTAAAAGCACCTTAAAGAATTCAAATGAAATACCAATAATCGAAATCCCAATTAAATATACATACATATGTCGTATTACAAAGTTATTACATCATCATAAACTCACTAAAAACTACTTACCTATTTGTTATATCAACAATAACAATAGTAAATGATAAGGATATAGTAGCAAACTCTATTAATGAACAAGTAAACAAGAGACTAAACAAAGAGAATGTAGTAAATATTTAACAAACAAAGTTAAGTGTGCATTAAAATCACAAAAACATCCACCAAATACTATATACAAGTCACTAAAACATGAAAACAGATAATGAGCTTAGAAAACTAAACATAATAATGCTAAAATCCTAATTGTGGCTCACATTTCTATCTACAGATGGGACTATATATAGTTTTAGGCTATCGATTGATCAATGTAAAGGCCTACCGAGCTCTAGGTTGCCTCCGTGTTTTATAAAATGTGTCATTTAGGAATGATTACGATTTAGTTAAAAAACCCTAACCTTAATTTCTTCTACCAATCAATCAATGCTATTAAATTCTTCTAAAATTAATCCATTATTCATGTATTTTTGATAATTTTGCACAAGTTGGTCCATTTTGTACATAAACTCTAATTTCAAGTAAAATTAATAAGTTTTCGCTAATTTTATACACGAATGCGGGTTTTAAAGTTGAGAAAATTTTTGTGTTTTGAGCAACAATTATTTGTAATAAAGTAGATAAGAATAAAATAAAATGCAACATAAAGAAGATTCATGAAATCGTCCTTTTCAATTTTAATTTCATAAATAGTACAACAATAATAGTAGCCTTTTATTTTCAAATTTCAAAAATTGTTTATAAATACTTAAGCCATGTAGCAATTATAGGAAATTGTAATCAAACCACCAATTAATTAATAATAAATTAGTCCACATATAATCACCCAAAAAAAAAAAAAAAAGAAATTGCTTGCACATTAGACTTATGATAGGTTCAAAGCATTAATCATTCTGTTTCTAATCTTCTATTTTTATTAGAGAAAATTAATTGTCTAGTTACTTCTAATATGAATTGGTAGGGAAGAGTAATCCATGGAGACATATTACTGTTGTATGCATACAAAAAAGTAAAAGTGTCATTTTTTTTTCATATTAATACTAAATTTCATAGTTTTAGTGTGTGCCCTCTTGAACTAAAATAGAAAGTTTATTATGAACACGAAATTTCATTCTTTAGACAAACTGTATGATTAAACAAAAAATTATGCCTTAAAGAGAAAAAGAAAAGAGACAATCTAAATATATCTTAAGTCGGTTATACACTTAAAAGTAAATTTTCTTCAAAAATTTCTTCATATCAAATAAAAAAAAAATAGAGTTAATATGCTTACTAGTTAATATAGTAAAAAATTAAATGTAATGAAAAATTGAATTTTTACACTAAGTAAAAGAAAACAAAATTAAGAGTACACAAAAAGAAGTAATTTTGCTAGTCTATTTTGGGAGCCGATAAATCCATACTCAAGAAATTTTTAGAAAGAATAAAACACCTAGGGTTTGGGAGACTAAGAAAGATGAAAATCAAGTGCTTTTATATTTTGTAATTTATACAATATTAAGCACTTGATTTCTAATATATTAATACACTATTGAACAAAAACTTCGGATTTTGATCTAATGTTTCTCTAAGAACCTAGAATTTGTGATCTAACTTTACCTATTTTGTGGAATTTACATCTCAATATAAACAGGACACAATTATCAAAAGTGAAAGAAAGAGACTATGAGATTTTAATATAGATTGTAATAAATTAAAGATAGAATCTTGAGAATACTAATATCACACTCCCATTTAAGCACTCATTATAAGATCTCTTATTAGTAATTTAGCATGAGGAGTTATTATAGGAGATGAGAAGAGAGTAAATAGGGAGGAAAGTGAAATTCCTTAGAACCTACAGAACTTATGAGCATCATAACCTGCCACGTGTTCTTGTTATTTAAGAACACACAAACGCTCTAAAATCCACTACAATCTACAAGAAGTGTAAACAATATCATAACTCACTTAATGTCTCTAAAATCTTTAGTTTGAGTGGGTGAAAACATCCTACAATACAAACACCATAAACTTGAAAATATCAAATAAACCAATAAGTAGAAGTCTAATACATTCCTATACTCTAAAAATTCAAACATGTCATCAAAAGGAGTTTATCGTACTCCTAAAACAAATATCTCATGACAAGACATAAATAACCTCAAAGGAGTCTATTTCCTCTACAAACATCTATTAGAACATCAAATGATCCTTTAGAGTCAAATCTCAACTAAACTCCTCAAAGTAGCTGACAAAACATCAAATAAACTCTAGAACTATCTCCCAATAGCCAGTAATAGCACTCTACACAATATATTCGAAAATCCACCTCAAATCCTAATCATTATAGAAATATTAGTAATCTATTCCATCTTCCTCTTAAAACTCATCGACAAATGGCTTCTCATAAATAACATATTCGTTCAATCTTATATCTCATAAAGTAAGAGTTGGACGAATCCCAGGACATAATGGTACACATAGATACCAATTTATTCAAACATATATGTTTAATGCAAAATAGCATACAATAGGTTAATTGTCTTAAATTTAGGCTAGCATACAATAAAGGAGTGCTCATAACCTTGCTACGCCTTTAACTTTTATATGTGTACATAGGTAGATATAGGTATATAAGTCGTTTACTACATACGTACTATGATGTTAGCTAATGGGCCTTAATACATAAGAATATATGATCTATAATTCACCTGGATCTAGCTGCATCGTCTCAACGTACAACTCCACTAGGAAAATCGTCACTTGAAGGTCAACATCTACCCATAGTCTATAAGATGAGCCAAGCAAAATCAATAAGTCAAGTGTTAGGTCAATTATGAGTTATCTAGTTATTTTCCATCTTAACAAGCACATCCATCAAACATGCATCATGGACTTAATTAGATGAAATAATCCAACAACAAGTTTTGAATACCAACACTAAGAACCCAAACTAAAGTACTTAACAATTAAATCAACAACTCTTCAAATCCATCATTTAATTCAATCCAAAACAAGTTTTAAGGTTTCACCTATGCTAACTCAACCCCTAAACCCATCAATCCTCTTCACTAGCTTTGGTTTGGGCTAGGAGTAGGTTTTACCCAAGAAAAGTGAAGCAAAACAAGGGATGAAGAATAAATAGAAGGGACATGATCTCGATATGACCATGTCAAATGGGTTGTCTTAGTGGATACAACCTAAATGACATGACCATGTCAAATGGTCATGTAATGATTGGATAAAAAATCATTCACAAAACATGGTTTCACAACATGATCATGTCATTAGGCTATGTAACTTTCAGATGCAAAACTACTCCTAGACATAAGGGACATGGACTTACAACATGACTATTTTGTTAGGTCGTGTACCCCTATAGTAAAGCAAATATTCCTCCTTTAGAAAACAACTAAAATTTTGATCCATACCTTCCATTCTTCAATCTAACCTCAAATATACTTCAAATATCCAAATGCACATCACTTAAACTTGTTTTTATTCCCACCCAACTATAAATTTCCATTCAAACACCCATTCAATCAACAAACCCACCAATAATTTTAAGAAAATCAACTCTAAACTAAAGAATAAGAGAAAAGGTGAATAATACTTAGAGTAAATGAACACGAGCTGAAAAACCAAATGCAAGGTGAACTTGAATGAATAAACTATAAAACAAAGTATTCTAAACTTGAATTTCAAAAGAAAAGTCTAAAAACTTCATTGGAGTGGAGGTTTTTCAATGAAATAAGTTGAGAAAAGAAGTCGAGAGACTTAATTTTACCTTATTTTAAAAGTACAAGAGGATATTTTTTTAGCACTTACTACCCTAAGCAAGCAAGCCCCTGTTTTTTTGGTTGATGCTATGTGTAATATAAGCTTATTTAAAAATTTATATTAGTTTACCCATATATTTAATTAAATAAATAAATTAAAGATAAAAAATAATGAAAAAGCTTATTTTAAACTAAATATATGGATAAATTTAATTAAATGAACTAGAAAATAGCCATATATGAGTCTACATAAATATATGAGGAAAATGCAAAAAACTATCAAACTTTGAATTAGATATAAATTGATCTTTTAAACTTTTAAAATGAGATTTTTACTTCTCTTAAACTTTGATAAATTAGTAGAATAGTTTTTATAATCCTTAAATTTTGATTTTGGTCCTTAAATATCCTATAAACTTTGATTTTGATATATAAGATAAAGTTTAAGGAGATTTTTTACATTTTCTCCTAAATTTATTTTATACATAGAAGCCTATTGAGGATAAAAGATAGAGCCTACACTTATTTTAAAGGTAATAAATGCTGACTTTTTCAAAAATTAGAGATCTCTAAAATTTTCAGTGGTTCGTGAAACTTACCATTAAAATTGTAGATATACATAACGAAGGATTAAACCACCCAAGAATCGCTTGCCTCATTACTTTTGTTTATAAATGGTAGGAGGGATGTGAGCTAAGGAGACAGTAACAATAAACAGCGGGCTACAGCGCGGTGAAATATAATAGCAAATAAAAGAAATCATTTTTTTCCCCCGATTCTTCATTAATTTAGTAACTTTGTCCGTTTGCACGCTTGCGATTGAATGTCGCTAACAATCGTAACCTTTGTATATTTATTATTGTAGCATTCGAGTATTATAATTTTTAGATAAATTGTACTTAAATAATTTGGAAAACAATTTCTAGGCCAGGCGGCATCTTCCTAAGGGGCCTCATTGGGTCCATTTCGGGATAGATTCTATAAGGAAACTCACCTTGAAAAAAAAATAATTGTCATATTTTTTATAAATGGCAATTCATATTATTATATTGTATCTTATTTTCACATCTAAACAGGTTTATATTTGAAAAACCTAAACTTATGACCTAGTCTATTTTATGTATGGATCAGACTCATATGATAATTTATTCTGGTATATCATATCCCTTTTATCTTTAATTTAATATCATTTATCGATTAAAAGGTTATAACTAAATTTATAAAATATATATACATATAAGGGGGTTATGATATACCAAGATAAATTTTAATAGGCCTTACCGATAAAAAGAAAAGGAAAAGTAATGTATGCATCAAGATCCAGTACCGAAATCAAAGTAAAATAACTTTAAAAACAATCAATGACTGCCATATGCAAGATCTCCTTCTATTTTATATCAGATAATTCATGATTTGTATATCAGATTATGCCTCATATGCTTTCGCAGGATTTGGATCTGTAAATAAAGGTAATCTGATGCAGATTAGAAGATTTTTGAAAGAGGAAAAAAAGTTTTAGGTATGATTTGTGTTATTTTTTATATAAATAAATTCAGGTTTTTATTTTCAAGATTTAGTTAGATAGATATTTTATTTTAAGATATCAATTTTTTTTTTTTTTTTGCAATAATAGGCCTTATTATACTTATGAATAGATAAAACTTGCAATTAGTTAAGAGGTGAGAGTAATTGGATATTAAATAAAATTATTGTTCTAAATTAGCATGATGCTTTTTCTTTTTTTAAGTGATGGAGTGAGGTCAATCCTTTTTTTTTTTATTGATAGTGTGAGGTCATCAAAATTTTATCGTATAGTGCAAGACTATATAATTCATTGGTAGTAAGAAGCTATTATCTTAATCTAGTGGTATAAGATTATTAAATATATCTTTCTAAGTTTTATTATTCTTTTATTAAAATATTATTTAGATAAATTTTCCATTAATTTCTGTGCTTTCATTTAATTTTTCTTTCTTTTATAATTTTTACTTTTTCTTTCTTTTATAATTTTTACTTTAACTGTCTTACATCATAATCGAGATGCTTGAACTAATAGAAAGCATAAATAAATATCCTTAATTTTTTCTTCTCAAATGTTTGTAGTTAAATAAGTTGCTTAAACTTTTTTTTTTTTTTTTTTGACACAACAATGAGTGTTGCATTTTTAGCTCCTCATTTGTTCGGTAATCTCTTGATTTACGTTAACATGTAAGTTTAGATAGCACAAATGGTCGAATCAAGTATTTGATTGGTGGAATGGTATCGTATAGCCAGTAATTCATATTAATATGTTGTGTCTTGTATTTGTACATAAACGAGATTATATCTTAAAAGGCTCAACTTGTTTGAAAATTTAAAACTGTAATATAACTTGTTTTGACAAACGTATTTCTTATTCGGGTTAGACCAGTTTATTAGATAAATACTTTAAAATAGATCTTGATGCAATTATGATATCCATCATATTGATCATAATAAAAGTTTTCATAATATTAAAGTCCACATGATCAATTTATTTAATCTTTTAAATATGACAAATCTTACTGCGATAAACAAAAATCTTTAGTTAAGTAGGTGTACATAAACATAACAAAATAATAGTAGTAGCCTTTTATTTTCAAATTTCAAAAATTGCTTATAAATACTTAAGCTAGGTAGCAATTATAAGAAATTGTAATCAAACCACCAATTAATTAACAAAATTTAGTCCACATGTAATCACTAAAAAAAAAAAAAAATTGCTTGTACATAAGACTTATGATAGTTTCGCTTCTAATCTTCTATTTTTATTAGATAAAATTAATTGTCCAAATACTTCTAATATGAACTAGTAGGGAAAATAAATTTATGAAGACATATTGCAATTGTTACATGCATACAAAAAGTAAAAGTGTCAATTTTTTTTTTTTTATCTTAATAATAAACTTCATAGTTTAACAGTGTGTCATCTTGAACCAAAAAGTTTATTATGAACTCAAATTTTCATTCTTTAGAAAAACTATACGATTAAATAAAAAATTATACCTTAAAAGAGAAAAAGAAAAGAGACAATCTAAAGATACCTTAAATTGGTCATACATTCAAAAATAAATTCTCATCAAATATTTTCTCATATCAAATTTAAAAGAAAAAGACTTAATATGCTTACTAATTAACATAGCAAAAAATTAAATGTAATGAAAAATTAAACTTTTACACTAAGTAAAAGAAAAAAAATAAGAAGTATGCAAAAATAAATAGTTTTACTGGCCTATTTCCATAGTCAATCAATCCATACTTTTGAAATTTTTAAAAAGCATAAAACACTGAAGATTTGGAAACTAAAAAAGATGAAACCAAGTGGTTTTATACAATGTAATTTATACAAGTATTAAGCACTTGACTTATAATAAATCAATATGATATTCAACAAAAACCTTGAATTTTGACCTAATGATTCTCCAAGAACCTAGAATTTGTCATGTAATTTTACCTATTTTGAGGAATTTGAATCTTACTAAGAACGAGACACAATTATCAAAAGGGAAAGACAGAGATTGCAAGATTTCGATAGAGATTGTAATAAACTAGAGAGAGAGAGAGTCGTGAGAATACTAATATCATACACCCATGTTGTGTAAAAGAAAGATAAATTGGTCTGTAGGCAACCCTTTAGTAAACAAATTTGCAAGTTGATATTTGTTTGGTACATATATTGGTAAGATTAACCCCTCAACAACTTTGTCATGTATAAAATGAAAATCCATTTACAAGTGTTTAACTCGCTCATGAAAGAACGGATTTTGTGCAATATACAAAGTGCATTGATTATCACAGAAATTTTGAATGGTAGTTTACAATCAACTTGAAACTTTCATAACAAGGTAACCAACCACATCACTTTGCAAGTGACAACAGCTAAAGCATGATACTCTGATTCTTCATAGTTGCATGAAACAGTGCTCTGTCTCTTTGATTTCCAACTGATGAGAGATTGCCTGAAGGATCTACAAAACCTAGTTATTGAACTATGTGAATCAGGATAGCCACCCCAGTCACTATCACATTAAGCTCACAAGATGAAATCAGACTCAATAGGGGAAAATAAATCTTAGGCTAGATACTATTTAATGTAAAGTAGCAACCTATGTAAAGCTTGTTGATGTGCACGATAGGGAGCATCCATAAATTGACTTAAAACATGAAATGGATAAGCAATATCAAGATGTGTAATAGATAAGTAAAGCAGCTTGCCTACAACTTGTTTGTAAGATGTAGGTATTACGATCCAAGGGGGCTAGTCGTGACAATCATTGTATACTGTATAAAGGATTGTAAATTGAATTCCCTTACAATCGACAACCCTTTATGCAATACATAAGGCTACAGCTATAACCAACAACCAAGAGTTGCACCAGTACAAGCAATATCATTTCATGATAATAATAATGAGTTAAGGAAATATAAAACACAATCTATTTATAAATGAATTTACAGATAAGAAGTTTATAATACTTTTTAACTCAAACTAATATCATTTTATTACATAATCAGATCCATAATCTAAATAAACTATCATGAGTACACTCCAATCACGTTTTACTCCTACATTGACCCCCTAATGTACAATTAACCACGAGTATGCGACGGCTCGACTCTACGAACAGCTTAGCCTGCAAAAGAAGACTACAAGGGTATAAGCAAACTAGCTCAGTAGGATAATCCCCTTAACTATACACCAATCAAGTTATACATCAGTTAAATTCAATCAAATGAATGCATGTTAATTAGTAAGCCAAATAAATACATGCAAGTGACTAAGTACTGCATGCAACTCAGATTTAATGCTCTCCGAAGTTAAGGTTCGAGATACATCGACACATTCAAATCCGAGTATCATACTAGAACTTATCTCATAACGAAACTCCACGTTTCGTATTTAAAATGTAATGGTATATCTATTCTCAGTTTTATCAAAAACGAGTTTTACGTATGATTGTGAGTAGGTTTACGTAACCCTCATTCACTCCTAAACGGAGGCCTCTAGACTCAATCTTTAGTCAGACAGTTGGTGCCTCCAATGCCTAGTAATCCTGTGGGCTAGGGTAAGATCATATCGTATGTGTGTATCGTACAAAATCTATAATAATCAAATAATTAACCTACGTATGGCCTCTTGCTACCTCTATGTAATGTAACGGTTGAAATTAGTTATGAAGTGTATGATTATGCGTGTTTTAAGTTAACTTTTTTTAAGTTAAGTAAAATTAGATCTTATTATTCAGTTATTAACAAGGTTATAAACAATAGTTCTTAGCGAATCTACTATGCAACAATCAATACATTATCGTACTTTAAAGTAAATTCACCATTAACAAATAGTTATTATACACAAGCATAACCTAGCCCCATACAATATTCAATTATTAATCATAATTTATATTCACTAATTACAAACACAAGCAAGTATGGAATTATTAGGAAAAACTTACTCAACCATAATCGACTTAGGAGTCGTAATAATCAAATGGCAGCTTAGGGTTAAGGTTAAGATCACTTAAGAATAAGGAATATAAAAAATTGTAAGTTTGGGAATTTAAAGTCAAACTAGTATTGTAATTTGTAATATTTACTTTACTTAATTACGTGAAATTGTCAATTTGAGCTCTTTATCGAATCGTGTGTAATTTTATTGTTTTAGCTCGAATTGTTATGAACTTGTAGTCTATTTTGATCATTTTCGAGTGTATTTTCTCGTAGTGAGGTTCGTTTTGGATGTTGTGACTCATAGATTAAACTGTGATATAAAAATATCACAAATTTTATTATTTTAATTTAAAAACTTATAAAATATTAATTTGAGTTTTTTCTTAGTATATTTATGATTTAATAATTATTTAAATCATATAATTGATAATTTTATTATTTTAAGCTTATTTTACCCTAGTTACTTATTTTTACCTATTTTTAAGATTTTAGAATTTTTAATTCAATTTTTTTTCTACTTTATTAATTTACTTGTATTTTACGATATACATATATATATATATATATATATATATATGAATGCTTATTATTATACTTGATTAATTTTTTTCTAATTTACTTAATTATTAACTCTTTTCCTAATTTACGGTTACCATATATATATTTATTAACTTACATTATTTATTAAATTATTAATATGGTATATTGTATACACTATTTAAGTATATTTGTATTTTTATGTATACAT